>CM076571.1:345622469-346052538 GCA_034641835.2 Pinus albicaulis
TTTTCAACAATGGGGTTTAGAATTCATTGGAGATATTCACCCCACCTCATCTGCACAACATAAGTGGATCTTCACCACCACTGATTACTTTACCAAGTGGATAGAAGCCATCCCCTCTAGAAATGCCACTGATTCAGTCATTATCAAATTTCTTGAGAAAAACATCCTGTCTAGATTTGGTTGCCCTAGAAAGATCATCACAGATAATGCTACTACCTTTTCATCCAAAAATATGATTGACTTTTGTCATAAATATCACATCACACTAGGACATTCCACAACTTATTACCCTTAAGGTAATGGGTTAGATGAATCCTCTAACAAAATCTTGGTCAATATCATTAAGAAGCTCCTAGAATATAATCAAAAGGCATGGCATGGAAAGCTTATACATGCACTATGGGTTGATAGACTAACCACCAAGAAATCATTCGGTATGTCTCCCTATCAACTAGTGTATGGCATGGATGCCATTTTTCCAATGTCCTTGGGAGTTCCAGTGGTAAGACTTCTCCAAGAAGTGCAATCAGAATAAAATGACATGCAGATGAGGCTGAACCAAACCATTCATTTGTAGCAGAGAGGGGAAGAAGTTTATAACAAGACTCAACAAATACAGGAAAGCATAAATAAAATCTTTGACAGAAGAAATAAAGCTAATAATTTCCACATTGGAGACACTGTACTAAAGTGGGATTCTAGGAGGGAAGACAAAGGTAAACATGGTAAATTCGATAATTTACAGAAAGGCCCTTACCTCATTTAGTCAGTTATTTGACATAACGCTTTCTTTTTACAAGGGCTTAATGGAGAAGGACTTTTTGGAGGTCCTGTAAATGGCAGGATGCTCAAACACTATTTCTGTCAAGAGTCCTAATTTTAAAGGTTTTTCATTCATTGTACATAAACATTGCATGAGAGAAATTACAAAAAACACAAAAACAGAAAAATGGAAAAGAGGGCAAATTCGAAAAGAGGTAAAGCCCCATACCAAAAAAATAGAACTACTGAAAGTGAGCAACCTTAAATTCCACTACTTGTTCAAAAAATAAAATCTTGTTTCAGTCATACCCCCTAATCATGGCTGAAACATGTTTTAAATTTATTGTTGATAATTTAGTGAAATATAGTTACTCAAATTGTATAAACTTTTCATGTCAAAAGATAGATTAAGGAAGAAAGATATTGGTTCTACATGCTTAAAACAGAACCAAGGAGAAAGATAGAGATGAATAGAAAACAATGTATCGTAGCCCTGATTTTTATGGTCTTATTTTGTACAAAAATAGCATTTGTGTGCAGCTTGTTCTTATGCAAAAAGCTCATGGTAAGTTAGATTATCTAATCTTGATTTAACCATGTTTTCAATTTCATGTTTATAGCTTAGTGAATGAATCCTATCAAACAGTTTAACCTTGACAGTTGAATAGTCTATGTAGAGAATCAAAGGAGTTCATTAGCATAATCTAAACTCCTGGAAGAAATAAGATAGAAGTAGATAGTTTGTTTTTTTTTCAAAATAAAAAGATGTCAATGTTGCTAGTCCAAATTCACCCAAGGAAGAAAAAATGTCAAGCAAGTAGGTTGGGTAGGTAGAGATGAAGTTGAGCTAATCATATCTTTCAGATTATTGAGATCATACCTTCAAGCAAGCATCAGCAAGTGGAACGAGGTGAAAATCTGCCCAATGGATGACACACTGGTCTCCATTAAGCCAGAGATCTGAAGTTCTGAACACCTCCTGAAAAGGAGTTTCCCTCCCCAAGTGGAGCCACTGTTACTCATCAGTAATTTTTTTCCTTCATAGATGACTAAATGATTCCCTAGATTTCTAAAAACAAAGTTCATGAAAATTGTGAGTTCTAGAAATCTCACTGCCCTCATCATCCTTAAGATAATTGTTCACTATTTTATCATTCCATCATGTCAAGCTCTGCTTAACAGTCCCAAAAAACCGATTAAGGGCTCATGTCACTCATTTTGTCTATATTTTTTCACCATTGGCCCAAATCCTCTGTTTTGTTTTTCCTAAACCCCCACTGCTACCTAAGGCCACCAATCAAAGAACTCTATTGTGTCTTCCAAAAAATACCCCAAACATTGATGGTCTCAAAACTGTCTCTGTAGCCTCTTTAGATAAATCAAGTACATTGGATTTTGGATATTCAATACATCAGTTTATCATAAACTTTTTTTTACACTTGATGACCCCAAAATCTAAGTTTTTAGTCCAAAGCCAAGTCCAAGGAACCTTCCACTAGGTCACCTAGGGTTTCACAAGTCATAGGGTGGATTTGGTATCCTAAAATATCTATTTTTCCTATGTAAAGAGACTGCATTCAAATAAGAAAAGGGAAAAGTGACTTTGTCCAAAATTGATCAAAGGGTCATTCAAGAAAAGCCTCCTTAGCCTAATGCACAATTTCTACAAGGGACAACTGCCCTTTCTCATATTACTGCAAAAAGATGAAGATGACCATCAACCTAGAAAAGAGGTAAGGTAATAGGGTGAAATCACTACTGAAGGTATCCACAACAAAGAAGAGGGCACAAAGGCCTGTGTTTGAAGAGAATCAGAGTATTTGACTGATTTGGCAAAACAAGTGAACCAGTGCAAGGTATCAGTACAAGGGCTTGACTTTTCAAGGTACAGTCAGAGGCATTAAAAAGGATTAGAAGGAGGCATACATAAGGTAAAGTGCCAAAGGATAAAATAATTACTGAGCATGAGTTTACTATTGGGAAAATAAGGTGTCAAAATTCCAAAAAAAGCACTAAGGGATCAAAGGCAAAGATTGTGTAGGCACTTGCAAAAACAGAAGTGGCCAAGCGGAGACACAAAATGGTTTAAACTGCTAAATTTTCCCACTAGAGATATATCACTGTCAAAATTATCAAAGGAACAAACATGTAGTTGGTATAAAAGGAAGATAAGCCTCCAACAAGGGTTTCCTTATCAAAAGTATATTCTGCAAAAGATAGTTAGCCATGAATGACACTTCTGCAAGACTATCAAAGACAACTACCTACAGGAAGATTGATAAGGTCAAACAAACCTAATGTTTATCACAATGGTGGCACATATGAAGACTAAAGGAAATGTTGATTCCAACTGCTAGGGTTTTAACACAAAGAGGTTTTCACTGCTTCAAAGTAAAAACATGACAAAATGTTAGTTAAAAAAGAGAAAATTTCTTCTCTTCAGTCTCATCCACCAAGCAAATCAAAGGCATAAAAGATACAGGACTGAAGACTCAAAGGTGAAGGTGCCAAAATGATCACATGTTTACTGTTTACAAGCCTTGAAATTCATGAAAAGGATAAAGTGGAGAATACCTTCAAAGAGCACTAATGTCACTGTCTGTCCTTTTCCTCAAAACTTTGTCAAAATACCTTTTTCTTTTTAAAGAAATGGTTCAGGTTTCCAAATGTGGGCAAGAGGCATAGTTTGGGCACGTTAAAGAGTTTTTAAATCTAAGGGGAAAATTCAAAATGACCTAGTCAGAGAAAAAAACAATTTTTTCTAAGGGTTCTGCCACCTATAGGACAAAAATACCAAAAAGTCAGTAAAAACAAAGAAGGGAAAAGAAACATTAGAAAAGTGGGTTTGGTCATGAAATTATTTTTAAAAAAGAATTATAAGGGTATTCTTTCCCTCTTCCCACCTCATTTTTGTCTTTGCAGGAAAGAAGGAGAGCCGTTGAATCACTTTTTAGTGTTTTTTCTGCAAAATTGGCTGAAGTTCAAGGCGTTGTGCACAGACGGAGGCGCTATGCACAAAGATTTCGGTGCTGCACACAGAGGAGAAAAGGAAGTGCTAAAAAGCACTGCACTACACATCGAAGGGCCGGTGCTATGCACAGGCAGTGGCGCTATGCACATGCCCAATTTGGAGCCCGACTAACCCACCATTCAACGACACTGCGCAGAGGGAAAGCTTGACAGGCCTGATAACTCACCCAAGGTGCCCACAGCCTCCCCAATGCTACACACAGGCCTGCCAATAGCCCAACCTGAACCACCAATCAGGTGGCACTGCGCACAGAGGAGATTTCGCCAAAGTTGCCGAAAAGTGGCCAAAATCACTCTTTTTCTCCTCAGATTTTCCCCAAGCTTATGCATAAGTTTGCAGAGGTTGGTGGTCACTCTTCCTTGCCCTCCAAGTGTTTTCTTTGCACCCATAATCAAAGAAGGGTAACCAAAACCTAAGTTGGCTAAAAACCCTAATCTTCATGGCAAGCACTCACTTGACCTTCTAGGGAAAACTTTACCAGTTGGAGAGTGATAATTAGCATAAATACACTCAGTACAAGCTAAGCCTCCTTATAAACTCTAAAATCATTCCTAGACTTCTTCCATTTTTCCTCCATTTGTTAAAATCTGCCCTCACCATCACTCATTTTTCCTCCCTAGACCTAAAGTTCTCACCAAGATAAAAAACCATTTTGTTCAAGAATACAATTAGTCACTATGTCTGAAAAGGAGGTAAATACCAGTTGATGAAGGCCAAGGGCCTATCAAGCCAAAACACAAGGGAGAAAGAACTAATAGGTTTGAGCCCTTGGATACAATTCAAATCACCTCTTCTCCCATGATCCTTGCATGTTTTCAAGATGTTGGATGCTATCAGTTCTGTGAGAGGGTTAAACAGGTCCAAAACCACTCAGATTTGACTAGGTTGTTTATTCTCAACCTACAAAACTACCAGGTCAACCTAGCAGGAGTAAAATTTAAAATATTATCTGAATCCATTGCTAAAGCCACAGGGATACCAGATGTGGGTGAGAGATGGTTCAAACAGAAAAAATTGGCCTTAAGTTACTATGAGCCCTTTTTTAAGCCTAGGTATCAATAGGGCTACAAGAATTTTTTCCCCTTCTCCCACCTGCTAGATATATAAGCCCCACTGATGAGGAAGATCATCAAGTACTTCACTTTTGAGGGAAGGTACTCCAGGATTTATTCATATCGCATAAGGTTTCTAATGCACTTCACCAGGGTTAAATTTCTAAACCTACCATACTATCTCTGTCGAAGTATTGAAAAAATGGCTTCAGTTATCAAGAAAAGGAGTTATGCCCACAAAATGCAAAGCCTCTTTCACCACTCCTTGGTTAAGATGATTGTTTTTCACTAGCTAGAGCAGCAGGGAATCCCTTGGGAAGTTTTCATCTCACATGATCTATTTGAAAATCCCCAAGCCTTCATTCAGCAAAATTTTCCTTCCACTTCACACCCACCTACCTCCACTCCTCCATCACCCCCCAAAGATCATGTTCCATTACCTCCACCCATGCCTTCTCCACAAGGAAACTTAGCTCTTTATTCTTCTCCTGGTGCATCAAATGAAGAAGATGACAGTGGTAATGATGGACAAGAGGATAACAGTAGAAATGATGAAAAATCAGATGATGGTGAAAATAATGAAAGCAGTGGGGCTGAGATAGAGATTAATGAAGAAGAGCAGGAGGTTAATGTTTATGAAGAAGAGGGAAGTGGGCACAGTACTGATGACAGAAATACAAATGAGCCATCCCAAGATGAAGAAGAAGACCCTATTTATGAGCAGAGTGATGAACAAGTTGAAACTGATGAGGGTCAGGATGAGATAGAGTACATGAGCACAAATGATGAACAAGAGGATGATAGTCAACAAGAAAGTGAACATGATAGTCAAGAGGAAAATGTGCATGAGCATGACAATGAACCTAGTCATAGTGCAAAGAGTGACAATATGGATGAAGAGAATTAACATGAAGAAATAGAAGATGATAATGAGGGAATAGAAGATCAAGAGGAGGAAAATAGTGAGGCGCAAACAAAATTTGATGAAGGGGACAATGATAAAGAAAATAACCCTGATAGGATAGTCAGTGATGAGCAAGATAGCAAGGGATAAAGTCATGACTGTCATGACAACAGTCATGACATTCATGACACAGATTAGCCTTCTAATGATGAACATGGCCAAAGTGAAGCAGATACAAAGGTTGATGATCAAATCCAAGACCAAGGTAACAACACTGAAGACAGCAAGGAGGGTGATAATGATGAGAATGTTGAAGGCAGTAGTGAGGCTCATAGCTCTCCCAATGAACAAGATTATGATGTACAAAGTGATGGAAGACCTAGCAATGAGGGTGAGATGAAAGAGGAGGCTACACACAACAATCCAAAAGATGAGAAAGAAGGCTTTCCAGCAGATTATAACATTCATGACAAGGAACCTAGAGTAGAAATCATTAGACCTTTTGATTTTTTAGAACACAGGGAGAAGAGGGATGTGTTTGCTACCTCAAAAAGGCAAGGGGCCATCTCTTCTCCAGCTATCAAACCATTGGACAAAGGTAAGGAAAAAATGGATGAAAATTTTGAGATCAACAGGATGAAGAAATATAATTTGAACTTGTTAGGGTCCCATGATTTGGCTGATTGGCAAGCCAAGTGGCAGGGTAACATCAAACCAATCTTTGGAGCCCAAGGACCTAGCCTCCTTGGACTCAGAGAGGGCTCTCTCTATTTGTGTAAGGGATATATGTGCGTGTGCTTCTTGTGTTTCTGATTTTAGGCAAGTTATCAAGTAGGTTTTTGGTTTTGTTTTTAGGTTTGTGAGGGATGGACTGATCAAAGACTAAGATAGATCAAAAGATTTTCAGATTAACTGGGCTATGGGGTCGAAAAGGTCAAGAAAGCTTTCATATGGTGATACAAGGTTGTTGAAGGGCCGATTTGATCGAGGTAAAATGGATATTTGGGTAAAATGGAGTGGGATGGACACTAAATTTGTGCAGAACAAAGGATTTCAGACATAAATAGTTAAATAGCTGACATAAACATGGTAGGGCTAACCATCAATCATGAGAAATGTAACTATAAACTGATCAATGCATAGAAATAAACATTCAAGAAATACATAGAGATATATGACTCTCTAACTTTAGGAAATTTCTATCAGACTTTGGGGAAATACAATTAAGACAAAAAAACAACTCAAATCACTATGAGAAAACGCCTAAGCATATTATTTCAAGCTATTGGTCACTTTGAAGCAAGATTGCATAGTTTTAGGCAAAGGGCAAGATCAGTACAAGACCTCTTTGGTTCGAAAAATGACAATCTAACAATCAAAGAAAGGTTTCATAGGTGGAGCTATGACTAGCCATGAGTAAGAAGGGCATACTGTGAATCATACTTAGCATGCATAAAACCATAAATGAAACAAGCAAACAATTTCTTCAGTTATCAAAGAGAAATCAAGGATTCTTTGATATGACTAAGAAGGAAGAAAACATAGAAGCTATAAAGAAACAGGAAATTTGAGGTGCCTCCAAGGGCATGTCTCAAATCTATTCTCTACTGTCTTATAGCAAGAAAGAACATGAAATATGAATGAAAACTAAGAAGCATAACAGAGAGGGACACTATACCATTTTACCAAGTCAAGGAATCCAACAACAGTCCTCTTTCATCATCCAAAAACATTCAAGAAACTATCCAATGCATGAGACAAATGTTTCTTCCAAGCTTGTATAACCATATATATTGCTTCTATTCATCAAGTTCAACCTTTTTTACAAAGAAGTCTCTTGGAATATATAGGCCAAGATGAGGGAAAACCTCCTAGTTCAACTTGCAATCTCATTGGCCCATCAAAAATATATGATTTTGTCCTTGAGGCTTTGCAAAGCCCAAGGCACAAAATATCTAATAAAATATCTCAAAAATGATAAAAAATGATAAAAATTTGACTTTTCATAACTAACCATGCCCAAAAATAGCTAAACGCACATGAGGAAAAGTCACTTTAGAAAAGTACATTTTTCACAAAAATACTTAAGAAATATATCAGCAGAAAGTCCTTTGTCTTGCAGGCAACTTTTGGATACCTTCCCGATGTCGAAACGAGGCCGGTGATGGCTCGTTGGAAAGCTCTAAACGTATTTTTTTTTTAAAATGCTTATTTTTCTCCAAACTAACCACTAGAAGTCTCTCAAAAACTGACCTGTGTGTAAAAACCCAAAAAATAGACTTTGCTGATAAACGGGGCAGAGTGTGGAAAAAGTGAGTGTTTTTCGCCATTTTGGGGGAGAAAATCATCTTCAATTGATCTAAAAATAACTGATTAGATGCCCCTAAAATTATGACATCAAATGATACCATTTTCATCCTTTGAGGGTGTCCCAAACAGAAATGGCGATGCCCATGATTTTTAGCCAAAAGCCTAAAAATGACAAAAAACCAAAACTTGTTGAATTTCGCCCAATTTTGGAGAGCATGACCCTCAAGGTTTTTCAGAAACATGCTGAGAAGCTGAGGCCAAAATTTGGAGCTTTGAGGTGTCTTTCTTCATTTTTGGTGTTGGGCGCCTCCTTTGAGCTTCCTTGAGTTTTTCCTGTGTGGCCTTCAATTCACATCGGGAAAACTGATTAAGCATCTTGTAGTGCCCGGTCATCCTCCTTTGAAGGTCCAAATCTCTATTAGCCCTTTCCAACTTCTTTTCCAAGTGATCACTTACCCTCTCAAGCCATGCTTCTCGATTTTTCCCTATCTCTTGGGTGAACAAAGTAGTGAGAGGAAAAGATTGGAAAAGGGCAACTTCTTCCTCCTTTTGTTTCTCAAAGGCTCTTCTGAGTCCCATGGTCCTTGGCCTCTTTCTCCTTGGTTGATCTTCATCTTCGCTATCATTGAACTCGCCCATGATTTCTTCCAATTTATCTTGCGCCCTGTAAGCCTCTTTTTTATATTTGATGGCCCATGTCTCATATACCACCATGTGGACACTTGTCTGTTTATTTTGTGTTTGCAAGAAGTGATTGAAGTTTCTAGACCTCTCTAGATCTACCCTCAAAGCATCAATTTGTTTTTCTCTATTGATCAAGAGAGTCTCTAGGATTCAGGCCTCATTATCGCTATCATCGCTTTGGATTTGAATTATGTCAGAGTCCCTCTCCTTCTCATGGTTGCTTTCTTCTTTCTCCTTTCCCTTGCTTTGGGTGGCCTTCTTGGTCTCCCTCTTCTTGGGTAATTCGACAATGGGTTGCTTGGGAAATTTCCTCTTGCTTTGTAGGGCCCTTGTGACATTTGGAGTTAAAGTTTGAGGCACCATTTTCCTTGATTTCCGTGGCTTCGCCACTTTTGGAGAAGAAAGCATGGCCCCTTGCCTAGGAGAGGCAGCTAGCACATGCTCTATTGGCTCTTTGCCCTTGTTACTTCCCTCATCATCCTTGCCACTGTTTTGAGTTTCTTCATGAATGTTTTGACTGTCTTCTTGCATGTATTTTTGAGGGCTGCCCTCTTTACTCTTGTATTTGCTATCTATAGGACTTTGAGGCTCTGTCTCCCCAATGTTTTGGGCTTCATCTTCATCTTTTTTGCTGCTGTGAGGGCTACCAATATCCTCATCAAACTGTTCAATTTCCTCATCATCTCCCTCCTCACTGATTTTCTCTTTTTCATGGCGATGCTCTTCATCATTGTGCTGTATATCATCACTGTGTTTGTCTTCACTTTGCTGCCTTTCCTCATCATGTTTCTGCTCTTCATCATGTTGCCCTTATTCATGAAGCTCCCCTTCTTCATCATGCTGCTATTCATCATGTTGCTGCTCATCTTCATCATGCTGATGTTCATCATGTTGTTGCTGATCTTCATCATGCTCTTCTTCTTGTTCAATCATGGGAAATTTGAGCTTCTTGGGAATGGGATTACTTGAAGAAGGCAAAGGATGGTGAGTGGAAGGTGAAGGAGATGCATGGAATGAAGGAACAATGGCGAAATCTGGATGTGCAATGAAAGTGTCCCAAGAGATTCCCTTCTTCTCAAGCTGATGAAGAATGACAAACTTGATGAGGGAATGATGCAAAAGGCAAGCTGACTGCTGAGAAGGAGGTATTTTCTGAATAGTGGAGGCCATTTTTTCAATACTTCTATGGAGGAAGAAGGGGATATTTAACAATTGTGCTCTTGTGAAATGCATGAGCAACCGGACATGGTAAGCATAGACCCGGGAGAACCTTCCCTTGCAAGTGAAGTATTTCATGATTATCTTCATGAGGGGAGCATAACTAATCAACAGATATGAGAAAGGAAAGATGGATGGGCATGTATCTCTATGCTCCAGTTTCAAAGAGGGTTTGTATTGTTCTGAGTCTAGGTGGCTCTTTTTAAATCACTTCTCTCCGACATAAGGGATTTTGGTGGCCTTGGAAATGGATCTAGGAGAAAAATTGAAATCCAAGCCTACCAGCTGAAAGTGTTTCCCTTGAAATCTCAAAGCACAAAGATGTGTCAAGGGGAGATATCTTTTCACCTCCTGCACTCTTTGACAAAACTCTAGACATCCAACTTCATGAAAGTTAAACATGACTGATGGATGAGCATTTACCTCTTCAGTTGAAATAGGTTCAAACCTCCTGTGAAGGCCACTTCTATTGTCTTGCCTGGGAGGCATTTTGTTTTGGATGCTCTTTGCTAACTGAAAAAAACAAGCTGTCTCAAATGGTCCTTGAAATGGGTTCTCAACAACACCCCTATCCTCCTTATAAGTCACTGCTTTATCCTCTTTTGATGCCAATCAACAAGTGCTTGTCAAATAAAAACAAAAAGTCAGTTTATCACTGTTCTTGGGAAAGGTCTTGAAAAGGTGTGTTTGTGGTCTCTTGGTGAAGAAAGAACTCTTGTATTTTGACAAAAAAAACAACACCTTTCCTCCAAAAAATGTTATTTTTCTATTCACTGCTCTTTTACAAAGTAAATAAGACACCCTTAGCTGACTTGAAAAGTCTTTCAACACACTTTGTTTTTTTGGAACTATAGAGGTTGTACAAAGTTCACTATTTCACCACACAGAGAGGAATTTTAAAATGACAAGGCCTTCATTATGATCATTTTTTTCCCCTTTGAGTTTTAAACAAAGTCTGCTCTTCTTTTAACATTGTTAGGACACTCTCCAAACAACTTGAGACCTCTACAACTCTGCTTATCTGTCTTGTAATTTGTGTATGGTTTTCATTGTTCTTAAAGGCAGTTAAGGCCCTTTAAGACTGATAAAAACACCCCATCCTCTAATCATTTTTTTTTTCTTGTGCTCTTTATATGACAAAATGCCCTTAAAGCCACTGTTAAGACACTGTCCAACAATTTTGGGATCTCTGCTCAACATGGGAAAAAAAAAAACCTTCTAGACTAATTTTGGGACTTTTAAACACAAGAATGCCTTCTTTGGTTTTGACAAAAACTCTATCTTTTACCACTATATATCTCTATGTTTTTAAATAGTGAAAATGCCCCTAAAACCAGTGTTAAGACACCTCCAAATTGATGAGACCCCTAAGCACAAGGAAGCTTTTCTCCAGTTTTGACAAAACTCTATCTCACATACCACTGTCTATCTCATGGTTTTTAGATGATGAAGTGGTTTAAAAACCATTATTTCTCCTTAGGGAAAAGCATAGCAAAACACCACTTCAAAATTTGAAATTGACCATGAGGTAATGGAAAATACCTCGAAGATTTTTCACGGGCCTTGGTTGATCGTTGGAGGAGTTTTAGAGCTTTTTAGAAGGCGAAAGGAGGAGCGGCGCATTCACTGCAGAGGGCGCTACGCATTGAAAAGTTGTCAAGTCGGTTGTTCAGGCGGTTGGTGAATGCACGCACAAGAATGTTGCACGCTGCGCTTCCATTGAAACCCTTTGTATTTTCACTCACAGGCACACCACGTGCTTTTCCAGGTACGTTGTGTAGGCTTGAGGTCTAGAAAAAATTGAAACTTGCTCGAAAATTCTTGTTTTCTCCAGTGAGCAGCCAGAGTAGCACTTGTCTAGTGTTTTGAAATTGCACAAGGGGCTTTGGAATGGTCTCCTATGCCGTTATAACTCAAATGAACTCACGAACCCTTGTGTTTACTTGTAAAGGTTTGGATGTCTTTGAAAAGGCTTTTTGGTCATAACGAAACACAAATCACCTTTTAAAACATTACAAAGACCCATATTTCAATCAAGATTTAAATGTTGTGGATGTTACTTTTGAATGACACCAAATTCATGGCTTTTGTTGAATTAGAAAGGCTTCTTCAGGAAACAAAAACTCTTTCATTGCCTTTTCACTATTTCTTCATTAAGAAAATACCCCTGTCACCCTTTTTCCATTTCTATCCTTAAAAAGGAAAACTACTTCGGAGCAATATCAAAGATTTTTGATGCATATTTATAATGATATTTCTCTTTGACTGTGGGTGAAACCTTAGTTTCATTTACCTAGGCTTGACAGACATTTGTTTACCAAAATAAAATCCTTTAAAGACCCTTCCTGCAATCATATGCAACAGCAAAGATTTTCCACATGTTTCATAAAAAAAAAAGTCCTTTCTTTGTGATAGTGATATGCCTTGTTTCTTTGAGTGTTGTCCCTGAATTTAAAACATTTGTCATACCCTTTCCTCACATTGATGAGCCTGTCCAAGTTTTGTTCACTTTAGCTTTAGGTTGCCTTTGAAGGAGATCTTTGATAGAAGAAAAACCAAACCTCTTTGATTATTATAGTACCACTACTTGGCCATCTGCTTAACAACATTTTTCCACTCATAATCATCCCATTGTTTCCCACTGCACTCCAATTCTGTCTTCTAAACAGTGAAACCATATAAGCAATCCTAGAAACACCACTGCTGTGTCAGTGGTTTCATCCATTGGAGAAAAGGTGTAAAGAAGTTTGTAAGGCCATTTGCAGCATTGTTAGCCTTATGCTCTTTGAATGAAGCTACACCTCTGTTCTTGACCCTCTGCTTATTAAATGAAGCAGGCCTTAACAGTCACCCAACCATCTGCTCATGTTTCGAAGAGGTTTTACATAGTGATGCTATTTCATCTCTTTTCAAACTGTGTCATTTTTCCTTTCACTGCATATTTGCTAGGTATATCACAATAAGTAATAAAAGTGAAAAATTGACAATATGCTATGAGAGGGATTCTCTGAGATATGTATTCTATTTTTAAATACTCTTATGCATCATTAGAAACTAGAAGCAATCATGTCCTGTGTCTGCAGAGTATTACTTGCTAGTCATAAGTCACTAACCTTTTGACTGTGTTTGCAGGAGTTCATTGAATTACCTCTCTGACTAGTACTTGCATCCCAAGCTCAAAACAACATGAGAAGCAGCTGTCTTCTCATGTTTAGTTTAATAATGTCTTCTGGAACACTGGTACCTTTTTGCTTTGAAAAAGACATTCAAACACTATAGAGAAACACAATATGAGTTTGGCTTTTGGCATATGCACTGTTGAGACATCAAGACTTTTTAGTGGCATGACCTAAGGGTGTGTCAAACTTTGTTTGCAGAATAGGAAGGCCATCTATGACTGGTTGGTGTTAGACAGAGGTTCTTTTAGCTTAGGATAGTTTGCTAAGGGAGGATTGCCTAAAGCGCCACTACCTAACTTATGGGGGATTTTTGACAGATTTGGAGTATTCTCTTTGGTATGATCAGATCCCAAGATGAGATATGACCCGAAGGTAGGGTAGCTGAAATTCTTATCAATCTGTTGGTTATGAGAGTGAATGACAGCAGATGACTTTAAGCTTATGACAGCTGATGGACAAGTTTGTATGACTGAGACTAGGTAGGGCTTGACAATTAGGTTTTTTCTCATCATAGGCTGATTGAAAAGGTAGGAGGGAAAAATGTTTATGGGTGTTTTATAGCTGAAAAATTTGACAAATTTGAGATCAGCTGCTAGAAAACTTGGCTTTAAAAACTAGTCCTCATCAACAGGTGAAAAATACTGATGACTAACAGCTGCAACAAACATGGAATACTCCCCAAGATGGAAGTGCTCCCAAATCATCATAGACCAAGGAGATAATTTCATCTCCTCCTCTTGCAACATCATGCAAAGTGTGAGAGAAAAACTACTCTTGCTCTCCCATGAACAAGCAAAGCAACAAAATATTTTGCTGCCTCCCCATACTTCCATCATACAACTCATGTGATGAAGACACAATGAATGATATGAACATCACATCAACACCATGCATCCATACTCTATTCTGCCCAATGATGCAATTATCCTACCATCTCTCCTCCTTCCTCCTACTCTTAGGAAGAGTGTATGCCAAGTGATGGCCAAACTCTTTCAAGTACTACCAGCGCAGCCAAGCCTCCTACTACTCGGTATCATAAATTTGCAAGTAGCCTCCCAACTCCTTGCTTATCAATCACATCCACTCAATCACTTGTGGATGCTTTCTCCTTCTCTTCATCTTGGTACTCCCCCCATGAGGCCTACCATCCTCCCAAACAAATTTTATGTCTTTGCACTTCATGGGATCTTGAAATGCAATCTTCCTAAGGATCAATTTGACCCTATGAGGACCCAAATAACTGGTAGGAAAAAACCTCCCATCATGATGTGCATGGCTCAAGGAATTTCCAACACAAGCATGAGAGATGTTATCCATCATAAGATGTCCTCCATCTACTATCTGCTCCTGTGAGAAAAAAATATCCTCCTCAAACTATTGAAGAAATTTGCACTCCATGATGTGCTGAAGTGCACCTCCAATGAATTCTTCCCATGTGGTCTTCTTCTCATGCATGGCCTTCCAAAACCAAAGGGGCCTTGGATTTGTTGCAAGTAGAATTTTCTCTTTGAGTAGGGGTGTTCTCATTGATAAAGGGTCATCTAGAAGGGAGAAAGGGTTTCTCACTCCAAGATGTCTACCATTCTTCATCAAGTCTTCAAACCCCAACCTAAAATGTGATGTACAATCCAAAAATGTCTCATGAGAATGATTGTTTTCTCCCTTGAATATTTTCGTGTTGCACAACAAAGTGCAACCAAGTTGCTCTATGGTAGCAATGTGATTTGACCCTTGGTCATTCAAAATCAAATTCCCACATTGATCAAAAGAATTTGCTGCAACAATAGATTGTGGAAATATTTTCATACCTTGATGTGCATCAGGAACTTCTTTTAGGGCTGTAAGAGTTCCTTCCTCCAAAGTGTTGGCTTCTCCAACTATTGATGCATGTGGCTGCTCCTCTATGAGTGTGACAACGTTATTACAAGTCTCCTCATGTGATGGTGTGGGCTTCTCTTCCTTTTCCCTTTTACCATCAAAGGTTTTGATCAACCCTTGGATGAACTCTGAAAATTTTTTCACCATTCCATGGATCAAGTGGCTGCTCCACCAATCATAGGCTTCACCCTCCAAGTGCAGTGTTGAGATTTCAACAACTTCTTTCCCTGCTATAGGATGTAGTAGGAAAATGCCTCCAACTCTCTCACCCAAGTTCTTGTAGTAGATGACCCATCAAAGGTAGACAACAAAAATCTATTGCCTTTGATTTCTTTTCTGCTATAGGGTCTCTTCTCTTCCTTCAATTGGATGAAATGAGGAAAATCTAGAGCCTCCTTGAAGCCTCTAGATTGAGATCTGTACTCAACAAGGTAATCACTTAAAATCTAATAATCCAAGTGTCTTCCATGCTCAATCTCTTCTTCTTGATGAGAATAGGAAGTGCATGGTCCTTCCTCTTCTATTTCTCCATTCTTCTTGAGGAAACATCCACTAAGGAAAGGAAATGCAAGCCTCAACAAGACAAGTACATGAAATATAAGACCACTGCTATTTTTGCATAAACCCAGGCTAAGAGGACTCAGTTTATAAAAGGTACTACTCCATATTACACGATAACTAAAATATATGGCAAGATATGGCTCAAATACAATATGGGATCAAAGCTCTAACCCTTAGAAGCAATAAAACATCAATCCTCTAAAGGATTGGCTGAAATATACAAAATGGAAAAAATGCCAAACTTGCTGGGTAGCTGTAGCAAATCAAATCTGAAACTCAATAGAGAAGGCTGAAGATGATGAGAAATATGAAGTAGACCTTCTCCAATGGATCTCCAAAGTGGAAGTTTGATCCTCACACTTGAGATCTCACCCTCCAAACAATACTGCAAACCCTCACTGCAAGTTCTCTATGAAAATAACGCAGTCTAAGAGGGTAACTGCACTGTAGGTGGAATATAATGAAGTGGCCAAGTGACAAGATCTGAAAATAAGCTCCAAAGCTTCCAAGCTAATCATCCAAAGGAAAGAGAGAGTCTCCCTCTGAAAAACAAGCAATAGAAGAGGTGTTGTGACTTCTCACTGCAACACCCTGCAACACAGAGTTATGCTGCTGTAGCAATAACACTGTCCTGGAGGAGGATGCTTGGCCTCAAGCCTAGATGTGAGACAAATCAATACAACTCCTTCAAGATGCTTCTCAAGAAAGGAGAAGGAATCCTAAACAGGAATTCCTCAGCAATTCTTGCTAAACAGCAAAAGAATGCACAATGTCTGAATAGACATGAAATGAATAATACAAGCATGAATAACAATGGTTGCCTTGCCCTCCTTTTAAACACATGAGAGCTCCCTCTCCATGGGCCCCACTCTATTAGGGTTTCCTCCTTCAACGAATATTCCCTCCTCTATCTCTACGTTGTCCAATGTATTTCTTTCCACCTCATACCCTGTGTAGTTTGACTTGGTCAAACTTAACCAAGCCTCTTTGCAAATGTCTCCTTTCACACATGAGGGTGTGAAATCTAGTTCCAAGGCTGATCCCCTTTCATATTAGAGGGATTTTATCCATATTTTTATTTTCATTGGGCCTCCTTACCCAATTATTCAACTTATAAGTGAAATTATCAAAATCTAATGTTCCAATATATTAAAGGAGAAATTTGGAACATTACATAGTACCTAGTGATTAATTTTCCACCTCATCACCAAAAACAACATTCTGGCGATCACGGTGAGACCTTCTGAGTAAATTCACGCTTAACACCCTTAACAGATTCAGAAACCCTTAACTAATAGTACCTAGTGATTAATTATCCACCTCATCACCAGAAACAACATTTTGGCGATCACGGTGGGACCTTCTGAGTCAATGACAAACTAAGTACTCCTTAGTACTCCAGAAACCATAAGAACCACATAAAAACTCATAAAAACCCAAAAACATTCTTAGATTGGTTTTATTACTCATATGGTGGTGGACCATAACACATTTTACCTTCAAAAAAGCTAAAAATTTACACCTGGCAACTCCACTAGCCCCAGTAGGCCTATTTATCCACTAGTTCTTTTAGATTCCCTTAAGATTGTATCAAATCATTCCTAAAGAAGTTTAGAAGCCTAGTCCCATATTTTAGCAAGGTACTAAACACTAAGAGAGGTCAAAACATTTGAAAACAATCCTTAGAAATTTCAGCCTCTCTACATTTTGAACTTGAAATCTGGCTTCACATAGGTTCAATACTAGATCTCATCTAGACCCTAATCCTCCTCCAATAGTTGATGATCCAGAAAATATTTTGTGGAAAACTTCTAAAGCTGGAAATTTAACTACTGGTAGGACCATCCAAAGTACAAGATCTGTCCCTAAAAACCTTACAGTCTTGAAAGATCCTCACTTTGACTTGTCTCACACAAAGAACCTATTTAGAGCCAATTCACATAGTGATATTGACCAATCTAACCTTGAGCCCATAGATTTGCAGCATAACTTTAGCAGAGAAGCCTCTCCTTCCACTCCTCCTGATTTTTAGCTTCTCCACCACTTCATTTCTTTCCATAACAAATTTGCTCATAATCAGCTTGCTGGTCCAAGCACTTCCACCACCCCCATCAACACATCCACTGTTCAAAACACTTATTTTCATCCCACTTTCCCTTTCAAAAATCCACCTCCTGTAAATCCCCCATTTTCTCCCACCATGGCAACATGGTATGCCCCATTAGTGTTACCACAACCAATGGTCCCTTTACCAAATGATTATCAATCTAGAATTCCCCATTTCACTGGAACTGAATCTACTACTGCCCAACAGCATGTAGATAAAATGGATGATGCCTTTGATTACATGGAAATAGAAGAAGAAACCATTAAGATGAGAATCTTTACCCAAAGTTTAGGAGGAGAAGCCAAGAAATGGTTTTAAAGCTTAACTCCTAATAGCATAAATGATCTCCCTTCTTTATACCAAACATTCATAAACAAATGGGAAATTAAAAAGAATCCTCTCCAAATCCTTTTAGAATATAGCAACCTCAAAAGAAACACTGGGGAAAGTGTCCAAGATTATTGCACTAGATTCAATAGTGTTTACAATGCACTTCCCCCAAACATGAAACCTCCACTAGGCCTAGCCTTAACTAAATTTCCTGAAGGCTTTGATCCAGACATGGCCTACCAGCTAAGAGAAAGAGACCCCTTGACTTTAAAAGATATATAGAGGGGAGCCATAAGTGTAGAAGCAAATCTAATTGAGAAAAGAGCTAGGTTGAAATCAGAGAAAAGAGTTACATATAAAGATGAAACAATGGCATCAACCTCATCATCTGATGCCAAAATTGACAACTTAGTAAGGGTAATGGAAAGAATGCTTGAGAAGATAAACTTAAATGATAGAGTGCCTCATAGAGAAAACCAAATCAATCCCCAAAACAGAAATACAAATCCTAATTTCAGAAGAGATCCTATTCAAAATAGACAAAGAGATAATCACCAACAAATTAGACCTCCCTTTCAAGAAAACTATGTAGATCAAGAAGAAGACAGGGAAGTTGAAACATTAGAAGAAAATCATGTGAATTTGATAGGATCTGATAGTGAGACATATGTTTTCCTCACTAAAGAAGAACAGGGTTTCTTCTCCTCAGAACAAGTTGAAAATAATCATGAGGATTTTGAAGATTACCAATTGGGGTTTGAAAATGCAACAATGGAGGTGCACAGACAATATGATCTTAGAAGTAAAAGGAACCCAGAAATTTCCAATGATGAAAACATAGATACCGCTGTTAGAAAAACTTCAGAAAATTCTCCTTAAAAGATAGAAAACAGAGTTAACACTTTGACTAAGAAAACCGACTCAAATAAGGACAAAACTAATCAGAAAAGTGTTGACCCAAGATGCCTTAGTACTTCTGCTAGTGGCTCTGAGAAATATGTCCTAAATAACAGTCCTAATAAAAATCAACAAATTAGAATTTCTGAAAAGACTATGCTTGACAAAACAGATGTAAATATGTCAAAAACATTAGTCCCTTTCAGCCTTGAAGGTGAGATTGCCAAGATCAAAATTAGCATATCCTTAGCTGAACTAGTAACCCAGGATATATATAAAAACCAAGTTTTGAAAGCTTTGAATATAGGCAATGATACTGATACATTAAACTTGACAGATGATAAACCAGAATTGTTGTTTGGTCCCGAAGTAGAAGAAAAATACCAAGAAGGAACCATTCCTCCATTTTATGTCAGCTTAAATATACATGATAAGATTTTACATAATGGCATGCTAGATTCTGGTGCCTCTCACAACCTTATGCCAAAAGTGGTGATGGAAAGATTAGGCCTAGAAATTACTAAACCTTACAAGGACTTGTATTCCTTTGATTCAAGAAGAGTAAATTGTTTAGGCCTAATCAAAGATTTATGTGTCAATCTGGCACAAATTCCTGCTAAGGGTCTAGTTATGGAAATAGTTGTTGCTGACATTCCTCCTAAGTATGGCATGCTTTTATCTAGATCACGGGGAGAAAAAATTCAAGGAAGCCTTCAAATGGACATGTCTTATGCTACCATACCAGTTTTTAACCAAACTAGAAGATTATATAGAGAATATCATATGAAATTTATGGTAAGCAACATAGATAGGCCAAACAACACTTCGGTTTATTCTATTCATTCAGATTTAGATTCCTTTATCTTGTACAATGAATATGAAATTAGCCAACAAGAAGAGGAAAATGAGCATGAGATAGAAACACTATGGAAAATGAGCTATGATGGCTCTTGTAGAAAAACAAGTTCTGGAGCTGGTGTATGGATACACAATAAAAACCAAGGACATTCTTATAAACTTGATTTCCAAAGCACCAATAACATTGCAAAATATGAAGCTGTCCTCCTTGGCTAACATCTGCTCAAAGATTTAGAAGCCAAGAAAATATCAGTCCAAGGAGATTCAGAGCTTATTATTAGGCAAATAAAAGGGGAGTATTCAGCCAAAAACCCAAGATTAAGAGAATATAGGAATGTTGCCCTGGAGCTCCTAAAAAAATTTGAAAAATATGAACTCACTTTCATCCCTAGAACTCAAAACAACCTTGCAAATGAATTTTCCTTTGCTACCAGCAATTTCCAAATCCCCCATGAAAATGAACAATTCACTGTCAAAGTAAAAAACAGGCCCACAGTCCCTGACAACGAAAACTATTGGCAAGTATTTGAAGGTGATAAACACATTGATGATTTTCTGCAATCAAAGAATGATTTTGCTAAAATAACACCTGGCTCAAGCCATGATTTTTTTTTTTGATGAAAAACAAGTCCATAAAACAGATTTGTCCTCTACTGCTGATATAAATCAATTTGAATATCTTTATACAGCAGAATTACTAAACAAAACAGACCAAAAGGACCTTGAAGTTTTACAATGTAAAAATGATTCAATACCAAGAGGTCTTACACCATTAGAGGAGTTATTTGATTTCAATGATGTAGCTAAAAAAAAAAATATGGAGCCTACAGAAACTAATGTAGAAAAACAAGAAGAATTCGCAGCTCCATACATTGAAGAAATATTTTTGAATTCATCTTGGTATGCTGATATCATTTATGTACTTCTCTATCTTAATACTCCTCCTTCTCTATAAAATACTAAAGCTAGATTCTTGAAACAAAAGGCTTTAAATTACTGCATTTTAGATGGAGTATTATATTGGAAAAAATTTGTTGGTATATTGCTTAAATGTTTGCTTGAGGATGATGCAGGAAAAATCATGCATGAGATGCATGAGGGAGAATGTGGAGGCCATCTTTATTGGAAGACAACAGCCAACAAGATTCTTAGAGTTGGCTATTTTTGGCCCACCCTTTTCCTATACACCCAAACTAGTCATGAATTTCCATAAGTGTCAAATTTTTGATGGCAAGAGAAAGCTCATACCTTTACCTTTGCATCCCATCAGTGTTGAGGTTCTCTTTCAACAATGGGAATTATAATTTATTGGAGAAATTCACCCAACCTCATCTGTCCAACATAAGTGGATCCTTACTGCCACAGATTACTTTACCAAGTGGATAGAAGCCATCCCTTCCAGGAATGCTACTGACTCTGTCATTATCAAGTTTCTTGAAACTAACAAACTATCCAGATTTGGTTGTCCTAGGAAAATTATTACAGACAATGTTGCTGCCTTCAAATCCAAAAGAATGGTTGACTTCTATTACAAATACCATATCACATTAGGTCATTCCACAGCTTACTACCCCCAGGGTAATGGATTAGCTGAATCCTCCAACAAAAGTCTAGTCAACATTATCAAAAAACTGTTCGATCAAAATCATAAATCATGGCATATTAAGTTGATTCATGCATTATGGGCTGATAGGATAACCACCAAGAAATCAATAAATATGTCCCCCTATTAACTGGTATATGGCATAGATGTAGTCTTCCCTACATCTTTGGGAGTCCCAATCATAAAACTTCTCCAAGAAGTACAAACAGAAGAAAATGACATGCATAGAAGACTAAATCAAACTATTCATTTACAACAGACAAGAGAAGAGTTATACAGAAGGACATAAGAAGTTCAAGAAAACATCAAAAGGATCTTTAATAGAAGGACCAAATCAAATAACTTCCAAATTGGAGACACAATTTTGAAATGGAATTCAAGGAGGGAAGATAAAGGTAAACATGGCAAGTTTGAGAATTTATGGAAAGGGATATCATTCACTCAATTGGGGGTCATAATGCTTTCTTTTTACAAGGGCTGAATGGAGAAGAATTATTTGGAGGTCCTGTCAATGGCTGGATGCTCAAACATTATTTCTGTCAAGAGTCCTAGATTCAAATTTTTCACTCATTATACATAACATAGCATGAGAAAAACTGAAGAAAATACAAAAACAATAAAAGGAAAAAGAAAATAGGGCAAAATTCAAAAGAGGTACAACCCCATACCCAAAAAATAGTACTTTTGAAAGTGTGCAAGTCTAAATGCCACTACTAATTCAAAAAGATATCTTGTTCAGTCATCTAACCTAATCATGATTGAACATGCTTTAAATTTATGTTGATAAGTTAGTAGGAACAAAGATTGTCATGATTATTTCAACTTGACTTATCAGGAATGACAGATTAGGGAAATATAAAGATCCTGGTTCCACATGCTCAAAACAGAACCAAAGAGATAGATAAGGATATATTCCAAATGACAAATCATAGCCTTAATTTTTCTAAGTTTAATTTTATGCAAATAATGTTTATGTGCAGCTTGTTTCAATGCCACAACCATGGTGAATCAAACTGTCTAAACCTGATTTGAACCATGTTTTAAATTTCATGTCAATAGCTAAAGAATCAAGACTACCAAACAGTTTAATCTCAGCAGTCAAATAGTTCATGTAGAAAATAAAAAGAGTTCAACAATTTAATCTGGGTTGTTGGAAGAAATAAGGATAGGAGTAGATAGTTTTTTTTTTTTTTTTTTTTTCAAAAATAAAATGTCAAGAGTTTGCCAATTCAAGTGCACTCAAAGAAGAAAAAATGTTAGGACTAGTAGGATTGGGTAGGTAGAAATGCTGTTAACAGAAATCATATATTGCAGATTGGTAAGATTGTCATTTCAAAATAAATATCAGCAAAAGAAAAATGAGGGAAATCTGCCCAATGGATAAGGCACTAATCTGCTGAACCTCAGAGATTTCATGTACTGAGGTTTTGGACACCTTGAAAAGAAAGCTTCCCTCCCCAAGTGGAGCCACTGTTAGTCATCAGTAAATTTTGATGATATCAAAGGATGACTAAGTTATAAATCCTAGATTTCTAGAAACAATATTTAAGGAAACATTGTGAGTTCTAGAAATCTCACTGCCTTCATCATCCTACACCTAACTGATTCACTAAAAACTTTATCTTTTGCCTTCTCAAAGTTTACCCTGCTGCAAAGAAAACTCCATTTTTTGGGCCTATTTTCCTCATTTCATCACCTCACTTACACCCTCATTCATCTTCTTTTTCCCCTCTAAAAACCCCTCATAATCCCCTTCATTCATCATTTTTTTTCTAAAAAAGCCTTAAACAATGTAAAAACCCTTTTTACATTATTTTAATCTAACTTCTTAAACCTATCAGACCCTTCAAAACCTTATAAAAACTCTGTTTTTTATGCAAAAAACTACAGTTTTGCATAAATAGGGCCTTTAGCCCCTTACCCTCATAAAACCATTTTCTCCACTACAACCTAGCCCCTTCCTGATTCCAAACTCCTTTTCCCATGTAATTTTTTACATACCCCTCGCTAAACCTTATAAACCCACCCTAACCTTCGAAAAATTAAAAGCAGGCCCCCCTTTACTTCACCCTACCTCCTCGTCTTCTCCTGGACCATCTACACCGTTGATCTTGAGCCCTACGCCCTGATCCAACGGCGGTCGCACCCCATCGCTCCACCCATTCATTATACGACCTTTCATGCACAATGAAGCCGCCTACGTCATCGTACCCTGGCCGCGCCTTTTGCTAAGCTCTGCCATCTAACCACAACCCGCCACCTGTCACTAGGTTACACCTTCCAAACTTGCGTGCTGATCTCCAAACCCCTCCACACCATCAATCTCACCTCCTGAGATCCGACGGCCAAGACCGTATATCACGCATATTCTTGCACCGAGCTTTGACCCTCCTAACCCATGCGATAAAAGTGCTCTTGACATGGACACGCGTCAACTGCTAAGTGGAATCGCGCCCGATCAGCCCAAACCACTTACCGCCTCCTACTCGTGCGATAAACCACTGTGGTTTTTCAAAACCACTTTCTCCCCCTCGCACCAAAATTCAAATTTCTTCGCCTCTCTGCCATGTTCCACCAGTGGAACCCCATTCCTTGCACCTTCTCCCACTCTGCAAACCCCATCTGACAACCCAAAACCCTGAAAAGCAGTAAACCCACCCCCCACAGGCTTTAAACTGACTATTTGTGTTATGTGCAGGTTGTTCATGGCGATTATGCCCCAAAAATGTATTCAGATAGTCAAAGAAAAGATACAATTAACCTCTGGATGACGATCCAGAGGTAAATTCATATGGAAGAGTCAGGGGGTCTGCATCAAGGTTTAACCCTCGATGAATCATGATCATCGATGGGTTACAGAATCCTCCAATACTATGAAGAAACCATCCCTGCATGCAAAAGAGAATTACAGTCAGAGGAAGTAGTGAAGAAATGAAGGACAGAAGGATCAAAAGGCTAAATCCTAAATCAAAATATAAACACAAAGGATTAGCCCTTAAGACAGTGATTAAATATAAAAGGCCAAAGTTTAAAGACAAAGGATAAATGAACAAAACAGTCATAAAAGTAGAATAAAGGATAAAGACAGTAAGGCAGAATATGAAGGCTAAATCAAGAATCAAAGGCCCAATTACTGAGTTTTATGACTAAAACAAAGACAGATAACCCAAAGATAGCTTTGATTAACAGGAAGCAATTACTCCTCCAAAGACTAAACTGCCACCTACAGCCTGATTTATTTCCATAATGGCATTTGGCAGTTATTCCACTGTCACAGATATTTTATATCTATCAAGGAAGTTATTGTAAAAGTTATTATAGGCCTTAAAAGTCAAACTTTTTACCTCTTCTTCTTTAGAAGTTAAGACAGAGTTATTGAAAGAGAGAAGTAGCTGCAAATATTCCTGCCTTATGCCTTGCATGGTTTTGAAGGTTAGGAATACATTTACTCTGTAATTAATGACACTCAAACCCTATCTTGAGCTCCACCTCCTCATTTGCAGCATCAATACTGCATCTAAACTCATTGTATCATTGGCATTTGATGAATTTTTGAAGAAATACATAGTCTATTGGAAGTTGAAGGAAAATTGATGTCTTAGATCTTGTGGATGCCCTGATTTGTTTGTTGACGGAGAAGGCTAGATCACTGGATCCCTGAGCTTGGTTTTTGGTGAAGTGATTCTATCTGTTATTGTTATTTCCTTTTTTCATTATGTTTTCATCTTTCGTTTTTACGGTAGAGTAAAAGTTTTAGGCTAAGAAAGGTCTTCTGAAAGCACCTTAGTTCTGTTTACTCTTCACTGTCTTAATGTTTTCTTTTGCAAGGTCTGATTGGAGGATTATTAATTTCCCTCCAGTTTCATATAGCTTGTTATTATAGAAATAATTCAATAGAGTATAACCAAGGAGTTTCTCTTTTGGTAATTCCATGTTCCTTTTAGTACGGCTTGAGAAGTTGTTTTGAGGAATGATTTCAATAGAGTGAAACCAGGAAATTCAGTGGTGAGTCCATGCTCCTTTGAGTGCAACTTGAGAATTTTTCTGAAACTTCTTTAAAGTATGGTTGGTAGAGTCTAAACGAGGGAAGTCTATGGTGTGCCCTATCCTTTGGTATGCCTTTAAAATTTTCTTTGAATACCCCTAGAGAGTTAGTCAAAAGCAAATTAGATTATTTATGTTTGATGTTAGGTTTCTCTTACTGTTTTCTTATATGTTTTCTTTTTCTAAAAGTAGTCTTTTGATTGCTGGATTGTTGTCTGAAAGGTTTATTATTAAAATTTTGTCCAAAGAAGTCTTTGGTTTGCCTTGTCCTTTGGTTCACTTCAAAATAGTTACCTTGAAATATTTCTCTTGTTTAAAGTACATGATAAAAGATTCTTAATTTCCCTTTGTCCTACTTTTCATTCTTATCATTAATGTTCATCTCATTATCCCAAAAAACTTTGAAGATCCATTGGCCAAGTTAGATTTTCCCTATGACACTCCCTGATCCTTTTATAAACTTGTCATGACTTCCATTTGACTCCATTGCCCAATAATTTAGAGATTTCCTCATTCTACCTATGCTCTTTGATCATCATACCCAACCAAAAAAATCAAACAAACTTTTCACTTAATAACTAGCCTAAAATCAACCCTTAAAAGAAAACAAGTAGATATCCCTTGCAAATAACCTGAGAGATCCCTCTCTGAGTCTAGGAAGGCTAGGTCCTAGAACTCTAAAGACTGGTTCCATGTTGCCTTGTCATTTGGTATGTCAATCTGCCAAATCACAGCACTACAACAGTATCTCAATTTGAATTTAGTCTCTATTGTAGTTTCTGTTGTATAAGATCCTTCTTCTCTGTTTCTCTTCACATTTCTGTCTTCTTGGGTTGGAGTCTACAAAGTTTGATTGGTCTCACGTTGCTTCTCGCCCTCTACTAATGTATTCTCTAACCATTCAGATTGGTTTGAGAATTTCTAAATCTCTAGCTTCTTTTCATGTATATATGGAGTTAATTTGCATTTAACTCTCATTTTACTAATAACACCAAGGGGATCATAATACCATAGGAAACTAGGACTGGACTTGAACTCTTGCAACTTTCTTTCTGCCTCAGGACCTCCATCTATATGGTTACAGATAAAAGGTCCAACCTGGCTCTTCAACTTGAACAGTCTGTTTTTCTTTGCTATTAGGAAATTAGAAGCATCTGAATTAAGAATTTGTCTTATGTATTCTAGGGAAAATAACCTCATAGGGAGGTATTTTGGTAGTTTATAAGGAATAATACTTTATCCATAAGCTCTTATTTCAGTGTGATTTTGGTACAAGTACCAATCACCTGTCCTATTATGCTCAGATAATTGTAGGAACTTTTTGATTTCATCACTAATTATGAGATGTATGCTGATGCTTAGCAAATTTACCAAGGGATGGATGAAGGAATCTGTAAACTATGAATAGGTGAACTCATTGGAATCTCTCCTTATCAAGGAAGTCTAGAATATGACTGATTGAGACTTTCCTTCCACATCAAGCTTCTAAAGGCTTATATTGAATTTCTCAGATTGAAAATATAGGAACATATGAAATAGAAATGAAGAATACTTAAAAACACCTTCAAAAGGAATTTTGACCAATTTCTCATGGATATTGTCAACAATATATTGGGCAAAGTTAAATATGGTAGTAGGAGGCTAACCAGGTGTAAAAGTTGACAAGAAACCAAGCACTGCAAAATCAACATGTTCATCTGTAAAATAGCCAAGAATGAAAGACAACATGGAAATAATATGCCTCGCCCTTTCAGAGAATTTAGCAAAAGAGTATGGAGGATTCAACTTAGGAATTTCTACATAGGAAGGCATGAAGGTCTGAAAAATCTTGAACCCCTTGGGGAAGTCCAGATCTAGGTATAACTTAGTGAGGGCTTCAATACACAAAGGAACTTCATCTGGTCCAGGTTGTATCTAAAGCATTTGATTGATAGAATCTGTTGTAATAGTAAACAAAACTTATTTTTCAGGGTTTACTATGGCTCTTTGATCAGTAGAGTAGCATGATTGGTAGAGTCTAATTACTTTTGGGCATTGATAAGTATGCAAAACAACATATTTTGGAAAATTTGATTCCCAAATAAACATTTCATCAGCCTGATCAAGGGATTTTTCTTGGCTTCAGTAGTGGAACTCAAGAAGGTTGAATTTTGTCACTGTATCAGTAATCTTGCAGTCTACATCTACAACAGGGGGTTGTAGAGGATTGACTGCTAGAATGTTTTTGGAAGCCATTTCTTGGTATGGTTTATCAATTTCAATACTCTTTTGACCTTTAAAAACAATGATTTAGGCCTGTAAGAACACCTATGGAAGTTATGACAGTTTTGTAGAAGGATTTGAATAAAACAGTGGTTCTCTATTGTCTGCAAAAAGGTTTTAAACTCATGCAATTATCCAAATTGTAATCTTTGTAACAAAAGAGTAACTTCAAGACCTTAGAGTTTCTGCAAAAGATATCTAGGGCCTATAATGCACTCTCTGTGATAAAAACAATCTTAAGACATCAATTTTATGCAAAAAGGATGCCTAAGTATTGTAGGAAAAGGTTTGGAGGTGACAGAAGGCTTTCTCAGGTCTAAGGATGGCTCAAAATTCTTCAATTTATTCAATCTTTGATTTTTAATAGTCCAGGGTTTCATAATTTGTGAAAGGATTGCTCAGGGTTTACAGAATAATGATTTAGGAATCATATGGGGTTTTCTTTAGTTTCAGAGGCTCCTAAATGATTCAATTAACTGTAATACTCTTTTATATTGATGAATAAGTCTGTTCTTCTAAAGAATACCTAGGAAAAATTGAAGTTTTGTTGTCTGTTATTCTAAAGAATACCTAGGAAAAATTGAAGTTTTGATGTGTAGGAGGATTTCTGGGGTTGCAGAAAGCTTTCAGAAGCTTTTTTTAGTTGTTATAGGTACTCAGATAACTTTTGCACGATTTGTAGCAGTTAAATTGGGGAATTCTATTTATTTTAGGCTTAAAACGAAGTCAGCAGAGTTTGTCTTGGTATGCAATGCTTTTTCTTCGTGCAACGGGTAAAAGAAATTGAAAAGAATGCATTTTGGCCTATTTATATGCATTTACATTCAACATTGAATGCATTTACTGCGGGTTCAATTCAAACAGGCTGGTGGTTTGGGCGCGGGGGAGGGAAAAACCGCCAAGCGGTTTTCGCAAGGTTCGAAGGTGGTAAGTGGAATTAGATTGATCAATGGGATCCAATAGAAATTTGCCACGTAGAGTGGAGAGAAAGGCTGCAAACCACGCTTATTGCAGGGTTCAAGGTAGGTTAACTATCGCGTAATGAAATGTGTGACAAGGGATGTCTGCCGTTAGATCTGGGTGTTGAAAAGCGAACGACTTGGATTTTGCGATAAATATGTAGGTTCATATGGTGTGGGGCCTGGGATTTCAATGATATGGGAGGTTTATTTATGTATTAAAACTAAGGTTAATACATAGTCAGGAGTTCTTTATATGATAGGCGGAGGTTAATGTATTAACTAATGTAATGTGGATAAGTGTAACATTAGCATTTGCGGGGATTAATAAACATGGTTTATTATTTAACCTATTGGATGCGGGTTATATAACATGTGGGGAAATTTAATCATAGGTTAAAATAAAGATATGGGTGGGGAATAATATTTAGGGATTTAATTTAATATGGGGTTAAGGGAAAATATAGGATTTAATATCTAAATGAATGTGTTAGTAATGAAATGCGACGAGGGAGAAGGAATACACTAAGCCTAGTGACATGATATAGGGGTAAATTTCTTTGTTGTGGGTCCCAACATAATAATTTTTCATTTACACTTAGGATAAAGTATTTTTTGGGTATTTTTGAATAAAAGGGGAATTAGTTAAAGGGTTTTACGTTTCTTAAGTAAAATGTGTTTTAAACTTAGGAAAAGGGGATTTTTGCAAAGGAAAATGGATGATAATGGGAAAAAGGAAAAATGAAGGGGAAAGAATGAAAATGGAGGAGATGAAGTATTTTTACAAGGGGATGATTTTTTGAAGGAAGTTAGTAAATGAAATGACCAATTTTTTGCTTATCCATGATTTGTAAAAACTGCTTCTACCTACCCATCTACTACCCTAACAATTTTACTTCATTTTCATGGGTGCATTTGAGCTTGCAAACCCTTATTAATTTTTCTTTTAAATAGAAAACTAACTAATTCTATCCTTATTTCTTCCAAGGGCTCAGATTAAGTTGTTGAGCTCCTTATTATTCTCTACCTAACTACTGATCTGCCAAGATTAAACTATTTGGCTAGATCTTTATTCTCTATCTAACAACATGAAATTTAAAGCATGAGAGGTTAATATTAAGCTATTTAACCTTCATGGATTGTGACATTTTAACAAGCTACACATAATCTTTATTTTGCAGTAAAAGTAAATAGTAGTGGCATTTGGATTTGCATCACTTTCATGTTTTATTTTTATATCTTTTTTCTTTGGGGTCCATTTTCTTATTATTTTGATATTTTTTTCTTTTGAGTCCTTTGATTTTTCTTTTAGGACTTTTACCCTCTTTACATTTTTTTATTTTTCTAATATGGGAAAACAATTTGTAGAAAGCAAAGTATGTACAGATTTACAAGACTAATCAAATTCAAATCAAAATTATGAATCCTATTGTTATAGGACCCTAACACAGTGGTGGGGAGAATAGGTCATCTCAGTAGAGGACTATCCCTATTCTGGGATGGATTTTAGAGTAGATCAAAATTTGGTTCTTCCACCCGGTGCAACATGGGGTGCAATTAGTAAGATTGCACAATGATTTTTTTATTTTTTTTTCGATTTATATGAAAATGATTTTTTTTTATAGGACAATATGACCTACAAAATTTTATGATCATGATGCAGACATAGAACCGGTTAGACCCGAGGGCTACCCGAGGCATAAGAGTCGTAGAGGAGAAGCTGATGATGCTGAAGACATAGGGAGAACCCTCCATGCTGTTAGTCATCAATAATTTAATCTTATCCAAAGATGACTAAGTTGAAAAAATCAGATTTCTAGAAACAATATTTGTAGAAACGTTGTGAATTCTAGAAATCTCACAGCCTTCATTATCCTGAGTCTATCAGTTCACTAAAACCTTCATCTATGCCTTCTAAAAGATCACCTTTCTGACTCAGAAGAAAGCTTGTTTCAAATTATTCCCACCATTTTTACCTACATTTCATCCCCTCATCTTACCACTCCTATTCCTATTCTTTATCAGTCTTTTTCCCTCTAAAAGGCCCATATTCCCTTCATTGATCCTTAATTTCCTCTAAAATCCCTTTTAAACCATTAAAACCCATTTATAATGGTTTAAACCTCCTTTTTATATTTATCGGAACACCAAAAAAGGCTAAAAACTCACTTTTTGGCCTATTTTCTGACTTTCCATAAAAATAGGCCTTAAGCCCCTGCAGGCTTAAGCCCCCCAGCCCCTTTCTCATGTGATCCAACACCTGTAACCAGGTGCTAAGCCCCTAGCCCTTTTAACCCTAGCTCCCAGTCCTCCTTATCCCCACAGGACCATTCCTTCGGTCATCCCGTAAGCCTCTTCCCTGTCTTTGCTTTGCCCCACTCCACCGCTTTTCCCCGAGCCATCTCGACCGTTGAAACAACCGATCTAATGGTCATTACCGCTACGCCCTTCATCCTGTTTTATAACAAACCCACACTACCCGATAAAATTTCCCACGTCACTACCCCTACCCCACCTTCCACTCAGAATCCCACACTCCAATCTCTGCCCGCCACCTATCCACCGGGTCCCATCCACCGAACTTGCAACCCCCCCCATCGGACTCCTCTCGTGCCGTCGATCTCACTCCATGAGATCTGACAGTAGAGATCGTATATCGCGCGGAATTTTATGCTGAGGTTTAACGGCCCATTTCAACGCGAAACAGACGATATTGGCCCAGACACATGGCGATCATCGTATGGAATTGCGTTTGTATGGGCATAAACCGCTTACCACCTTCTGGCCACATGAAAACAACCACCGGTTTCCACAAAACCACCTTCCTCCATCTCACACCCAAATTCAAAAATTGTGTCCTTTCTCCTAGTTCTGCTTATAAAACCCTTCCATCCATGCATTTTTCCTCTTGTACAATCGCTCGAGCCCTTCACATAGCCTCTTAAAGTAGTTTTAACCACAGCCTGCAGGTTTTCAATTAAATGTTTTTGTTTATTTTTTCAGGTTTAATGGCGTCCAAAACATTACATTCCATCCCACAGTCAAATTGAGTAACTAAGGTTTACGGATGACGATCCACAAGGCCAAATAGATGAAGAATGGTTTTTAGGGTTCGATTCAAAGGTTTAATCAGTGTTTCATGACCACTGGTTGAATCATAAAACCCTCCAGCGCACGAAAAGGAAACCCCTGTACACAATAAAACAAGAACAAAATATCAATGAAGAAGAAAGGAGAAGACAAAATATTAAAGGCTTGATCACAGATTAAAAGAAAAACAAAGTTAAAGATAAGAAAATAAAGGTTCAAATCAATCAGATGAAGAGTTAAAGACAATATGATGACTAATGAAGGATAAAAGCAGAATTAGGCCAAAAACACAGTTTAAAGAGATAAATTAAGGAAAGATAGGCTAAAAAGCCTCGAATGAATCAAAGGGAAGCAATTATTTACTTAGAAATATCTAACTGACACATTGGGCCTACTTTCTATCCATAAAGCCAATCAACAGTTATTACCCAGCTGGAAATACATTTAAACTGTTAGCACAATTATTGTAAAGATAGGATAAAGCCTTAAAAGTCAATCTTTCACCTATTTTTTCCTTAGAAAGTTAAGACAGAGTTATTAACAGAGAAGTAGTTGCGCACATGTTCCTACCTTATGCCTTGCATGGTTTTCAAGGTCAGGAATGCATTTACTCTATAATTAATAACACTTGGACCCTAGATCAGTTCCACCTCCTCATTTGCAGCATAAATAATGCATTTGAACTCATTGTATTGTGGGCATTTTGATGACTCTTTAAAGTAATACATAGTTCTGTTGAAGTTAAAAGGAAATTGATGCTCTAGAACCTATGGATGTTTTGACCTATTTGTTAATGGAGAAAGCCTCTGTCATTGGATCCCTAAGCTTGGCTGTTGGTGAAGTACTCTAAATCTGTTATTGTTATTTCCTGTTTCATTATGTTTCACCATTCTCTGTTGCAGTAGAGTAAAATTTTTAGGCTAAGAAATGTCTTTTGAAAGCACCTTAATTCTGTTTACTCTTCACTATCTTTATGTTTTCTTCCACTAAGATATTCTAGAGAATTCTTAATTGCTCTCTAGAACCCTTATGCTTGTTTATTTCTTAAATAGTTCAATACAGTTGGCCTCAAGAATGATTTATGGTTTTCCCTGCTTACTTGCTGCTACTTAAAAATTGTTTCTGAAGTCTCCCTTCAAAGTACATTGTCCAAAGTCTGCCAAAGAGGTTTTGTTCTGATCATACCCTTTGTAGTTGCTCAAATAATTGTTTTGAAGGTCTTTATAGGTATAATCAAAGATGTCTAGGAGTTCCCTCTTCTATGAATGCAATTATTTGTGAATCTTGAATGTTTTCTTATCTTTGAAAGTGAAATCTTTGGATGAAATAGAGCGTTCCTCAACTCCTAGAGTTCATTTGAAAAGTTTGTCTTGAAATTTTTATTTGCTGAAGTGTGGTTTCTAGAATTTATGGTTAGCCCTGTCGATGGAATGCCCCTTCATGTTCAAATAATGTTTTAAGTCCCTTTGCTGAGAAGTACATATAATTAAGGCTTCTTAATTGCCCTTAGTTCTACTTTTCATTCTAAACCTTTGATTTCCATTTCATTCCACCTGAAAGAATTTGTATATCAACTGGCCAAGTTAGATTTTCCCTTTGATACCCCTGATCCCTTTACAAACTTGTTACAACTTCCACTTGACTCCATTTCCCAATGACTTAGAGATTTCCCTTTTCTATCTATGCTGCCTAGATCATCATGTCCCACCAAACAATCAAACAAACTCATGCTTAATAACTAGCCTAAAATCAACCTTTTACAAGCAAACAAGTCACATCTTTGCAAACAATTGAGAGATCCCTCTCTGAGACTAGGAAGGCTAGGTCCTAGAGCTCTAAAGACTGGTTTTGATGTTGCCTTGTCAGTTGGTATGCCAATCTGCCAAATCACAGGATCACAACATAATGGCGATCACGGTGGGACCTCTTAGTACATAAATACACGAATATCTCTTAAAACTCTTTAGACCCTCAGAAAATCAAAGGATACCTAGTGAATCTTCCACCTCATCGCCACCACAACATAATGGTGATCACGGTGGGACCTTTTGAGTAAAAGTTCCTAAACAAGAAACTCAGTATTCATTCAAGTGAACTATAGCTTTCTTCAAGCACTACCAACATAATGGTGATCATGATAGGACCTGTCTGAATCAATGGAAATCTAAGTAACCCTTAGGATTCTAAGAGACCCTTATCAAACCTTGAAGAAATCAGCTAGCAAGCCATAGAGTAGACTTTTTTTGTTTCACCACCTTAGCTAAGTGTTGAATCAGGTATAGGATACTCTCACAACCATAGAACTACAAAAAACTCAAAAAAACCCAAAAAATTTCCGATTGGTTTTCAAATAAATCATTGGTGGTGGACCATAAACATTTTACCTTCAAAAAAGCTAAAAATTTCCACTTGGCAACTCCACTAGCCCCAGTAGGCCTATTACTTCTCTAGATCTCTAGATTTCCCTAGGATTATGTTAAGCAACCCTAAGGAAGTTTAGAAGCCTAGTCCCCTATTATAGAAATCACTGTGAGAAGAAAAATATTGAAAAACAGTCCTAAAAACCTCAGCCTCTCTAAATTTTGGAAACAAAAATCTGGCTTCACATAGGGTCAATACTAGATCCCATCCAGATCTTAATCCTCCTACCATAGTTGACAATCCAGAAAGGATTTTGTGGAAAAATTCTAGATCTGGAAAACCAACTACTGATAGGACCATCCCAAGAACAAGATCTGTCCCTGAAAATCTCACAGTCTTGAAAGATCCTTACTTTGACTTACCTCATGCAAATAACCTGTTCAGAAATAAGTCTCAAAGTGATTTAAACCAAGCTGACTTTGAAACCATAGATTTGCAACAAAGCTTTAGCAGAGAAGCTTCACCTTCCACTCCACCTAACTCTCAGCTTCTCCATCATTTCAGATCCTTCCATAGAAAATCTTCTCATCATCAGTTTGCTGGCCCAAGTGTTTCTTCCACTCCTGTACACACATACATTGTTCAAAACACTCTAGTTCAACCCAATTTCCCTCTTGTAAATCCCCCATTATTTCCTATCATGGCAGCATGGTATGCTCCACTAGTGTTACCACAACCTTTGGTTCCCTTACCCAATGATTACCAATCTAAAATTCCCCATTTCACTGGAAATGAACCTACTACTGCCCAACAGCATGTAGATAAAATGAATTATTCCTTTGATTACATGGAAATAGAAGAAGAGACCATTAAGATAAGAATTTTTGCCCAAATTTTAGGAGGAGAAACCAATAAATGGTTTAAGGGTTTAACTCCTAACAGCATAAATGATCTCCATTATTTATATCAAACATTCATAAACAAATGGGAAATTATGAAGAACCCTCTCCAAATCCTTTCAGAATATACCAACCTCAAAAGAAACATTGGGGAAAGTGTCCAAGACTATTGCACTAGATTCAATAGTGTTTACAATGCACTTCCCCCAGACATGAAACCTCCACTAGGCCTAGCCTTAGCTAAATTCCCATAGGGCTTTGATCCTGAAATGGCCTACCAGCTAAGAGAAAGAGACCCCTCAACTTTAGAAGATATGCAAAGGAGAGCCTTAAGTGTAGAAGCAAATCTGATTGAGAAAAGAGCTAGGTTGAAAGCAGAAAAAGGAGTTACATACAAGGATGAAACAATGGCATCAACCTCATCATCTGATGCCAAAATTGACAACTTAGTAAGGGTAATGGAGATGATGCTTGAAAAGATAAATATGAATAATAGAGTGCCTCCTAGAGAAAACCAAAACAACCTCCAAAAAAGAAATAGAAACCCAAATTTCAGAAGATACCCCAATCAAGATAGAAAAAGAGACAATGACCAACAGATTAGGCCCCCATTTCAACAAAACTATGTTGATCAAGAAGAAGAAAGGGAAGTTGAAAGGTTGGAAGAAAATCATGTAAACTTGATAGGATCTGATAGTGAGACAAATGTTTTTCTCACTGAAGAAGAACAAGGATTCTTCTCCTCAAAACAAATTAAAAACAACCATGAAGATTCTAAAGATTACAGATTGGGGTTTGAAAATGCAATCTTGGATGTACACAAACAATATAATCTTAGGAGCAAAGGGAGCCCAGAGATTTCCAATGACAAAAAAACTAGTACTATTGTTAGGAAAACTTCAAAAAATCAGCTTAAGAAGACAGTTAGTAACACCAACACTATGGCCAAGAAAATTGATCTAAATAAAGACAAAACAGTCAGCAAAGTGTTGAAAAAAGCTGCCCTAGTACTTCTGCAAGTGACCCTAACAAATCTGTCCCAAATAACAGTCCAAATAAAGTTTAGCAAATCAGAATTGCTGAAAGAGTTGTAAATGACAAAATAGATGTAAATATGTCAAGAAAAATAGTTCCTTTCAGCCTTGAAGGGGAAATTGCCAAGATCAAAATCACCATACCCTTAGCTGAACTAGTAACTCAGGATGCATATAAGAATCAAGTTTTGAAAGCTCTGAATATAGGCAATGACACTAATACTTTAAACTTGACAGATGATAAACTAGAATTATTGTTTGGTCCTGAAGTTGAAGGAAAATACCAAGAAGGGGTTGTCCCTCCCTTCTATGTCAGCCTGAATATACATAACAAAATCATGCACAATGCCATGCTAGACTCAAGTGCTTCTCGCAATCTTATGCCCAAAGTAGTAATGGAAAGCCTAGGCTTAGAAATTACTAAACCATATAAAGACCTGTATTCCTTTGATTCAAGCAGGGTCAAATACTTGGGCCTAATCAAATATTTATGTGTCAATTTAGCTCAGATTCTTGCTAAAGGTATAGTTATGGGAATAGTAGTAGCTAACATTTCCCCTAAGTATGGCACGCTTTTATCTAGATCATGGGGAGCCAAACTTTGGGGGAGCCTTCAAATGGACATGTCCTATGCTACCATCCTAGTGTTTAACCAAACCAAAAGACTATACAAGGAGTCTCATATGAAATACATGGTGAGAAACATAGATAGGAAAAACAATACTCCTGTTTATTCCATTTATTCATATTTAGATTCCTTTATCTTGTATAATGAAGATGAAATTAGCCAACAAGAAAAGGAAAACAAGAAAGAATTTAGTGCACCAGAACAGTCAAATCTGCCATCAACTAAAGAATAGAATAGTTCAGACTTTCGCAGCCTTGAACGGCAGAAAGAAAATGAAAATGAGATTGAAATACCTTGGAAAATAAACTTTGATGGCTCTTGTAGCAAATTAAGTTTAGGGGCTGGTGTATGGATACAGAACAAAAACAAAGGATTTTCCTATAAACTGGATTTTCCATGCACAAATAACATTGCTGAATATGAAGCCCTCCTTATTAGCCTACACTTACTCAAAGATTTAGGAGCTAAGAAAATATCAGTCCAAGGAGATTCCGAGCTAATCATCAGAAAAAATAAAGGGGAGTATTCAACCAAAAACCCAAAACTTAGAGAATATAGAAATGTTGTCTTTGATCTCCTAAAAACCTTTGAAAAATATGAACTCATTTTCATCCCAAGAGCTCAAAATCATCTAGCAAATGAAATTTCCTTTGCTGCTATTAATTTCCAAATACCACATATAAATGAATAATTTAATATAAAGGTAAAAAACAAACCTGCAATACCTGACAATGAATATTATTGGCAAGTGTTTGAAGGAGACAAACACATAGATGATTTTATGCAATCAAAAAATGACTTTGCCATACCAACATCTACTTCAGGCCATGAGGAAAACTGTCTAAATGAAGAACAAATCCCTGAAACAGTGCTGCCCTTTTCTGCTGATATAAACCATTTTGAACATCCTTTTAGAGCAGAAATAATTGATAATACAGACCAAAAAGACCTAGAAGTTTTACAATGTAAAAATGATACAATTCAAAGAGGTCTTACACCATTAGAGAAGCTTTTTTATTTTAATGATGTAGCCAAATAACCAAGAATGAAGCCTATAGAAACAAACATAGAAGAACATAACATAGGCAGCCTAGCAGAACCCAAATTGATAAATCTATCTAGCACTCTCCCAGCTCATATTAAACAGCAATACATAGAAATTTTCAAAGAATTTAGAGTTGTGTTTGCATGGGGATACAAGGATCTGAAATCATATGATACCAGCATCATTCAACACAAAATTCCTCTTAAGGAAAATCAGGGACATTTCAAACAAAAACTCAGAAGGATAAATCCTGTTTTACTACCTTCAGTTGAGAAAGAAATTATAAAAATGTATGATGTTGGGATCATAGTTCCCCTCAAATATTCAGAATGGGTTTCCAACTTACTATCTTTCAGGAAAAAGACTGGGGAGATCAGGCTCTGCATTGACTTTATAAATCTAAATAGACCCTCCTTGAAATTCAATTACCCCTTGCCTAAAATGGATCACATACTCCAAAGGGTGGTTGGGTCTAAAATAACTTCACTGTTGGATGGGTTCTCAGGTTACAATCAAGTGTTAGTACTCCCAAGTGATCAACATTAAACTGCTTTTACTACACCTTGGGGTACATTCATGTATTTCAAAATGCCACTTGGTTTAATGAATGCAGGGGACACCTTCCAAAGGTCCATGGATATAGCCTTCTCAGAAGACATAGGCTATTTTATAATCATTTACCTTGATGACATTACTATTTTCTCTAAAACTGATGAAGAAAACTTGATTCATTTAAGAAAAGTTTTTGAGAAATGTAGGAAATATGGCTTGTCTTTGAACCCCAAAAGACACTCTTTGGTCTCCAAGAAGGAAAAATTATTGGCCACATAATTTCTGAAGAGGGAATCAAAGTAGACCCTAAAAGGATTGATGGCATATTGAAAATCAGCCATCCTAGAAACCTCAAAGAATTGAAATCTTTCATTGGGAAGATAATTTTTTTAAGGAGGTTCATCCCCAACCTTGTTGAGCCATTGAGAAATATCACAAACATGCTAAAGAAAGATATAGGTGTTAAATGGACAATACACACCAAACAGTCATTTGAACTAGTGAAACAAGCTCTTACTCTAACACTGGTTCTCATAAGTCCTGATTTCACCAAATATTTCTACATCTTTTCTTTTGCATCTGAACATACAATAGCTGCAACATTACTACAAAAGAATATCATGGGGCAAGAACAACCAATATCCTTTTTTAGGAGGGCCTTAAGAGATGCTCCACTCAAATATAACATCATGGAGAAACAAGCCTTAGCCTTGGTAAAAGCATTGAAAGACTTTAGGGTTTATATTTTGCATTCTCATATCATTTCTTTTGTCCCACACACAGTTGTCAAGGATATTCTAAGTCAAGACCCTGATGGAAAAAGAGGAAAATGGATCGCTGTTATTTTAGAATATGACTTATAAATCAGGCCAACTAAACTAATCAAAGGGAAGGGATTAGCAAAACTCATGGCTGAGTCAAACTTCCAAGCACTAGATATGAATATGGTTGATATTTTGGAAGAAACAGAAAAATTCACAGCTCCATTTATTGAAGAAAATTTTGTGATGTTGATATCATATATGTGTTGCTTTATCTGAATACCCCTCCCTCTCTATCTAAAACTAAAGCTATATTTTTGAAACAGAAGGCTCTAAATTATTGCATATTAGCTGGGGTTTTATATTGGAAAAATGTTGTTGGAATATTGCTTAAATGTTTGCTTGAGATTGATGCAGAAAAAATCATGCATGAGCTGCATGAGGGAGAATGTGAAGGACATCTTTACTGGAAAACTACAGCAAATAAAATCCTCAGATCTGGTTACTATTGGCCCACCCTTTTCCCAGACACTTAGAAACTTTTCATGTCTTGCCATAAGTGTTAAATTTTTTATGGTAAGAGTAAACTCCTACCTTTACCTTTATAGCCCATCAGTGTTGAGGCTCCCTTTCAATAATGGGACTTAGACTTCATTGGGGAAACTCACCCATCTTCTTCAGCCCAACATAAGTGGATCCTCATTGCCACTGATTATTTTACCAAGTGGATAGAAGCCATACCTTCTAGGAATGTTACTGACTCTGTCATTATCAAGTTTCTTGAAACCAATATACTATCTAGATTTGGTTGTCCTAGAAGAATTATCACAAGAAATGTTGCTACCTTCAAGTCTAAAATAATGGTTGACTTATGCTATAAATATCATATCACATTGGGTCATTCTACTACCTACTATCCCCAAGGAAATGGATTAGATGAATCCTCCAACAAAATCCTTGTCAATATTATCGAAAAACTGTTGGAGCAGAATCAGAAATCATGGCATAGTAAGCTTATTCATGCTTTATGGGTTGATAGATTAATCGCCAAAAAGTCAATAAATATGTCCCCCTATCAACTGGTTTATGGCATGGATGCAGTCTTCCCAACCTCTTTAGGAGTTCCAGTCATGAAACTCCTTCAAGAAATACAAACTTAAGAGAATGATATGCAGAGAAGGATAAATCAGATCATTCATTTATAGCAGTCCAGAGAGGAAGTATATAAGAGAACACAAATAGTCCAAGAAGGCATCAAGAAGTTATTTGACAAAAGGACTAAAGCAAATGATTTCCAAATTGGAAATATAGTTCTAAAGTGGGATTCTAGAAGGGAAGAAAAGGCAAAACATGGAAAATTTAAGAATCTATGGAAAGGGCCCTACATCATTCATTCTATAAAGGGTCATAATGCATTCTTTCTGCAAGAGCTGAATGGAGAAGACATGTTTGGAGGTCCTATCAATGGAAGGATGCTCAAGCACTACTACTGTCAAGAGTCCTGAATTCAAAGTTTTTATTCATTGTACATAACCCATTTGAAAATAAATCATGAAAAATACAAAAACAATAAAAGAATAGAAAAATAAAAGGGGGCAGATTCAAAAAAGGTACAGTACCATACCCAAAAAAAAGGAGAATTTCTGAAAGTGAGCAAGTCTAAGTGCCACTGGTGATTAAAACTGATATATTGTTCAATCATCTGGCCTAACCATGGCTAAACATACTTTAAATTTATGTTGATAAGTTAGTAGAAGCAATGATTGTCAAGATTTTTTTAGACTTTTCTTATTAGTAGAATAGATTAAGATAGAAAAGAAATGGTTCTAACAAACTCAAAACATGAACCAAAGAAAGAAAGATGTTCATAATTTTCAGATCTTAAGCCTTCACGGTTTCGTTTTTAATTTTCTGCAAATAAAGTCTATGTGCAACTTGTACATAAATGCCATAGTCTCCATAGAAAATCAAACTGTCTAACCTGATTTGACTGTGTTTAAATTTCCTGTCTTAGAAACAGAGAATAAAATCTGTCAAACAACTTAATCTTGACAGATAAACAGTTAGGTAGAGAAATAAAGAGTTCAACAACTTAATCTGAACTCTTGGAAGCAATAAGGATAGGATAGATAGTTTATTCTCAGTTTTCAAAAATAAAATGTCAAAGAGTTTTCTAGTTCAAATGCACTCAAAAGAATAAAAAATGCTAGGACAAGTAAGATTGGGTAGGTAGAGATGTTGTTTTAGAAGAGGTTACATGCTGCGGGTTGTTAAAAAATTAACAAATCCAAAAAGAAAATCAGCATAAGAGAAAAGGGAATTATGCCCAATGGATAAGGCACTGGTCTGCTGAAACTCAAAGATTTATTTTCTGAGGTTCTAGACACCTTGAAAGGAAAGCTATCCTCCCCAAGTGGAGCCACTATTAGTCATCAATAATTTGATCTTATCCAAAGATGACTAAGTTGAAAAAATCAGATTTCTAGAAACAATATATGCAGAAACATTGTGAGTTCTAGAAATCTCAAGGCCTTCACTATCCTGAGTCTATCATTTCACTAAAACCTTCATCTATGCTTTCTAAAAGATCACCTTTCTGACTCAGAAGAAAGCTTGTTTCAAATTATTCCCACCATTTTTACCTACATTTCATCCCCTCATCTTATCACTCCTATTCCTATTCTTTATCAGTCTTTTTCCCTCTAAAAGGCCCATATTCCCTTCATTGATCCTTCATTTCCTCTTAAAACCCTTTTAAACCATTAAAACCCTTTTATAATGGTTTAAACCTCCTTTTATACTTATCGGAACACCCAAAAAGGCTAAAAACCCACTTTTCGGCCTATTTTCCGACTTTTAATAAAAATAGGCCTCAAGCCCCTACAAGCTTAAGACCCCCAGCCCCTTTCTCATGTGGTCCAACACCCGTAACTAGGCGCTAAGCCCCTAGCCCTTTTTACCCTAGCTCCCAGTCCTCCTTATCCCCATGGGACCATTCCTCCGGTCATCCCTTAAGCCCCTTCCTTGTCTTTGCTTCGCCCTGCTCCACCGCTTTTCCCTGAGCCATCTCAACCGTTGAAACACCCGATCTAACGGTCATTACCACTTAGCCCTTCATCCTGTTTTATAACAAACCTGCTTTACCTGAAAAAATTGCCCACGTCACTACCCTTGCCCCACCTTCCACTCAAAATCCCACACTCCAATCTCTGCCCACCACCTGTCCACCGGGTCCCATCCACCGAACTTTTTCCCCCCCCGCCCCATCGGACTCCTCCCACGCCATCGATCTCACTCCATGAGATCTGATGGCAGAGATCGTATATCGCGCGGAATTTTATGCTGAGGTTTAACGACCCATTTCAACGTGAAACAGATGGTATTGGCCCGGACACATGGCGACCATCGTATGAAATCACGTTCGTATGGGCATAAACCACTTACCACCTTCTGGCCACGTGAAAACCACCGTTGGTTTCCAGAAAACCACCTTCCGCCATCTCACGCCCAAATTCAAAAATTTCGTCCTTTCTCCAGGTTCCGCTTATAAAACCCTTCCATCCATGCATTTTTCCTCTTCTACAATCGCTTGAGCCCTTCACATAGCCTCTGAAAGCAGTTTTAACCACAGCCCGTAGGTTTTCAATTAAATGTTTTTGTTTATTTTTGCAAGTTTAATGGTGTCTGAAACATTACATGCCATCCCACAGTCAAATTGAGTAACTAAGTTTTATGGATGACTATCCACGATGCCAAATATATGAAGAATGGTTTTTAGGGTTCGATTCAAAGGTTTAATCAGTGTTTCATGACCACTGGTTGAATCATAAAACCCTCCAGCGCACCAAAAGGAAACCCTTGTACACAATAAAACAAGAACAAAATATCAATGAAGAAGAAAGGAGAAGACAAAAGATTAAAGGCTTGATCACAGATTAAAAGAAAAACACAGTTAAAGATAAGCAAATAAAGGTTCAAATCAATCAGATGAAGAGTTAAAGACAGTATGATGAATTATGAAGGATAAAAGCAGAATTAGGCCACAAACACAGTTTAAAGAGATAAATTAAGAAAATATAGGCTAAAAATCCTCGAATGCATCAAAGGAAAGCAGTTATTTACTTAGAAATATCTAACTGACACATTGGGCCTACTTTCTATCCATAAAGCCAATCAGCAGTTATTACCTAGCTGGAAATACATTTAAATTGTCAGCACAGTTATTGTAAAGATAGGATAAAGCCTTAAAAGTCAATATTTCACCTATTTTTTCCTTAGAAAGTTAAGACAGAGTTATTAACAGAGAAGTAGTTGCACACATGTTCCTACCTTATGCCTTGCATGGTTTTCAAGGTCAGGAATGCATTTAATATGTAATTAATAACACTTGGACCCTAGATCAGTTCCACCCCCTCATTTGCAACATAAATAATGCATTCGAACTCATTGTATTGTGGGCATTTTGATGACTCTTTGAAGTAATACATAGTTCTGCTGAAGTTAAAAGGAAATTGATGTTCTGGAACCTATGGATGTTTTGACCTGTTTGTTAATGGAGAAATTTCTATCATTGGATCCTTGAGCTTGGTGTTTGGTGAAGTACTCTAAATCTGTTATTGTTATTTCCTGTTTCATTATGTTTCACCATTCTCTATTGTAGTAGAGTAAAAATTTTAGGCTAAGAAATGTCTTTTGAAAGCACCCTAGTTCTGTTTACTCTTCACTGTCTTTATGTTTTCTTCTACTAAGATATTCTAGAGAATTATTAATTTCTCTTTAGAACCCTTATGCTTGTTTATTTCTTAAATAGTTCAATACAGTTGGCCTCAAGAATGATTTATGGTTTTCCCTTCTTACTTGCTACTACTTAAAAACTGTTTCTGAAGTCTCCCTACAAAGTACCATTGTCCAAATTCTGCCAAAGAGGTTTTGTTCCGATCATACCCTTTGTACTTGCTCAAATAATTGTTTTGAAGGTCTTTATAGCTTAATCAAAGATTTCTAGGATTTCCCTCTTCTATGAATGCAGTTATTTTTGAATTTTGAATGTTTTCTTATCTTTGAAAGTGAAATCTTTGGATGAAATAGAGCATTCCTCGACTCCTAGATTTCATTTGAAAAGTTTGTCTTGAAATTGTTATTTGCTAACATGTGGTTTCTAGAATTTATGGTTATCCCTATTGATGGAATGCCTCTTCATGTTCAAATAATGTTTTAATTCCCTTTGTTGAGAAGTACATATAATTAAGGATTCTTAATTGCCCTTAGTTCTACTTTTCATTCTAAACCTTTGATGTCCATTTTATTCCACCTGAAAGACTTTGTAGATCCACTGGCCAAGTTGGATTTTCCCTTTGATACCCCTGATCCCTTTACAAACTTGTTACAACTTCCACTTGACTCCATTGCCTAATGACTTAGAGATTTCCCTTTTCTATCTATGCTGCCTAGATCATCATGTCCCACCAAAAAATCAAACAAACCCATGCTTAATAACTAGCCTAAAATCAACCTTTTACAAGCAAACAAGTCGCATCTTTGCAAACAATTGAGAGATCCCTCTCTGAGACTAGGAAGGCTAGGTCCTAGAGCTATAAAGACTGGTTTTGATGTTCCCTTGTCACTTGGTATGCCAATCTGCCAAATCACAGGACCATAACACATGCCATTAAGAGAAACTTGGAGAGTTTATCTCGCCAATTCCCCATGGTGGCCATAGAGGATCTTCCAGAGGCTATCCAGAGACGAGTGGTTGGAGTACCACATGACTGGGTGCGGTTTTTTCACCATGTAGATACAACTATAGTATTCTTGCGGAACAACAACCCTAGGCATGACCCTTACGAATAGATTTTATGGATCAGATTTTGTTGATCGGATGACTGTATTATTATTTTATGATGACAAACTTAATCAGGCATAAGCCCTGATTTTGTAGGACATAATGGTCCAAATTTTGTATATTTTAAACATACTCTGATATATATATATATATATATATATATATATATATATATATAGCGATTTTATATGATGTGATTGTCCCAAATGTACAATGATGCACGATGTTTTTTATATTTTTAGAGAATCAAATGATTAATGCGCCAATCAAGTGATTGATTAGCTAATGAGTCTGCTAACCAATTATTTGATCAACGAATGTGAATGAATGTAATAAATTGAAATGAACATTGTAACAAACACAATCTCAAAAATATTCGATGCAAAAATGGGTCTCTGACACAATAAGTGTTGTTTAATTGCAAAACCACCAGTTGCGAATCCAGGTAAACTACTAACGAATCAACACCAAGAGATATTGCCTCTGAGAGTAAGTTGACCATTGCATTGTATTCTGCCACATTTTTCAAAGCAGTACCAATGTATATACCCCTTGAGACTAACAACTGACCAGATGGATAGTGAATTACCCAAGCCACGGAAGAAAGCATACGGGTAAGTCTACTAGCACCATTGGCAAAGTCAAAATGACTCATGTCATCCAATAATACCTGCCAAAGCAGATCAAAATCACCAAAGTCACACTGAAAATCGATAAACAGACATGTACAAAAATAAAATATATACAACAAAGGAAATGATAGGTTGAAGCCTAGGCATAATACTTCTTCATATAGAGCCCATTTCTGGGCTCAGCAAGCTTGTTCCCATCGAAATCAACCAAGGCATAAGCTCCCTTTTTCAAGACCTTTTTAACAATAAAGGGGCGATACCACATGGATTTGAACTTGTCCACCCCCAAGGCATCCTTCTATTGGGCATAAACCAAGACAAGGTCACCTTCAGAGAAAACCCTAGGTTTGACCGCCTTATCGTAATGAACCTTCACTCGTTTCTTATGAGCCTCATTCATCGTAGCTGCATCTCGGCTCTGCTCATCGAAATGTTCTAGATGGATAAGGCGTTCTTCGAGACTAGAAGTGTTAGGAAGAGGTTCAACTATGAACTTAAGGGAAGTAATTTCACATTCAACAAGAAATATAGATTCCAACCCAAAAAGTAGTTGAAACAGAGTGAAACCGGTTGCAGTCTTCACAGACATCTGGTATGCCCAAAGTGCAAGGTACAGCATGACATGCCAATTGGATATGGCTTTATCAATTGTCCGTTGAAGGATAGTCTTCAAGGATTTTTTTATGGATTCAACCTTCCCATTGGCCTGAGGATAATACGGAGATAAATGCTCCTATTGAAAACCCAATTTGAGAGCCAATTCAGCCATCATACTATTCTAAAAAATACTTCCATGGTCAGTGACAATCTCTTTGGGGATGCCAAAGTGAGAAATGACTTGGTTAAATAGAAACAGGGTTGTTGTCTCACAATCGTTCGCAAAAGTAGAAATAACCTCAGCCCACTTTGTAAAGTATTCTACTGCTACAATAATTTACTTATGACCCTTAGCCGAAGGCAGGTTACAAGTAGTATAATCAATACCCCACTTTGTGAACGGATCGACAGTGACAATAGGAAAAAGTGGAGCTGGATGAGCGCACATTTTGCGAGTATAGACTAAGCAAGGATGACACTTTTTGACTGCCTCAACACAATATTTGAAAATAAAGGTCCAAAAGTATCCCGCACACAATATATTTTGAGTTGTAGCAAGCCTAAATAAATGACCACCACAAGCTCCACTATGGCAATCATTGAGCACAAACTTAGCTTATTCAAGAGTCAAGCAGCCTCTAAGGATCAAATTGACCCCACAATGATATAGAGTGTCACCAATAATCATATAACTTTTAGCTAAGTGACGCAACTTTTGACGCTCATATTTCGAAAAATCTAAGGGAAACTTCGCAGTCTGGAGATAAACAATGAGATCTCCATACCAAGGATCCTCTGAAGAAATGAGAAAAATATGTTCATCAGGGAATGACTCTTCATAAAAAATCTCCTCTCCACAAGGCAACTCAGAAATCAACTCTGCAAATACCAAAGATTTCTTGGATTTGGAAAACAGGAATTCGAGATCAAACTCTTGCAAAATGACAATCCATCGATTGTATTTTCCCCCAATCACTCGCCTACTAAAAACAAATTGAAATGGATTAACTACAGCCAAAACACAAGTTTTGCAAAGAATTATATATTTCCTTAGCCACTAGACAACATGGATAGCTGCCAAAGCTAGTTTCTAAATTGGCGAATATCAGAGTTTAGGACCCACCAAGCCTTAACTAAGGTAGTAAACGACATGCTCACAAAGAGCATCATCTTCATGAAACATAACCATACCAATGGTACATTCTACTGCAGAAAGATACAGAAGGAAATATTTGCTATAATCAGGTGGACTCAGTAATCGAGCAGAGGTCAATTATTTTTTCAAATCATCGAACGAGCGTTGAGAAAAGTCGTCCCAAAAAAATGGAACTCCTTTCTTTAACAACCTCATAAATCCCTTCGTCACATCAGCATAATTTACGATAAATCTCCATAAAAATTTGGCTTTACCTTGTAGACTGTTAGTCATCAGTAATTTTCACTATCTATAGATGACTAAATATTGGTTCTAGATTTCTGAAAACAAAATTCCATGAACATTGTGAGTTTTAGAAATCTCACTGCCTTCATTATCCTTAGAGAAAATCTTTCACTATCCTGCCCTTTTTCCATTTCATGACCACCTTGTAACTCCTATAGACTCCAAATGGCTTGTGCCTCTCATTTCCATCCTTTTTCCTACCGATAATCTCATTGCTCTATTTTTCCCTTGCCTATGACTCCATTGTCCATATAGGGTTTTCCTATAAGCCTAACTCATTCCCATTGTTCCCCAAAATTCCTCAAGCATTGATGGTCTCAAAACTATTTTTGTAGGCTCTTTAGATAAATCAAGTACATTGGATTTTGAATCTTCATTACACCACTTGGTCAATTCTCTATTTTTCACTTAAATATTCCAAGCAAATTTTTAGTCAAAGAGAGGTCAAAGAACCCCCCATTAGGTCAATTAGGGTTTCATGTATTCCAAGGTCATCATTTTCAAAGAAGACTATCATTCAATTTCAATGTCTGCATATGAGGTAATGGACAAGCTTGACACTTTTTCAGAAGTGTTAAAAGGTCATATCAGCAAGCATAAAGCCATACCAACTCATAAACATCATGCCTCCATCATTTTCCAAGAATTATTTCCAAAGGACAAATCATTTGCCACACCTAGGGCCAGTTTTTCTTAAAACTATGTTTCTGACGAAACAAAGATGAATTTGGAAAATGTGAGAGAGGTTTTTGTCCATCATAGGTCCAAGAAGAAAAACCTCCTTCATTTCTTACACAGGTATCATGTTTGGGAGCAATGTCAAAAATACATGTGTCATGGGAGAATTGTTGCACTATTGGAGTGACCTTGGGAAAATCTGATTTTAGCATAGCTGGAGTGTCCAAATGACTTGTGTGATGAGTCAAATGATAACTAGACTAGATGATATTTCCAATGAGCTATCATGAGCTCAATTTGGAGTTAAGGAAGGCCTCTAAAAGTTGTCTGCACTAGCACTCTGCATTTTTGCACCATCATTTAGCATTTTTTGACCAGTCTTGGGAAAATCAATTTTGGACAGGGAAAAAATGGTATATTTCGAAAGTAGACAGGATAATATTTCCAACGAGATATCATGGGCCCAATTTGGACATCGGAAAGGCCTCCCAATGCCCTTTTCAAAAGGTGTTATGTGTACAGGGTCAGGCGCTACGCTTAGGGAGGAATTTCCTGTGTAAAATTGCACTGCACTGTGCTTAGGGCAGATAGAAGCCCGAATAGCCCAGAACTTACTTGGTTTTGTGATTAGAGAGTCCGACTGGCGCAGAACTTGCCCAGTGTTGTGCCTAGAAGACTCGACACCCAACAGCTCGTGCAGGCGTTATGCCTAGGCCAGAAAACCCTCTTCCACTTGAAAATTTGCCAAAAATCACAAGGGAGCACCTCCAAGCTACATCCAAGGACCTACAAAGAAGTCAAAAGTTGGTAGGTGCACTTTTTCCTTCTCCTCCATTAAAATTCATGATTTTATGATTAAGGAAGTTAACTAAACCATAAGGACTAGAAACCCTAAGACCTCATGCCAAAAGCCCTATCTTAAACTCCATCATCTACAAACAGGGATTTATCAGTAATATAGGGTATGGGAATGGATTAAGCAATGATGAACAAGAAATCAGCAATGAAGCAGAGGCCATGGATGTGGATGATGATGAAAAAGAGGTAAGTGATGAAGAAAGTAGCAATCACATTGAGAATGATGAGGATGAAGATGAGAAGGACAACATGGGAAAAAATGAGACAGGTAACCAAGAAACAGAGGATGATCCTACAGAAAATGAAGAAGAAACTAAGAGCCCTAGAGACAATCAAAACAATGAGGTTCTTAGTCAATACAGAGATGAAGGAAAAGATGAAGATAGCAGCCTAAATGGGGATGATGATTATGAAAAAAATGAAGAAGAGGCTAAAGGTAGTCATGACTGTCATGAAAATAGACATGAAAATCATGAAGACAGTAAAGAAATTCTAGAAGTTGGCAGTCATGACTATCATGACAATAATCATGAAAATCATGAAGACAGTAAAGAAACTCTAGAAGTTGGTAGCCAAGATGAAGGTCACAGCAATGATGATGAGGGCAACTATAATGAGGAACAAAGTGAAGATGCACAAATCAGTGAAGAGGCTAGCAGTGAGGCAAATGATGAAGCTGAAGAGATGAGCATCAATCCAAGTGATGAAAAAGAAGACCTAGAAGCCCATGATGACAGCCACAAGGAGGACACCATAATGAGCCAAATTGAACCTTTTCCCTTGGCATACCAAAGAGGATCAAGACATGTGTCTGACACCACTGTAATGTCCCAAAAAGGAGAATGAAGTAATACTGAAACACAATATAAGAACTGCAGCAAAGTAAACAATAAATCTATATACACATCATAATGCACAGAAATAGCTGAGCCATTTTATTATATTGGAGGTGAAAAAAAGCAAGTACAACAGTGCTCAAAATATGAGACACTCAAGCCACAAGGGTGGCCTAGAATTACCTTGCAATGATATCCCAAGAGGGACTCCGTGATTGCTGCTCTGCTGGAAGGTAAACTGCGTTGTCCCTGCTGCAACTGTAGGGACTGCAATTGTGTGAAAGATAAAAATTCAGATCTAGGAAGAATGGGAGCTCTGATGATCCTGAAACTATAGATTTGGGCTCTATGATGGATTCCCAAGATAACCCAGGAAGGGTTTCTCAGATCTATAAGTCTAAGAAAAACCAGCCTCTTAGGGCTTCACATGTATGCTGCTAGGAATGTAGATCTAAAGCTAGATCTGATGATATGATGGCTGCATTGATGTAAAATCAGATCTATGAAAGAAGGGTTGATCCCTTCACTAGATCCTTGGGCTAAAAGCTCAAGATCTAGTTGCTCCAATCTCCTCCACTAAAAATAGTTGTTGTAGGAACAACAGCTTCAGAAAACTACGCTGTCAGAGAGGGGGGCTCAATAGCCTGTTGCTAGATATGTCAAAATCAGCTCCTGAATGATGGAAACACTAGATCAAATTCGAGGAGGTGATCCCTCATAGGATTTCAAGCTGAAATACTGGAAACTTCCTTCCTCCAATAGATCTACAGGACTGAACTACGCAATCCTTGAAGGGACTGTTGTTGCATGGAGGTAAAACCTAATGGCCTGAATGCTAGATGTAGATCTGCTACTCCTGAAAGGCTGGATCTAAAGAACAAAGTGGTAGGAGGAATCCTCCATTGGTTTCCTAGCTGAATGCTAGAAACAACCTCCTGAAGATGGCACGAATGTCTGATAAGGAATGGCCACCCTCTCTCTTCCTAACCTGACCCTTGGGATTCCCGTCTGGTACCTTGATCCTCCAGCCCCAACCTTGCCTGGTCAACCCAAACCTTATCTTGCTTTGACCCTGGTTCAACCAGTCCCCAGGACTTCTCCCGCTGCAACAGTACCTCAGTCAACTCAACAGGAACCACCTCTTGTTGCGACCGCTTCGGGTAAGAAGGGCAAACCTCGCAAGGGGGCATCAAAGGACAAGGCTGCCTCAACAAACCCTGCCCCTCCTCGGCCTCCAAAGCATACCATCCAGTGTGCTTTGTGTGATGTTGTCGGTCACACCACCCATTCCTGTCCTGACTTGCCTCATCTCAAGCCCATGGTTAATGTCGCGTTCCCTGAATCCACGGTCCCGGAAGCCTCTATTCCTTCCGCGACCGCGATCAAGAACCCCAAGACTATTCACACCAACCACCCCTGTGCTTTGTGTGATCTCCATGGCCATTACACCCATCTTTGTCCCCTCCTCGAGGACTTCCGCACCTCTCTAGTGGCGGTCCACCAATTCGAGGCCAAGCGCAATGAGTCCACCTCTCCCTTATTTGCTCATTTTTCTTCGGCAGAACTACCAAACATGACTTCTCCCATTGACATTCCCCCTCCTGATGTCGAGATGACGGAGCCTTCATCCACCATTTTCTACCTATCATCATCCATGAGACCCTTGGGGAACATTCCCTCTAAATCCTCCCCTGTTGTTTCGCTTGACCTTCCTTCAGAGATCACCCTGGGCTCAACATCGGTAGATCCTTTATCTGCTTACTTTTCCGTCACCCCTTGTGACGATGCGCATGTGAACCTCTCTTCTCATGATGATGTGTCAAGTAGCTTCGCCGCGTCAGGTGGTCTTTCTTCCACCAGTCACCCCATCTTCTATCACGATGATGACATTATGGACAAAATCCCCACCCCTGACTTTATATATTCCCCCTTACATCGAACCCATGCATTCAAACCACATGCACCTTGTGGCCATTACATTGAAACCCAATATTTGGGTAAGGGGGCACCCATATTTGAGAGACCAGGAGAAGAAATTCTCCAAAACTCTCCTAGTGTATCTGGTCGTGTTGAATTTAGTACCATTATTCTTCCACATTTAGAAGAACCTCTAGAGTCCCATATCACTTCAGATCACTCTAGGGATGATACCCCTTATCGTTCCCTCATCTTCCATCAGCAACCCAATCTCTTAGACATTGTTGTTGACCAACCTATGGGTTTTCTAGGAGAGCATCAGTTCATTATCTCCAAATCCTCTCTTAGGGATAGTGACACTAGGTATGCCAACCCGAAATCTTAAAGTCCATTTGCTTCATATATGCAGTACTAAAAGAGATTGGTAATCCTCCATTTCATTTCTCAAACTGCATAACCATAACGAAAACAAATGGCACACCACATCATTAAAATGTGTTTAGATTCCCCTTTTTCTAAATACATTTTGGCATGACCACACCATGCTTGGGGGCACCTATGCCCCTCAACCTCTCAACCATAACCCTCCTCAAAATCGAATTTCTTCACTTGCAACACTCATACTAGGGGCACCATTTGGCCTCCATACTTATCCATGTTCGTGTTGATGTTCTTCGTGAGTTACCATCTTCTACTCATGTTTTCATGGTACCCCATTGGACCTTTACTGTGTGGCAGCACCATCGAGTCACCCTTGTTTAGAGCATCCGAGTTGAGTCATCATCGCATTCATGGAGTCTATCCCGAGTCCCTTTTGCATCCCGCTATAGTCCTCCATCCTTCATTACTTGGCCCCTCTCTCGTGTCACCCATTATGGTCTTCAGTCCCACTGTCCCCTATCCCTCATGATATTATGTTAGTCACTGCCTCGTCATTCATGCCCTTTATGCTCTAACACGGGAAGTTGTCCATTCGCTACTCAGTCCCCTCCATTTCATCATCATCATTGGTATTATTCTGTCAGTCGCTCTACTATTTTCTCTCGTGCCTTAGATGAGGATCCCTTATTGCCTCACCTATGGCGGACCTCCTTCTGTCGACATCAGCTCATTCATTCCAAAAGACAGGTCTAGAGGGCGGTGTACCTTCGCCCCAACTTCCACTCTTGTTCGGTGCCTCAGATCAGGCAAAGGGATCCCTCCTTACCCTTTGACTTGATTGTTTCTCCACTCCAGCTCTTTTCAGCATGATCGAGATTCGTATGCTTGATGGTTCAGTGATGCAGCAGCAACTTTCGGTGATTCTCGGGTGTGTGTGAGATGTTTCAACCCTCATGAGGGGGTGGCCCTGCAGGTAGCCCCCCACACGCCCGGATGACCTCTTCATTGCAGCCTTCGATGCAGCTCCATATATTCGATGATGTCGGCCTTAGCCGCTTGCAGCGCCTCTTTGATTTGCATGTATAAGTAAGATTTTGTGAGCCCTTCCCCACTTATAGGGGGCATTTGGGTTGTATTTGTATCTCATGTACTCAGATATTATTGTATAAGTCCTAGCTGTTATCCCGAGCACGCGCTGTATGGGACCCTCATTGTATTTTTAACGCAGCTCATGTTTCCAGCTGTACTTGTAGTTCGAGTCCCTTGTTCCTGGACACACTATTCTTTTGTGCTTTATGCAATGAGCATGGGTATGCCTCCCCATGCCTCTAGCATAGGTACCCTCTCATAAAACGAGACTTGTTGCACCTGTAAGTCTCATCTCCTCAGGGTCTGGTTCTTTATCACTTTAGACTACCTTACATTTCTCTCTCTAACTTCCCTTTTGATGTTTGGTGATCGAGTTCTTACAACGTACTTCGGTCATACGATTTTCTCCTAACACTCGTACGCTGGGGGGCAATCTGTTACACCATTTTTTGGTCATCTAACCTATTACCATTAGATGGACCCAAGTACACCATGTAAGACCAATTTTACCCCAAGTACAATTGCTTTCAATATGTAAAATAACTTAATAAAACACATTTATCAGGTTGTTTATGGTCTAGACAGGAAACCCCAAAGGGAAATATTAAACAAATCTATATTTGTTTGATTTCCCTCATGGAATAATAAATTAAACAATAATTTAATTCTTATTCCTGGTCATGTTTAACCCAAAACAAAGAAATCAATTAGATAAATCCTTATTTATCTTATTATTTTCTAGGAATAACTATTTAAATCTTATTTAAATAATATTCCTTGTTAAATATGACTAAATCACCCATAAATAAGTAAATAAATAATTATTTATTTGATTATCTTTCAACCACTTCCTTAAAATGATAAATAAATCATTTATTTATTTATTATTTACAAATAAAGGGATTTGACCCAAGTCAAATACTTTTTCCCTCCAAAAAATATAATAAAATATTCCATAAAGATTGGATCTAGATTTGGTTAATGTTATTTTAATCAGCCACCCAAGATCTAGAATGACCCAATATTTTGTTATAAATAGGGAGGATTTCTCCTACCATTCTTCACCTTTTGTTGCCTATTAGATCACTCTGGATCTATACACTTGGTCACCTTTTTCTACATTATTTGCTGTGTGAGCTCCCTTTGAGTTCTATCTTTGTCTGGGTTTCTACACCAACAAGAGAGAAAAATATAGATGCACCGAAGTCTGGTGGACTTCGAGAGCCATCCCAAGGGGAGAGTGGAGACATTTCTTGTTTTCCTCCCAGGTGCCCTTAATACAAAAATTCTTTCAAAAATATTGTTCTTGTCTTGTCTATTGGATGTATGGAGCAAAACCTTGTTTTTACTGCTTAATGTCTCTTTATGCATAGATCTAGATTTTTGCAGCATTTGTCTTGATCAACTAACTGCAGATCTAAAGATATTGGTAGCCATATTTGATGTTGGGGCTATAAGTTATGCGTAGCTAAAGTGGTATTTTTTCATACACTTCGACAAAAGATTCATACTAACAGCAACCATGCCTCCTTCTTCATTTCATAAGTGTTTTTTAAGGCATGGATCAAAGAATTAGGAGCCTTTGGGCAGTAACAAAAATCTCCCAAGGGAACCAAACATAACCAAGCTTTCTGGCTTATGTCATAAATCTGCAAGTGGTCATGCAACCCCTTGCTTATCATCCTCACCCACTCATCCCAATGTGGATGATGAATGATGTGCTGCATAATCATGGTATCCTCCCTTTGTAGAATACGATACTCCCCAAACTGATGAAGAACTTTTCACTTCATGAAATGTTGAAGTGCACCTGCAATGAGATCTCTCAATGACATTCTCTTTCCACCAAAGGCCCTCCAAAACTAATGAAGTTTTGGATCTGTTGTAGGTATAAGTTTCTCTTTGAGCTGTGAGATGCTCATTGAGAAAGGGTCATCTAGAAAGGAGGAAAGATTCCTCATCCCAAGATGTCTACCATTTGTCATCTTTACCTCCATTGCTTCATGAGTGAAGCTACCTTTAGAATGCTCCAAGAATTATGAGGCCTCTTCATTTTCACAGCTACTAAGTGACAACGTTGTAGATCTGCATGGTAATATATGTGTTGTCTCAAAACAAGGTATAATACTGTTCTCACAACCAGTTATTGTACATAGGATCATATCCATCCCATTTTCTGAAACTCTACACTGGAACTCAAGAGGTTGAATATAGCTCAACAATGATGAAATGGGATAGTTCTTAACCTCCTTCTTGATTAGATCAAGGGTCCTCTGTGCTGTGATATGTTTCTGCTTCAAATCAGCATTTTGTTCTAACCCTTGGTTATTCATTGGCCCTGATGGCATGTCCTCATAAGTTCCAATAAGATCTACTGAAACAATATGTGATAAAATCTCATGCGTACCTTGGATCAACTGATGTGTGGAAACCTCTTTCCAAAACACAAGAGTTCCTCCAATCGAAATAATAGTGTCTCCAAATGCTGGTAAGAGTGATGGTTGCTCTTCTCCAAGTGTACTAGTGCTAGAATCTTCCTCCTCTTCCTCATGCATCTCCTAAACCATGCATGGGACTCTATGTGTCAAGAGCTCAAGACTATCTTGCAAAGTTGCAAGTGTCTCTTCTCCGGATGCAAGTACTTCTGCAGCTGGTGGTGAGTGTAGTGACTTCTTGTCTAGAGTGACAAGATTGACATCCTCCTTTGTTTCCTTAGGGAATGTCACTTTGTGACACATCTCTGGTTTTCTCACATCAAATTCCTTCCTAAACTTGTGAAAGAAATCTGAATATTTAGTCACCTTTGCATGCTTCATGTGGCCAAACCACCAGTCATTAGCTTCACCTAAAAGATGAAGTGCTGCAATTTGAATAGCCTCTCCTTCAGCTACATGATCTAGCCTAAAAAATGCATATAAATCTCTCCTCCAAGCCTTAACAATGCTTGAGGAAGATCCATCAAATGTAGGCAAATAGAATCTGTTATGCCTCTTTCTTCTATTGTTGCTATAGGATCCTCTTTCTTCTTTGATTTTGAAGAATTGTTGGAGAGTTAGCTTCTCCTTGAATGCTCTAGATTGTGCTTTGTACTCTTCAAGATATAGACTAAGAGTCTCATGAGTCTTAGGTTCATTCCTTTCTTCATTTCTACACCTTTCACCTTCTCTAAAAAAAGTGGGCATAGTGGATCTATGAGGAGATCTAGGATTCTCCGGTTTTCTTCTTTGCTGATAGGAAGTGCTTGGACCTCCCTCATCACATGTTCTTCTTGGATCTTCTTTCTATCCTTCCTTCTTCATTGGATTTACCTCCTTGGAGAGATATTTCATGGATCTAAATAAATGAGTGGTAGAATTATCATCCTCCATGATAGATCTCATCTATATGCTTCTTCTTTTGATGCAAAGATGAAGTGTCCACAAGTTGAGCCAAAGATCATGCTCTGATACCACTGTAATATCTGAAAAGGGAGAATGCAGTAATACTGAAACACACTATAAGAACTGCAGCAAAGTAAACAATAAATCTATATACACATTAGAATGCACAGAAATAGTTGAGCTATTTTATTATATTGGAGGTGAAAAAAAGCAAGTACAACAATGCTCAAAATATGAGACACTCAAGCAACAAGGGTGGCCTAGAATGACCCTGCAATGATATCCCAAGAGGTTCTGCATAAATTCTACTCTGTTGGAAGGTAAATTGCATTGTGCCTACTACAACTGTAGGGATTGTAACTGCCTAAAAGATAAAAAGTCAGATCTAGGCAGAATGGGAGCTCGGATGATGCTGAAATTGTAGATCTGGGCTCTATGATGGATTCCCAAGATAACCCATGAAGGGTTTCTCAGATCTGTAAGTCTAAGAAAAACCACCCTCTTAGGGCTTCACATGTATGCTACTAGAATCCAGATCTAATGATATGATGGCTGTAATGAGTTATAATCAGATATATGCAAGAAGGGTTGATCCCTTCACTAGATCCTTGGGCTAAAAGCTGAAGATCTAGCTACTCCAATCTCCTCCACTGAAAATAGCTATTGTAGGAAAAATAGTTTCAGAAAACTGTGCTGTCAGAGAGGGGGGCTCAATAGCCTACTACTAGATATGTCAAATCAGATCTTGAATGATGGAAACACTAGATCCAATGTGAGTAGGTAATCCCTCACAGGATTTCTAGCTAAAATACTGGAAACTTCCTTCCTCCAATAGATCTACAAGACTGAATTGCACAATCCTTGAAGGGACTGTTACTGCATGGAGGTAAAACCCAATGGTCTGAATGCCGAATGTAGATCTGCTGCTCCTGAAAGGCTAGATCTGAAGAATAAAGTGGTAGGAGGAATCCTCCACTGGTTTCCAAAAATTTAGCCTACATCTAAATGGAATATTACAGTTTGTTTTATCACTAGGTAGGTTAATAAGTGGGTAGGGAGGCCCCTAAACCCTTTTAGAAGGAATAATAACACTCCTCATGTGAAAGGAGGAAGAATAAGCAGCTGGATTAAGCACCTTTGGGTGTGACTTGGAGGAGATACATGTTGAATAGGTCAACTTTGACCAAGTCAACAACGCTGTCATGGAGGAGTGGCATTCATGATGAGACAACGCAGTTTTAGTGTAGGACAACTTGCATGAGCTTAGTGGAAAGTATGGATGGGACCCAATGTGAGAAGGATCACATATTGTATATGGAGGGGATGGAAGCCATTTTTATTCATGTTTTAGACTATCATTTGATATTGGTCTATTTAGACTTTGCTTCCTTTTGTTGTTTAGTAGATTTGTTGTGTTGTTTAGCACAAGGGTGTTCTTGATCAAGAATCCCAACCTCATCCTCAGGTAAGAAGAGGTTATTTGGGCTAAATTTCCTCATTCTGGAATTCTAGCCAAGCTACCTCCTTCAGCTACATCGCAGTTTCTGTTTAGAGCTGGGTTGTGTTGCAAGGTGCAACAAAGGAGGATCACATAGAGCCATTTTTGGGCTTGTTTTTCAGTGGGGAGGTAGCACACCCATTGGAGGATCAACCAAGAGGGATCCTGGGCATATTTTTACATCAATTTCATCAAGCCAACTATCTACCATCCCTCACAGTGCAGTCACAAACCAGAACTGCGTTATTTTTGGATAGTTGCTGGGAGGGTTCATTGAGCTCATTGGGAGGGACTATTTCCGAGTAGAGTGATCAGCCTTCTATTTAGAAATACCATTGGAGGAGGAAATCATCATTTCAGATCTTTCATAGCCTCATTTTATTCAAATCCAGTTTGTAGTGACATATCAACCCTAGCGTTATTTGTCACATTTTATATTTCTTGGTTTTTCTAGCAATATTTTCCGGGTTGGCTAGAAATCATGTATTAAATCCCACATCTTCTTTTCTGGGCATTTCTTTTGTTTCTATCAGCCATATTTCATTTATGTATGCTTACAGTAGCAACTACACTGATATAGACAGTGTTGTCACTACTCTCCGGCATTCTATATAGTTGCAGCAACTCATGTGCTCATTGTTTTGATCATTGGAGGCTTGTTCTTATTTCTTGACTGGATTGACTCTCAAGATATTTTTATATATTGTTGCTGATATATTAATAAAATGATGGTTGCATATTGATCCCTCTCATGTCATGTTCAGAATTGTTGTGTTTTACAGTATTATGTCTTGTATTGCTGCTATTTCCATTTTGGAATATTACAGTGGTATCAGAGCATAATCTTCGCTCAACCTATGGATCTTAGTCATTATGATATCAGGAGAATAATAAGAAGAAGAGATGTACATAGAAAACACAAACAAGACTCCATTATTTGGAGGAAGAGAGAAAGAGGAGCTCTCAAAGCTTCTTTTTCAAACTATGCAGAATGTTAGTGTCTCATGATTTAGCAAAATGGTATACCAAATGCACAGGGTAACATCAGACTAGTCTTTGGAGTCTTAGGACCTAGCCAACCTGGACTCAGAGAGGGCTCTCTCTATTGTGTGCGAAGGATGTAAACTTGTTCGCTTTAGATGGTTGATTTTAGGCTAGTTGTTTAGTGTAGGTTTTGTTGTTTGTTTGGTTGGGTAAGACGATCAAGGAGGATAGGTCGAGTGAGAGGTCATCAAATCAATTGGGCTATGGAGTCTATGAAAGTCATTGATATCTCAATAATGAATCGGGTTACATCACAGGGAAAATCTAGTGTATTCAATGGATATTTTAGGTTATGTATGAAGTGAGATGGACATTAAATTGGGGAACCAAGGTAGGGCAAAGGGCAGTTAAGAATCCTTTGTCAAATACCTATGAACAAGGAAGTCTTAAATACTGATAAGAAAAATATACTAATCATGAGATAGGGCACACCATTTACTCAATGACAATACTTTAAACAAATAAACATTCAAGATGAACAATCCAGTGGAACAAATAAAGCAAGAAAACTTATCTAGCTTCAATGATTCTACTTTCAAGATTTGAAAACATATAAGATGAAAAATAGATTTAATAAATAAAGAGGGAACTCCTAAACATCATCTATCAAACTATAAAGAACTTTGAGGCAAACTAATATGCATGGAAAAAGGGCAAGATCGTAACAAGACCTCTTTGACTTAACCTAACAATCAATACATCAAAGAGAGGTTCCAAGACAGAGTTTAGATAGCATAAAATAAGCAAGGCTTACCATAAATAATATTTGGAAACTAGCATATTAATCCATTAATGAAACAAACAAGCTTAGGTGGGCCTAAGGAGAAATTAAGAATTCCTTAAACTAACCCAGCAGAGGAAAACATAAAGACAATATCAAACAAGAGGACTGAGGTGCCTCAAACAACATTTCTCAACCTATACTTTTCTGAGCTATTGCAACATAGAAATATGGACATATGATAAACAAGAAAACATGAATAAATTAGAGACACATCACCATTAACCAAACTCAGGGATCCTGCAAGCAAGCCTTCATCATCATCAATCAAGGAAAATCATCCACAAGCTCCACAACACCAAAATGCTCTTTAACCTCAAAGAACCATGTATTGCTCTCAAAACTCATCAAAATCCAAAAATTACAATGAATCCTAATGCTCTATATAGAAATCAAGGAGGATAAAAACCTAATAGAGTCTCTAGAAGTCTATTGGCTAATCAGAAGTGTCTATATTGTCCTTGAGGCTTTGCAAGGCCCAAGGCACAAAATATCTAAAATAAATATCTTTTCGGCCATTTTTAGCAAAGAAATTGACCTTTAGGCTCTGACAAGCCTACTAAAACTTGCCAAGCATACATTTTTGACTTTACAACTTTAGGAGCATAGCACTGTGTTTTAAAGTGAATTTCCTTGCCAAGGGCATAGCACAGGAGCAAGAAATATGGGTCATCTTGCAGCAGTGTTTTGAAGGCCTTCCCGATGTCAGAAAGGGCTCCATGATGACTCGTTGGAAAGCTATTGAAGTATAATTTTTAGATATACCCTTGGTTTTCTTATCTGACCTATGTAACCTATTCACAAAGTGAAAATTCCAAGGTTGGTAAGGGCACAACACATGTCCTCGAAAGCTGGCAGAATGGTGAAAAATTGGGTGTTTTTGACCCTTTTGGAGGACTAAAACAACTCCAATTGATCTAAGACTTTGTGATCATGCTATATGAGTGATGAGGATCCAAAAAATGTAAGTCTTTCCCCTTGAATATGCTCCAAAAAAGAGCATAGCACCAGGTGTGCTACCCCCTTGGCCTCAAAATTAGCAAAAAACAAAAACTTGTCAAAATTCTCCCAAATTTGGTGGATGAGTGCCTCATGGGTTTTGGGATACCTGTAGAGATGCTTGTGCCAATATTCCAAGCCTAGCTTGGCCTTTTTCTTCTTTTAATGTTGGGGGCTTAGTTTGAGCCTTTCTCAATTTAACCCTTGCAAATTGATTTCTTTGGGCATAATGCTTAGTCATTCTTCTTTGTAGATCCATGTCTTTATTTTCCTTCTCTAGCTTGGCCTCAAGGTGTATGTTAGCCCTTTCAAGCCATGATTCCTAATCATGTGCTATCTCCATGTCCAAGAGCTCATCAAGAGGGAGTTATTCTGGTAGGGTTGATTCTTGCTCTCTTTCTCTTTTTAAGGCCTTCTTTAGACCCATAGTTGTAGGTCTCCTTCTAGTTTTACCTTCCTCATCCTCAGTCTCTTCATAAGTACCCATAAACTCTTCCAACTTCACCTGTGCCCTTTGAGCTTATTTCCAGTACTTGAGTGCTCTTGTTTCATAGATGACCTATTGGTCACTCATTTTCTTGTTTTGCATTTGATAGCAGTGATTGACATCTTTTTCCCTTTCTAATTCAACTTCCAAGTCTTCGATTTGTGCATTCTTGTCTTGGAGGAGGGCATTTGAAATTCTTTCTTTGTTCTCCTCATCACTGTCTATGTGAATAAGTTCAAACTCTCTTTCCTATTCATGATCTTCCTCTTCTTCTTTCAATTTTTGCTTACCTTTGTCAATCTTCTGAGTTGAGGAGGATGGCATGGACCCTTACCCTTTGGAGGCAGCAAACATGTGCATCTCTCCTCTTTGATATGTAAGAGGGAGAGGTGTAATAAGTTTCATTTGGATATCTTCATCACTGGTGATCTGAATACTGCTTTTCTTCTCATTAATGATCCTTGCATGTGTGTCTTCTTCATTTTTCTTTTGACAATCTTCTTGGGAGGTATTTTCATTTTCACCCATGCTAGCATCATTGTCCTGACTTTTACCACTATCATCCATCTCTTGACTACTTTTTGGGTTCATAGTGTCACTGCTATTATTATTTTTAGGGATATCGGTCATGATGGTGTCTTTATCATCCTCCTCTTCACTTATCTCTTGATTTTCATCATTATCCTCCTTATCATTGGTTTCTTCTTCCACACTATTTTTCCCACTACCATTTCCTTCAAACTCTGTCTCTTCTCCTTGAGTGCTATTTCCATCTTTTTCATTGCTCTTTTTATCACTTCTATTCTCATTGCCTTTTCCATCCTCATTTGGTTCATTGTTTTCTTCTTCACCTTCACTATTTTTCTCATCAAAATCTGCCTCTGTCTCTGTATCTTCATTGTTTTCCGCCTCTGTATTGTCTTCACTATCACTGACCTTGTCTTCATAACTATATTTTTCCTTATTGTCCTTTGTTTCTTCTTCCTCATTCTCTGTCTCCGTTTGTTCTTCTGTCTCTTCATCATTGCTTGCATCTTGATCACTGTCATGATTTTCTTCATCTTCTGCCATGTCATCTTCTTTTTCGTCCTTATTTGGCTCACTACCTTCTTCTTCTTCTTCACTGTTCTGTTCATCTCATTTGTCCTCATCATCCTCTTCATTATCCGCCTTATCATTTGTGTCTTCATCATGACTGTCATGGTATTTTTCCTCATGACTGTCACTTTCTACCTCATCACTTGTTTCTTCCACCCCACTGTCTTTTGTCTCTACTTCATCATCATCACTTTCTTCTTTTTCATCTTCCTCTCCCTCATCACTTGTTTCTTCCTCTTGACTGTCACTTTATTCTTGACTGTCATGTTCCTCTTTGTCACTACTTTCTTCATGTTCTTCAACACTTTCTTCTTGTTCTGAGGCTTAAGGAGAAGGTGAAAGAGGGAGGTTTGTTTGGGGATAGCATTCATATGGAGAGGATGAATCATGGTCAGTGGGGGTGATGAAGGAGTGGAGGAAGGTGGATGAGATGATGAGGGTAAAATTTGCAGAGGAAGAGGCTGTGGATTTGTGGAAACATCATGAGCGATGAAAAATTCCCATGGGATACCCTGTTGCTCTAATTGATGCAACATAATCATTTTGATAAGAGAATGGTGGAAAAGACTCAGCATTTGTTGTGAAGGAGGCCTCTTTTTCACAATGTATGACATCTTATCAATACTTCTATAAAGGTAATAAGGCAAAATCAATAGCTTGGCCCTAGTGAAATGCATAAGAAGTCTTATATGGTAGGAATAGAGCCTAGAAAACCTACCCTCATAGGTAAAATATTTCATGATGGTTTTCATTAAAGGGGCATACCTTTCCAATAGATGGGAGAAGGGAAAAATGTTCTTGCAATCAGCTTGGTATCTCGGTTTCAAAAAAGGCTGGTAATGGATTAAGTACAAACTCACCTATTAGAACCATTTTTCTCCCATGCAAGGTATCCCAGTGGCCATGCTAATTGCATTGGTGGACAGCTCCAAATTCACTTCAGCTAGGTGTACTTGGTGGTTATGGAGGTTTAGGATGAAAATTTTGGTCAACTCAGGGTGACTTTTGACTCTTTGTACTTTTTCACAGAAGTCATAGCATCCTACCTCTTGGAAATACACAACTGTGGTAGGGGAGGCTGTCAACTCCTTGGTGCTTAAAGGCTCAACTCTGTTTGCTCTCCCACCCTTTCTTTGTTGTTCTCTAGGCCTTTGGCCTCCCTCACCCCTGTCAACACTACCTTCTCTAGGCATTTTGTCTTTTACCCTTGTATTAAAGTCAAAACTTGAAACTGCTTGTGTAATGATATGAAGAGGGTGAGTGGGATGGTGGGGAGAAAGTGGTGTCAAGGCTTGGCTGTGTGGACGCTAGTTGTGCAAATGGAGAGGTTATTTGGAAGAAGAGCTACTTCTTAGCATGGAGACCAAACATTTTCTTCCTCTGGGGTTTCTAGCTTTCCTTCTAAATTCACCCTTTAAAAATAGCATGAGAGGGGACATAGTGTCTAAATATCTTTTATAAAAGCTTTGAGGGTGCCTAGCAGAGAATTTGAAAATATTTGAGTAGTTTAGAGGCTTGGAACAACTTCTAAGAGTCTTCTAGCTAAAAGCATAGCATAAGAGCATAGCGAGGGTGAGTCGGGTCGACCCTGCACGGGTTGTCGGGTCTTGCCCTAAACGCAACACAGGAACGGAGTACTGGCAGAGTTTGAACGTAGTCAGGTCAGGCCTGAACGGCCCAATGCGAAGCACTTCGGAGGCATAGCAGTGCGGTGTCAGGTGCCTTCACGCGGTCGGGTCGGCCCTCTACATGTCCAAGCGTGTAGAAGATGGGGTGTCAAGCCTTCTGGGTAGAGCCTGCATGAATAAGAGCGCAACTTCGGGTGGCTTCTGCACAATGTTGGGTTGAGCCTGCATGGCCCAGCGCGTAGCACAAACAATCAACCCCAGGAGGTGTGGTCAGGTGGTCGTGCACACGGTAAACGCGTAACGCACCACTATAGGAGTGCAGCGCTCTGTGGAAAAATGCAAAGGAGGCACAGACAGGTGCGTAGCGTGCGTTTTCAGGAGCGCAACATAGGGTTTCTCCTGCCCAAAAATTTTCCAAAACACCCTAATTTTTTGCTCGAAGGATTTCTCTCCTCTTGGTACATGAAAAATGAGTTGAGTGATATACTTTGTCTTTTTATACCCTTGAAAAAAAATTAAAAACAAAAAACCTGCTTTGACTAATGCTTTGAGTTTCACTTTGTCACTTTGCCATTGACATCTTCTTTTCTTTTGCAAAAGGTGACCTAAGCATAAAAGATGATTCTTTGGTGGGTGTTTTTTGAAAATGTAACTTTCTTCTTCCTCATACTTCCTTTGACAATCCTTTGACTATTCTTGAAAACTTAGGTAGCCTTCACTGATGGTATTTAGAATTTCTCCCTTGGTGCAGTGGGAAAAAGTTGCTTTGACAAACCATGTAAGTCACTTCGAACATCCCTTTTTAAAAACCTCTTGCTGTCATGGTGGAAGTCCAACACTTTCATTTTTAATAAACCTTCAATTTATGTTCAGTGATGTTATTGTTTCTCTATCCTTGTGGTCCTTTGCATGGACTCCTTACTGGGCAACACCTTAAAACCAATTAGTTATAAAACCTTGATTTTCTTTGTTCATAAGCCTATTGCCTTTATTTTGTTGTGAATGTCCTTTGTGATAATTTTGGCTTCTCACCTTGCCATTTTTTCTGCTAATAACCATCATAAACCATTCCTATAGAAATGTTTTAATATAGGCAACTATCCTTTTGCAGAATTTATGCTTTGATGTAGGAGGTCCTTTCTTAAAAGATTTTTCATACCCATTGGAAAATCATGAGCTATCCTTCCTTTTCATTTAATTTCATCGTTGGGCAAATGTAAAACAGTGAGTTTATAAATACAAAATAATGAATAACCTAGGAGACCCTACATGACATATTGGGATATCTTTTGTACTTGGTCTTTGGCTGAAAACTTGAATCAGGGTTTGGAGGTGTAAAACAGAGTTTTGACAAACCTTTATGAATTGCAATCCTAGAAAATGATAACTTTGATTTATCTAAGAGCCTAGAAAGGTAGTTTAAAATCACCACTTCTTGAGGGACTTGGTGAATAGGGGAAAAGTTTTAGGCTACTTGGCAATCCAAGGTGTGAGTAGAAGGGCTAGGAAAATTGAAACAGATTGGTAAGGTCAGAGGTGGCAAACACAGTGAAAATGAGTGACATAAGTCCATGATTTGGTCTTCTGAGAGTGATAGATTGGCTATGCCTTGATAGAGTAGTAGAACAGTAAAAAATTTATCCTAATGATAATGAAGGCAGTGAGATTTCTAGAACTCACAAGATTCATGAATTTTGTTTCTAGAAATCTGGGATAAGAATTTAGTCATCTATAAAGGAAAAAATTACTGATGACTAATAGTGGCTCCACTTGGGGAGGGCTGCTCCTTTTCAGGAGGTGTCCAGAATTTCAGATCTCTTGGTTTATAAAGACCGGTGCCTTATCCATTGGGCAGACTTTTCTTCTTTCATTTGCTACTGCTTCTCTAAAGTAGTGATCTCAATAATCTAAAAAACATGATTACTCTAACTTCATCTCTACTTACCCAGTCTACTTTGTCTAACATTTTTTCTTCCTTCGGTGCACTTGAACTGGCAAAACCCTCACATTCCTTTCTTTTGAAAACAAAAACAAACTATCTACTTGTACCCATATTGCTTCCAAGAGTTCATATTATGCTAGTGCAGTCTTTTTGTTCTCTACCTAGACTATTTGACTGTCAAGATTAAGCAGTATGACAGACTTCATTCTCTAAGCTATCGACAAGAAATTTAAAACATGATTTGAACCAGGATTAGACAATCTGATTCATCATGAGTTGTGGCATTGAAACAAGCTGCACACAAACATTATTTTCATAAAATAAAAAACTAGAAGGTATTGAGGGATGTGTTTCATCATTATTTAATCATCCCTGTCATTCTCCTTGGTTCATATTTAATCATGTGGAACCAGTATCTTTCATTCCTAATTTATTTCCTTTTACAAGTCAAGCTTAAATGATTTGACCAGCATTCTTTCACTAACCTATCAACAATAAATTTAAAACATGCTCAGCCATGATTAGGATAGATGACTGAACAAGACCTTATTTTTGAACAAGTAGTGGCATTTAGGCTTGCACACTTTCTGTGTCACTATTTTTTTTTTGGTATGGGGCTGTACCTTTTTTCAAATCTTCCCTCTTTTTCTATTTTTATGTTTTTGTGTTTTTCCCTTTATGACCTTTTATCAAACAATTATATGTACAATGAGTGAAAATGTTAAACTAAGGATTTTTATAGCAATGGTACTTGAGCATCCTTTCCTCAAAAGGATCTCCCAACATTCTTTGTTCATTCAACTCTTGTAAATAGAAATCATAGTTACCTCCATTTGAAAACATGGTAGAAGGATTTCTACAAAAAATTTCAAACAATTCATGCTTTCTTTGGTACTCCCACTTTGAGCCTCGCCTCCAAAATTTGTTTCTGTCAAAGATCCTTCTTAGGTATAAAAGGTATTCTTTATCAGCTTCAAAATATATGATGATGTCATCAATGTATATCATAGTGAAGAAGTTGAAAATAGGGGCCATGGCTCTTTGGAAGGTGTCTTCAGCATTCCTTAGCCCGGGAAGCATTTGGTCAAACAGGTAGTTGTTCTAAGGAACTTTGAAAATGACTTTATGCTGATTGATCTGAAGTGGTATCATCTGATGGTAACCTGAAACACTATCAAGTGATGTCATTTTATTAGAAACTCCTACAATTTGTAAAGTGTGATTAATTTTGGGAAAAGGGTATTTTTTCTTCAGGGAGGGTTGGTCTAGGTACCTAAGGTCTACATATAGCCTGTGTCTCTTTGCCTTCTTTCTAAGTGACACAAATTGCTCAAGGTTTTCATGGTATTTATTGAAAGGAGGGCTTCTTAGAATAATGTCTATGTCACAAGGTTTTAAGCTTGCATCCCCACACACACAAGCATCCTAAAGCTTTTTGCACAGTCTTGTATTTTTCTGTTTTGTGTGTAGTGACAAAATTCTAGATAACTCAATCATTTTGGGTTTTTCAAGGGCACCCATACTATACTCCTCTATGTCAGCTTCAGACGAAACTTATTTAGGACCTATAGCAATATTTGTGAGAGTCAAAAATTCTTTTGAAGGGACAAAACTCTTTGATGATGAAGTATCTATGTAAGGCAAAAACATAAGACTCTCTTGATCCAGATTCCCAAAGATTTTTGTTCTGTGAGGGTATTTTAGTGCTTCTGGATTGGCAAAAAGATACAGTTATGTTATTGGGGTTTTCTCTTCATTTAAACAACTTGATTCATATACTAAACTGATTTTTGGTTTTGAAATCTCATTTTCAGCTTGCAGAAGGTCAAGTTTAGTTTTATCATGATGTTGTGTTTCAGGGCTGTCACAGTTTTGGTTGCTGAGTTCTTCATTCAGAGATTGGTTCGACTATTGTAATATGTCTATATGTGTTAAAACTTCACTTACTTGCTCATCAAAGTCCCCTTCGGTATGTAAAATGAAAGAATCAAGACCTGGATGTATGGAATAAAGAGGTGTATTGTCTGGCCTTTCTTGATTGTTGACCATATACTTCATGCGTGACTCTTGGTATAATCTCCTTGTCTAGTTAAAAACAGGGATGGTAGCATAGGACATGTCTAGTTGAAGGTACCCCTAAAGCTTGGCTCCCCAAGATCTGGATAAAATCATGCCATACTTGGGGGGGGAATATCTGCCACTACTATGTCCATAACTAGGTTTTTAGCTGGTACTTGTGCCAGACTGACACAAAGATCCTTGATTAGGCCCAAACACTTGACTCTACTTGAATCAAAAGAGCACAAGTATTTGTAAGGTTTAGTTATTTCTAGGTCTAATCTCTCCATCACAACCTTTGGCATAAGATTGTGAGAGGCACCTGAGTCTAGAATGGCATTATGTAAGATCTTGTTATGTATGTTTAGGCTGATATAGAAAGGGGGAATGGCTCCTTCTAGATATTTTCCTTCTATTTTGGGTCCAAATAATAGCTCAGGTGTGTCATTAGCCAAGTGTAAAGTATTGGTATCATTTCCTATGTTTAGAACTTTCAGAACTTGATATTTGTATGTGCCTTGGGTAATCATTTCAGTGAGAGGCATGGTTATCTTGATTTTAGCAATCTCCCCTTCAAAACTAAAAGGTACTTATGTTTTAGAAATATTTACATCAGTTTTATCAGCCATAAATTTTTCTATATTTTTAATTTTTTGATTTTTATTTGGGGCTTTAGAAAATAAAAAAAATTCAGGGCCACTAGTAGAGGTACTATATAATATCCCCAAATGGGAATGCACATCAGTGCCTGCTGAAATAAAGCACTTTTTGGAAATCTGTGCACAGAAATTATTTTTTAGCCCTTGGATCCCTTAGATTAGTAGATCTGGGGTCTAGATCCAAAAGGGGAGCAAAAGAAAATCAAACTAGGTGTGGTAAACAGATCTCCCACCACCTAGTCTAGCTGAAAAACACCCAATGAGAGAGGCTACAGCTATGTACCACAAACTGCTTCAAAAATAACGTAGTTTTGGAAAGCATGAGTAGGAGGCCATCAAATAAGATCAAATTTTGAATATACAGTAGAAAATCAGATTTATATTGATGCTCTTACATTATACAACAAAATATAGATGACAAGAGAGAAAGAAATCTTCAGAAAAGAAGTCTGCAACACATGTATTTACTGCAAAATGGCTTAATAGTGTTATTTTATGGAGTTGCAATAGTTGAATGTTACACTTCAGATCTAGAGCATATTTGTGTACAAAATATCAGATCCATTTCAGATATGTACACTAGAAAGGCTCTATTACAAGATCCCCTTGGGGTTTTGATCAAATCATGTAATACAAAGAGTAGATCTGAGTTTAAAGTAGCAGATATGGAATATTATTCAGAAATTTCTAAAGATGATTTTACATTAGAATAGATCGGATCTATACAGAACACGGATCTACAAGCTAATCCATGGATCACCAAAGTGAAAGGCAAAGCCCAACACCAGAGATCTCTCATCAAAAATGGGATCAAAACACCCTAAAAAACCTCCTTTGAAAATAACACAATCCTGGAAGGAAAATTGTGCTGTAGCTTGAAGCACTGAGTTGGCCTGATGCCAAGATACAAATCTAAAGCTCAACAGCTGATACATTCTTCTAGGAGGATAAAAGACTCGCTCACTGAGAAGAGGTACTAGTATGTTCTAGGTCTGAATAGATCTAGCCTCCACTTGTTGCAGCTTACAAAAGCAACCAAACTCTCACTAAATCTTCATTGCAGTTGGAAGTAGATCTTGGCCAAATGCCTGATAGTGGATGAAATAAGCAAGACTCCTCCAAGAAATCCTCAATGGAAGAGGTGGGATCCCTGCATAGGAATTCCCAAGTGCTAAGCAGCACTATTCTCAGCTAAACAGTAGAGAATGGTATTTGTCTAAATAGACAAGATACTCAGAAATAAGCATAATCAACAACCTTCTCTTGTTTCCTGCCCCTTCCTTTTATAAGATGAAAGCCTTGGCAAACCCTAAACCACCTTGATGAATTATCTCCTTTCACATGAGGAGCCTCCATCTAGAACTACGTTGTCCCTTCATGAGGCACATTGTATCTAGACAACACTGTAGATTTGGTCAAGGTTGACCCAATCTCATAGCTCCAACCCCTTTCACACCTACAAGTGATTTGTTAACATGGCCCAGATTTATTCTTATTCATATGGGCATTTATTTATTCATTCTTTTTAGGAGTTTTACATGTCCTGCTACCCATCCTCCCTCCATACAATCCCATAAATAGTACAACTATGTCATCCAAGTATGGAAGCAAAACTACATATATACAAGCAGAAATTTGAGCTTGAGGAGGTGGGTCAAAATCCCACATGTGATGCCAGCACAATGCATCTCCTGCTTGCATTAGATCAAGGTGTGGCAAGTGGCATTCCCACCACACATTTTCTGCATGAGTCATCTTAACGTAGCTGAAGATGTCAGATATGTTTGGTGCCATTGGGAAGCACCCATCATGAAAAGGAATCTCCCTTTGCACAACAAGGGAGTGGCCAAGTTCAAAATTTCTATTGGCCCACCAAAAGCCATGAGATCCACATTGTTAGAGTCGGTCCTTACAGCCCTCCGTCAGTGATCATTTCATTTTTTGCATATTCATTCTTAGGTGTCTCGCTTGTTCCACTTCGTTGCATTTCGCTAGGAGCATGCCATTGACTGACGAAGGGGTCTGTTGTCTTATGTTTCCTCATGCTTACACCTGCGGTGCTATTTTAAAAAATTCCTCAAAAATCACTCAAAATCATTGTCATTTCAGTTATGGTCATTAAATGTCAATAAGTGTCTGGTCCTAGTGTCTAGGGTTTTCATGTCATTTGCATACATATCATAAAAGCCTGCAGGATGAGGATTGTTCCGCAAATTTTGATTTCATATTTTTATCATCAGCATTTTAAAAACATTTCTAGTCCAAAACTCTGTTTTGGAACTAGAAATTGTTCAATATTATTTTTGTAATAAATTGTGTTTATTTCACCAATAAGCAGTTTCAACGCAGACCTCTGATCTTTTCCTCAGCTAAAGAAGCCATACCCCTGCAAGAAGATAACAAAATCATCAAATCTGAACTCAGAAAAGCCAAAAAGAGATTGTATTAAAAAGCCAAATGTGAAAATACAAAAACATTGGAATATGGGTTATCAAGTAGATTTGGATCAAATCTGATTGTGAAAGATATTTATATCATATATAAAAGGCCAAACAAGTTTCATTTCCAACGATCCACAGCATACAAATCGAAATCTGGAGTTTGAAGGCCGAATTCGAGTTTTGAAGCATCGTTGACAGGGTTTGGAGGTCGTGAGACCCACTTGGGCAAAAGCGACCCACTTTGGGCAAGAGCGACCCACTTGGGCGTTTTTCACAGTGCAAAATATAACGAGTGCGACCCACTTGGGGAAAAGCGACCCACTTTGAAAAAATCGACCCACTTGGCAGCAGAGTTCAGAAAAGTCGATTTGAGCGCCCAGTTTCGTTTTAGATCGCCTCCAACTGCCTTCAAACAGGTTCTTAACTATTGCACAGTAGTTTTTAATATGTTGGTGGTATCATTGATGACTTCAAAAATTTGAATGGAAGAGTAAAACCCTACAATCATGGCAGTTTTGTTCCTCAGGGTTTTTAAATGTATATGGATGGTTTTATGAGTTTTTCTCCTACCTTATATCATTGATATATTCACCTTTGCATATATTATCAAAACCCCACTATTTTCACACCCATTATACCATCGTGGTCATCATTATTGCTTTACCATTGTCAAGGCTTGTGTTCCATGGTGATTATGGTCATATTGTGTCTCACTGCCCAATGATAAAAACGTTCTTATGCCCATTGACACTTATAACTCTGTTTTCATTGCCCATTGACAAACACAGTCATATGATGCATTGCTCCCTTTGAAAAAGTTTACCCAATATTCTAAAGGCTGCCTGCTACAATTTATCAAGTTTCATTTGCAATTAAAACAGAGACTGTGCTTCTATTTCAATCCACCTAAAACAGAGATATTATCATTGTTTGTTTCCTTATGGTGCTCTAACAGTGGGGGATATTTGTTGGGTGTTGAAACACACGTTATAACTCTGTTTTCACTGCATTTATATCAGTATACATAGTGCCAATATCTTGTTCAGAGCCATGTCAGAGACAGAGTCAGAGTATGAGCAAGGGTCAGGCAATGATTCTATGACTGAAGGTAATGTGCCACGGGGGTCTCATAGAGTTAGCAGAGGTGGTAATCATCGCAGAGAGGAGCCTACTTCTTTGGCTCGGTTGCAGGCATGTCCACTAGCAATGGATTGTTTTCGGTATTTGTCATGTTTCAGATTTTGTGAGATGATTGCACAAACCCGGCTTCATCGTGAATTGGCCCGTCTGTTTGTTCTACATTTACGGGATGGTCGGGTAAATCTTGCCGGGGTTGATTTCATTTTGTCACCCTTGACTATTGCTCAAGCCACTAGCATACCAAACATAAGCGAGGAATGGAACAAACGTCAGCATTTAGAGAAATTCCACTATGATCCATACATAAAAACTGGATATATGAGTTACTTGAGCAGAGTTTTTCCATTCAGATTCTTGAGGGATGAGTATGCACCGCTGATGAAGCTCATCATTCAATATTTAGTTGTGAGGGCAGGTATGCTCATCTTTTTGCGTACCATATTCGTTTGTTGATGCACTTCACGAGGGTACGTATGATGAACCTTCCGTACTTCATATATCGCAACATAGAGAGGATGGTGATTTTTGTGCAAAAGAAGACGAGCCCAGCGCAGCAGTACATGAGTATATACCATTATGCTTTGATCAAGATCATAGTGTTGCATCAGTTGGCAGAGCAGGGCATCACTTGGGAGGATTTCATTTCTAGAGACTTTTTCAGAGTGCCACAGCCGCCTCCCGAGACAGTTCATGATGTAGGAGAGCCTTCACACTAGCTGGACATGCCTGAGGTTGGGCATATCAGCACTCCTTTGGTTCGGACATATCAGCGAGGCCACAGGGCCTTATTTGCAGCGACACGGCGAGTATTATCTCCACATGAGGTGGAAGGGGTCTTGCCGACTTCATCAGCAGAGCGAGTATTATCTCCACATGATGTGGAAGGGGTCTCGCCTTCTTCTTCAGCACAGATACAGATCCAGGACAGGGACAAGAAGCCCATGCTTGATGAGGGCCCATCAGGAGGCCGGGACACGGATTTCACGATCATTGATGTTGATGCGAGCTCTCTTAGCTCGAAACTGAAAGAGATCGTCCAGGAGCAAAGGGCCGAGAATGACACGCTGAAAGATAAATTGCAGAAGGCTCAGTGGGTGATAAAATACCTGGAGCAACGTAACAAACAACTGGAGGATGAGCACACACTTTATGAGCTGCGTCGAATCCGAATGAGACGAACGGAGTGGAATCGACAGGTGACATGACATCCGGCGACGGAGATGCGCTGCTGCATGTGAACATCCATATCGAGAAATTTTGGCGAGCGATTAGTAGTACAAAAGACATGCTTACGTCACATAGGGAGCGACAATGGGCTCGCATGCATGTGTGCAAAGCGAGAATGAAGATCATGAAGAGGAGGTTGCGCAAGGCACTTAGACGGCGGAAAAGGCCTAATCCACTTCGGATTTTGGCTGAGGCTTCATTGACTGGGCAGGACACATGATGGAGGACCTCCGCTCCAAATTTGGGCAAATTCGGAGAAAATTTTGTCATTTTCAAATTTTTGGGTCAAAAAACAGGTTTTTCAGTTAAGTGGGTCTCACCCTCATTTGCTCACTTTTTTTTGGGACACTTTCTGGAGGAAATTTTTGCATTTTTGGATTTTTCATGGTTAATTATGCATCCTCAGACATCACCTAAGAATTTCAATAAAATCTGGATGGTCAAAGAGCTCAAAAACACCATAAAAACCACCTTGCTGCCACCTTTTGCACCAGCAGGAAGTACCTCTGGGAGAATGAGGTTTTGGAGGGTCAAATGAGCTCCAAATTCATAAATTCCACTTGGGTTGGATATTCAACATCCAGGGCTTTCCAACGAGCTATCATGAGCTCAATTTGGATGCTAGGAAGTACCTCAAATTCAGGCTGGAAAAAGTGCGACCCACTCGGCTCAAAAGCGACCCACTTAAATTTTTCCTGAATTTTCAGCTGCCAGCTCAGATTTTCGCCTAGTATGGACCAGTTTTGCTTGTGGATGGAATTTTTGGGTTTTTGTGATGTAAATTCATGTTTGGCATGTAACTTTGGCTTGTTTTTATCTATTCTAGAAGATTCACTCTCAAAAGGGTAAAAAATCATGTAATGGATCAGTTTCCACTCTTTTAGAGGCAAGTTGTTAGCTGCCTAGATTGTAGTTCCATGAATAGAATTGGTTGAAACTGACCCCTGAAGGAGGAATTCGACCCCTAGAGGTGTGGGAAGGGGTTAGAGTGATCTATATATTGTAATTTCTCAATCATTTTCAGGGGTTGGAGAGGTTGGACTCTTGGGAGACTTTTGATATCATTGTACATATTTTTCATATTTTGGCTAAGGAAAGATCAGAGGTTTTGCGGCACTTGTTGGGATCCTTGTGGTGTTTTGTTCTTGATGGTGTTTCCTCTTTGTTTACTGTAAGTTTCTTCATGTTTAAATGTATGCCATCCTTTCATATGCTTCTGAACTAAATTGAATGAGTGAATAAGGTTGAATCCATTGTTTACAGTGCTCGGCCTTTGAATTCAGTTAGTTCTATATGTTTTCAAACTGTTTGGAGAGGATCCAAGTTCTTCTTTGCCCTCTTCAGCTCCTCGTCGATCTAATCTGTCCATATATCCAATCAAAAGCATCGAGATCGTCACCTACCTCGCCCCAACTTGAAATCTGCAAAGGTCTGACCTTATCCCCGGACCCAAAATCTGTTTTCCCATTTCTCCAGCGAAAAACCAAAAACCAAAAAATCAAACACACCTATCTCTTTACTAGCCTAAAATCAGTTCTTATTGTAAGTCATCTCGCATCCTATTGCTCATTTTCTCGAGATTGACGGAGAGAGCCCTCTCCTGTCCTCGTAGGGCTAGCTACGAGGCTAAGCGTGGTTTGATGTAGCCTTGAGTTTTACTTCATTTCAGCCTGAGGTAGATTTGAGTGCTAACACACATGATCTCTCACCCCCTTTAGGAGTCATAGCCTACAAAAACATGGTAAAATAATGTGATAAATCAGAAAATAAAGCTCGCTCTGCATGATCAAATCCTTTATCTTCATAGTTCCTCGTACACATGGAGTTGTGCATGGGAATTCCCCCTCTCTCAAAAGAAGGAAGAAATGGTTGAAATAGCTCTTGCATAGAGTCCATTGGCTGTCCCAACTCCACATAGCTCATGCACTCTTGAAAGTGCTAATGTAGTTCCTCTCTCAAGCCTTCCCAATAAAATCTCCTCATGATCAAGGTGTAGATCTTCATTGACTACATATGGCTGAGAAAGAATTTTTTGTGTGCCCCTTGTAGTATCTTCTGCTTGAGCTTGGAAGCTCTAGCCAAGAAGACCCTACCATGATGATAGATGACTCCCCCTTGGACTAAGTAGCCCTCTTCTTACTACATGTCATCTAGTATCATACATGTGTGGAGATATTTGGAATACTCTACAAGAAGTTGAAATTTCCAGTACAGATCCACACTATTCAACAATGACTGCACTGATGATACATCCATGGAAGTGCCTGTAATGTTGTTGATCTCTTCTTTGACATCTCTCATGCCAAATATGTGTGTTGGAAGGCTGATCCTCCCATTCTTCATCTCCCACAACGCAGATCTAGAAATGAGAGGGGGTGATAGTGATGTAGGGAGAAGATCCCCCTCACTCTTGCATTGTACCAAGTCCCCCAGCACTGTAGCTTGGTCTCCCATTGCTCCAATCCCTCCTGGATCTAAATTTGGAGTAGAAATTTGTGAGGCCTTCCCCACAAGATCTAAATCTGGTGGCCTCCCAAGTGGTTTTCCACTAGATAGGAATGTCCCGTGCAGGATTCTCATGAACATAAGAGAAGGGACTGTGCGAGCCTTGCTTCCACTGCACAAATCCATCTATGTTGTTTGTGTGGAAGTGCTAGGTGAAGGGTAAGTATGCATGCCTTGGATAATTTGAGGTTTACCACTCTTCATGTCCACCCACTCCATTTTCAAAGCCTTCCAATTAGTGGTGACCTTCCCCAAGGTAATCAACCATTGGAAACCCAAAATGATATTGGTGTCTAGTATGTCAACTACAAAAAAATGGTCCACCAAAGTGTAGGACCCCATAGTGATTGAAAGTGATGGGAAATAGTGCATGCATTGTGTTTTCCTATCTCCTGGGACCAAAACAAAGAATCCCTCAAAAGTATTAGTGGGTATTGCCCTCCTCTACACAAAATGAGCATCAATAAAGTTTTGGGTTTCCCCACTGTCAATCAGTATAGAAACCCTCTGATTCATGATTGAACCTTGTACTCTTAAGGTCAAGTACTTAGGTACTCCTCTCAAAGATGCAAGAGTTCCTCCTATTGGAGAAAAGGCTCCATTACCATCTCTAGATGGTGTTGGATCTCCCTCAACATTGTCAGCGTTGTGACCTCTTCTTGGTTCATCATCTTCTTCTTCCTCCTCAAAGTCTGAGAAGACTTCTATGTAGTTTGCTTTCCCAGCAGCACATCTATGTCCAGGTGCCCATGACTCTTGGCAAGTGAAACATAGTTTCTTCTTTCTCAGCTCCCTCCTAGCTTTAATATCAATAGGCTTCTTGAATGAGCTCTCCTTGGGAGGATCAACTTTCTCTTCCTTCCCTTTAGAAAGGTAAGGGGCCTTGTTCTGAAAAGTTGCCTTTGCATTTGGAAAGCAATCTTGGAGGTCTCTAGCCCTCTCAATGGCATCATGCAAAGTGGTGGGCTTGGTAGATTTAATGAACCCAAGCAAAGGTTTATCCAATCCATCGATGAACATGTACACCCTCCTTGCTATAGACAGATCAGGAACCATAACAGATAATCTCAGAAACTCAGAGATATAAGTTTTTACATTCCTTGATTACTTTAACTTTGCAAGGCTCATGAAAGGTGCTTTTGGATCCTTTCTTTCAAACCTCTCCACCAGTATTCTAGTGAATTCATAATAAGCAATCACATTGGTATGGCCCAATGTAGACAACCAAAGGAACCACCAATTGTGTGCTTCACCTTCAAAGTGCAGCGCTCCAATCTTTATGGCTTGAATCTCAGGGACTTTGTTCAACTGAAAGTAGATGTCCAACTTCTCTACCCATGCCTTGGCAGAACTGGTGGATGACCCATCAAACTTGGGCACAAAGAATCTTCCCATAGAGTGATGTCTATCATGATTATGAAGGAATCCCCCATCTCTATACTGATGCCTTGGTCTTGTTTTGTCCTTGAGGTGAAAAAACTCTTGAAAAATCAAGTGTTCCTTGAATCTTTGATTATGAGATTCATATTCCTCAAAGTATTCTTCAAGGCATGCTTGCTCTTATGGCCCTTCATTCTCCACAGCCAAGAAGGTAGGCATAGTAGAGTGTTGTGGAGCTTGTGGAGCTTGTGGTTGGTTCACTGGTTGATCATTCCAGTGGTGAGACATGCCAAAGCTTTCCCCAGAATGAAATCTTCCAGGAGATTCCTTCATCCTGTCCATTTTCATCTCTTTGTTCTCTCTAGCAAGATCTTGCATGGCTACCAAAAAAATTCTTGCAAACTCTTATCCTTCTTTACCACTTCCAGTTTCAGGGGCTTTACCCTTGTCTTGATCCTCAGTGGTGTAATAAAATTTCTTGTGGCTTATATTCTGCTACCTCTTCTCCCTCTTAGTAAGAGGCTCATCTTCTTCTAAATGCATGTTGGCTTTGGCTCTTCAATGGAAGCACAGGATGTGCCAAGAAATGAGCTCTAATACCACTATAATATCCCCAAATGGGAATGCACAACAGTGCCTACTGAAATAACACACTTCTGAGAAATATGTGCACAGAAATGAGTTTGCAGCCCTTGGAACCCTTATATCAGTAGATCTGGGGTCTAGATCCAAAAGGGGAGCAAAAAAAAATCAAACTAGGTGTGGTAAACAGATCTCCCACCACCTAGTCTAGCTAAAAAACACCCAATGAGAGGGGTTACAACTATGTACAACAAAATACTTCAGAAATAACGCAGTTTTGGAAAGCATGAGTAGGAGGCCATAAAATAAGATCAAATTTTGAATATACATTAGAAAATCAGATTTATATTGATGCTCTTACATTATACAGCAGAATATAGATGACAAGAGAGAAATAAATCTTTAGAAAAGAAGGTTGCATCACATGTATTTATGCAAAATGGCTTAACATCATTATTTTATGGAGTTGCAGTAGCTGAATGTTACACTTCAGATCTAGAGCAGATATGTGTACAAAATATCAGATCTATTTCAAATTTGTACACTAGAAAGGCTCTATTACAAGATCCCCTTGGGGTTTTGATCAAATCATGTAATACAAAGAGTAGACCTGAGTTTAAAGTAGCAGATATGCAATATTATTTAGAAATTTCTGAAGATGATTTTACATTAGAACAGATCAGATCTATACATAACATGGATCTGCAAGCTAATCCATGGATCACCAAAGTGAAATGCAACGCCCAGCACAAGAGATCTCTCATCAAAAAGGGGATCAAAACACCCTACAAAACCTCCTCTGAAAATAACACAGTCCTGGAAGGAAAACTGCATTGTAGCTTGAAGCATTAATTTGGCCTGATGCCAAGATACAAATCTGAAGCTCAACAGCTAATACACTCTTCCAGGAGGATAAAATACTCACTCACTGAGAAGAGGTACTAGTATGGTCTAGATCTGAATAGATCTAGCCTCCACTTGCTGCAGCTTACAAAAGAAACCAAACCCTCACTGGATCTGTGTTGTAGTTGGAAGTAGAGCTTGGCCAAATGCCTAATAGTGGATGAAATAAGCAAGACTCCTCCAAGAAATCCTCAATGGAAGAGGTGGGATCCTTGCATAGGAATTCCCAAGTGCTAAGCAACATTATTCTCAGCTAAACAGCAGAGAATGGTATTTGTCTAAATAGACAAGATACTCAGAAATAAGCATAATCAACGACCTTCTCTTGCTGCCTCCCCCTTCCTTTTATAAGATGAAATCCTTGGCAAACCCTAAACCACATTGATGAATTAGCTCCTTTCACATGAAGGGCCTCCATCTAGAACTGCATTGTCCCTTCATGAGGTACATTGTATCTAGACAGCGCTATAGATTTGATCAAGGTTGACCCAGTTTCATAGCTCCAACCCCTTTCACACCTGCAAGTGATTTGTTAACATGGCCCAGATTTATCCTTGTTCATATGGGCATTGATTTATTCATTATTTTCAGGAGTTTTACATGTCCTCCTTTATTCATTTATTCATGCAACAGAAAATGAGACAACAATGTATATTCCTCTTAGCTCAGGCTAAGTAGGAATATTACATACTAGGGAAGCTTGTATCACCACTGGGGTGGCTAATTTTGTCTCTTTTAGGATTAGTTTTCTTGACCATAGTGGTGACATTGTCTATTGTCTTCTTAGGAGTGTTTTCTGGAGCTTTACTAACAACAGTGTCTATTTGGTTTTTCTTGGAGGCTTCTTGGTTTCTTTTGCTCCTAAGGTCATATTGGCTATGGAATTCCATGATAGCATTTTCAAATCCCAATTGATAGTATTCAGACTCCTCGTAGCTTGTTTCAGATTGATTAAAGGCAAATAGGCCTTGTTCTTCTTCTGTGAGAAAAACTTCATCCTCATTATCAGAACTATCAGATTTACATGGCTTTCATTCGGCTATTCAATATCTCTTTCCCCTTCATCTACATATTTATATTGAAAAGGGGGCATGATTTGTTGATCATTTTCTCTTTGTCTGGTTTGGGGTGGGTCTCTTCTAAAGTTTTGATTCTGGTTTCTGTTTTGGGGATTTGGTTGATTCTCCCTAGGAGGTGTTCTTTCATTTATGCTTATTCTCTCCATCTTTCTCTCCATGGTTCTGAGTAGGTTGTCAATCTTGGAATCAAATGAGGAGGTTGAGCTCATGGTTTCATCTTTGTAGGTTACCCTCTTTTCTGATCTCAGCCTAGCTCTCTTTTCATTTAATTTGGCCTGTACACTTATAGCTCCCTTTTGCATGTCTTCTAAAGTTAAGGGCTCTCTTTCTCTTAGCTGATAGGCCATGTCTGGGTCAAAACCTTCCGAAAATTTAGCTAAGGCTAGGCCTAGTGGGGGTTTCATGTGAGGTGGGAGGGCATTGTAGACACTGTTAAACCTGGTGCAATAATCTTGGACACTTTACCCCACATTCCTCTTAAGATTTTTATATTCAGAAAGGATTTGGAGGGGGTTTTTTTTTATTTCCCACTTGTTTATGAAAGTTTGGTAAAGGGAAGGGAGGTCATGTATGTTGTTGGGAGTTAAGTTCTTAAACCATTTTTTAGCTTCTCCTCCTAGGCTTTGGGCAAACATCCTCATCTTCATGGTTTCCTCTTCTAATTCCATGTAGTCAAAAGCATCATTTATTCTATCCACATGCCATTGGGAAATGGTAGATTTAGCCCTGGTAAAGTGAGGGATTCTAGACTAGTAGACATTTGGCAAAGATACCAAAGGTTGTGGTAAAACCAGGGGGGCATACCAAGCTGCCATGATAAGAGCTAATGGTGGATTTACAAGCGGAGGGTTTGTGAGAGGAGGTGTAAGATGAAGTGGGGTGGTTTGCACATAGGTGGTATGGATGGTTGTGGCGGAAGTACTTGGACCAGCTGACAGATTCTGAGCAGATTTGGTATGGAAAGAGCTAAAGTGGTGAAGAAGATGAAAATCAGGTGGGGTGCAAGGAGAGGCTTCCCTACTAGAACTCTGATATAAATCTATGGGCTTAAGGTCAATATGGTCAATTCTACTGTGTGACTTGGTTCTGAAAAGGTTTCTTGAGAGGTGCAAGTCAAACTGGGGATCTTGCAAGGCTGTGAGTTGTTCAGATACAAAGCTTGCTTTATGAATGGTCCTAAGAGTAGTTAAGTTTCCAGTTTTAGAATTTTTCCATAAAATCCTTTCTGGGTCATCAACTATAGTAGGAGGGTTTGGGTCTGGATGAGATCTGGTACTGATTCTTCATGAAGCCAAATTTCAAACTCAAAATTTAGAGAGGCTGAAAGTTTTTGAACTTTTTTGAAAATTTTACCTCTCTTAGTGTTTTCTAAACTCACACAGTGTGTGACCAGGCTCCTAGACTTCTCAGGGCTGATTTGACACTGCTATAGGGTAAAATGCTTGGGTTGTTGGTTATCAAATATCCCTCTCAGGGCTTTCCAGTGCCCGAGGTAGATAGTAAGATTAGCTATATATTTCACAAAGAAGATGCATATATGTTCATGTCAACTTAAACAGCTTGATGAAATGAGATGGAAGATTACCTCTTTTTAGATCTTGAAGTCTTTGGAGAGCACTAAGTAGCGAAGCAGAGATCCTCCTTCACTAGCTCTAAATCTCGACCCTGTGATCAAGCAAAGCATCCGTGTAATCTATACCACAATATATATTTCCTATAAATTAATTTAACATATGATAAACATTAAGCAATGCACATCTAAGCCATTCATCTCATGCTATATAATTAATTGAGAAACAATAACAATATTGATGCATTGAATGGACAAAACAGATACAGTTCTATTGATTTATAAAAAGGAGGATTACAACCGTCGGTTGTACCAAGCCCTCCTCAGTCTTCCAATATCTCTCTCTCTTTCTCTGAATGTGGTGATTTCTTAATCAACAAGTTCTCAATGAACCTCTTTTATCTTTGACCTTCACACTACAACAACAAATGCTTTGCTTCACATGTCTTCAAAAAAACCTTTGACCTTGGACCAAGAGCCCATAGCTCCATTTTATAGGAGATGGAGAGGGCAAACCTTGCCTTTCTCCTTCCACCAGTTCTAAATAGAAAAAACCAAGATGTTTCCTCAACTTTCCATGCTTTTGCCTTTCTTAAGAGTTTACTTGTTTTTGGCAAGACCCAATAAGAGGTTAATGTCTTGCAGTTTCCATTTTGCACTGACTCTCTATGAGAAAAAGCTGGAGTTTGAAATCATTCTCCGTGGGTTTTTCCTATTTCAAAATCAAAACATGGGTAACGTTGTCCTCTAGGCTAAACAAAGCATTGCCCTAGCTACTAATGCGACCTTTTCATGGATCAGGTGCGTTATAACGCACTTTGGCTGTTATAGGGGTGTGTTACCTTGGCAGAAGTAGGTTTAGTTTAGGCCTCTTTATTCCTTCCATATTTATATTCTCCTTTGAGCTGATGAGGAGGTTATTTGACCTGTAATAGATGCCCCCTAAAGTGCAAGGTCAGAGACAAAGACGATGGCCGAAATACTTTATAATATGTGTAGTAGAGCTAAAGAGATTGGAGGACTGAGGAAAACCTGAAACAACAAGATATGTCAGAAAATATAGTATCTGTCTTGAGTCGGGCATTCCCATGCTCAGTAGCTAATCAACGTGATTTCTCTAGTATAGAGATATGAAGAATATTTCCACTGATAAGCATAACGTGGAAGTGTCTGTCATAACAGGATCAGGCTGAACAAGCTGTCTCCATAAACAATATCGCAACTTGGGGAAGGAAACACAGCTGTAATGATGTAACCTTTGCCCCAAGGTCTTGGCCGCCACTTCACTTAAACTGCATATTTATCAACATGTGAATGAAGGAGATGTCCTCGAACATGTGAGAAATCGTCTAATTACCAATCGATAATGAAAACTGTTAACAGATGCGAAGGTGGCCACTGATAATGATGATGGTCCCTAAGATGCACAATAAAATCTAGTGAGTGTGAATAAAAGGAGTTGAATTCGAACACTCGTAGAGTTATTTGATCGAGAGCCAATACTGAAGACCCCAAATCAAACACGAGATCACCTGCCACTGATGTCTGCAAGTATTTGGGTACTAATGAGTTTCTGGATCACCTTCCTAGATAAGATGTTGAAGTCGATAGGAAGAGATCTGTCGAAAGGTAGGCATTGAGGCATGCTACATCAATCAACACGAAACAGGAAAAAGATGATTTTGTTTTTGATGGAAATAATGAAGAGAAAATGGGGATAACTGACGACAAATAATTTCTGGCATAATAATCGGTTTGGTTGATATGAGGAGTAGTAGATAGCGAGATCTGCTTGAACAATAGAAGGCACTGTAACAGGGTATTAGGAAGCTGAGGCTTAATGAACACCAAAGAGTTTTTTAGGATTTTACCGGTGTAGGAACACTGGGAGATGAAGGCTAAACTCATAGATGGTAGGGTTCATCTAACTGCGAAAGAGTTTTCTGTGAAGTGCCATGTTCAAGATTTATGCTGCTAAATCAACCTTTCTTAAATGTAACAGAGGTAGTATCCATTTTTTCCAAAAATTTTCCCCGTTTGATTAGGTTTAACGAGTCTAGATGACTAAACTCGGTGAATTTTTCATATTTACAGAGTTTGAAAAATATCGTAAAATACAACTCCGGGGGGGTACCTTTGTCATGTCTTGATAATCAGGCACGACAAAGGGAGAATAGTAAGCCCGAAACAGTGCATTTTCCATGAGTTAGTCCATCGAAGCCGGAAAAGTGAGAAATCTATGTTCGATGGATGTCTACCTCATTTTGTTATGAGTACGAGGAGACGAAGTAAAATTAATATTCTTTGTGAAATTTTAACGAGTCCAACAAAGAAAAACTCAGTGCTCTCCGTGAAATTTTAACGAGTCACGCGGAGAAAACTAGGTCACTTTTTCTGTTTAAAGAGCTTTGAAAAAGAGGAAAAGAATGGCTCCTGCTTCTCTGTTGTGGTAGTTTAACGAGCCCGACAAAGATAACTCGGGGTTTTTTCAGCTTTATTAGCTAGAAAAAGTCCCTAAAAATAAATCTCAGTGCTTCTTCATGTCAGTTTTAACAAGTCTGAAGAAGAGAACTCCAGGTTTTTCGGATTAATGAGCCAGAAAAAAACATAAAAAAGAATGCTCAAAATTTCTTGATCTTTTTCTCGTCAATAGAAGGATCTATGTTGGGAATTTTCTCGTAAGACCAAGCAAACACATAGCGGAATTTTTTAAAGAGGGATGTGAAGTGTGCAATTTCCTCAGGATTGCAATATGCTCCAATCTGAATGCTTTCCACGATACCCGTTTTGACCGAGATATCTATGAGCTTTGTCTTAGAAAGATTTCCCATGTTCCCTTTCGAATCCATGGTTTGAATAGTCATGTAAGTGTAAGGGACCATCTCAAGTGGGTCAAAGGATGGGATTTGAGTAGTTATCGTGTCTGAATCAATCATCGAAGTGCGATGGTGGAATTCTCCCCAAGGTCATTCTTCTAGAGACATGATCTCTCGAATAGCTTCGTCCGAAGGTAGGATTTCATCGAGGAGATCTTTAGAAGGAGCTTTGATGGGTGGGGATTTCGTACCATTGGTCGAAACCATAGCCATGGATGGTTCAGATGTAATTTGGATGGTTTGGTAAACCAACTCGGCTGGTGAGAGCGACATCTGATCTCCATAGGAATCAATGTCTAAAGGTGCTGGTAGGATCCATGGGTCGATAGAGCCATCCAATGTGGTGGATATAATTGCAACTATATTTGGAACCTCAAGCGGTGGGAGAGGAAAAAAACCCATTAGGGAATATGCCTTCAGAAGACCGGTACCAATATTGACATATGAGTCAGGAACACCTCCTATTAGGGGTACAATGCTACTTGGTAATGTGGCATAATCAGGGGTGCAAAAGGATAACTGATCCACTGTGACTATTTTCCCATCCAACGGAAAGAGGATGAGTCGGAAAATAAAAGAAACAATGGCAGTCATGGCATATGACCAACTGCAACCCAGTATTAGATTATATTCGAGATGATGATCTACGACTTCAACGTCCACCGTTATCGTTTTCCCACTAAGTGTAATGGGAAAGCTAGCAAGGTATCCTTTTGGGAGGAAAGAGTGGCCATCGAAAGCTTTGAGGGAATTCGATGGTGGAGACAAAGTGTGAGAACTCAAAGTGAGCCAGCAAGTAGTTTACATAACGCAGGTCGAAGCACCTTCGTCTATGACAGTACGATGGATTAGTCTCCCTTTCGACACAACTTGTATCTAGAATACAAGTTGGTGTGCAAGGTGAGGTTTAGATTTTTCCATGTCAAAAATGGCTAGCGTAGAATCCTGGGGGTCAATCCCACCAATGGCTGAAAGCAAGGCTTTCCTTTGTGCTGGGCAAGTTTGCAATACTTTGAGAGCAGACATGGCTAATGGTGCTTGCGCCAAATCTTCTACAATGTTGTAGTTTTTGGCGGCACGTGCAGAGGTGTTAGGAGTCGTGCGTCGAAGTGTCCCTTTGGGGGGACGAATTGCGAGATCAGTAGTAGGTCGTTCGATATGTAAATCGTTGGGTGGCGACGGATTTTCACTGGTACAAGGTTCTTGGGTATCTATGACAAGATTTCCATAAAGTTTGGCTCGAGTCTGGAGTTCAATACTTTCTATGCCATAAATGGCAAACAGTCCTTCACCGAAAGGATGTGAACCACCATTGCCCCTTTGTGGGGGTTGTGACGGGTTTGCAACCATGTGTTGTTGTTGTTGTTGTGGATTAGGGAAGGGATTATGTAGGACGGTAGGTGTCCTCCCAATGTCCTTATTTGCGATAAAATCTGTGCATTCCTGCAGCCGAGGGAATTTGTATGTTAAGTATTCCTCTGCACAGATTTTGCAAGGAAATTTCATGGGTTTTTCCTTCCCTTTCTCGTTTTTAGTAGTGTTTTTCTGATTGGGATTATTCTGATGGTCTAGCTGCTCTTCCGAAGAAGATGTGTTTTTCTTGTTCTTCTTATTCTTTCCACTGGGTTTTTGCAAAGTTTGTACAGAATTTACCTCAGTGGTAGGAAGAGTAGTTAACTAGTTAGAGGCATTGGCAACCAAAGATGGCTGGGAGGTTTTCCCCCAAGACAGTTTTGTGGCTACGCCAAAGGTTGTACATACGAGACCGTCGGTGTCGACTCCGGGTTTCTGAGTAGCGGGAGAATTTGGATTACCAGGGGCATGGGGGAGTAAATCATAAAGCATGCCAGATTGCAAATAGATTAAATCTAAATGCTAGGCACAACAAATGGATTGATCTTCTGTGACTGCACTGGATAGGCCAATACCTTTAGCTAGGGTTGGTAGGAGAGATTTACAAAACCAAGTAGCTAGGAGATGATCTGGGATTGGCGCTTTAACAAGCCTCCTCCTACGCCTGCATTCATGAATGTGATTGGAGATGTGGGTGGCGGTGTCTTGGCGCAACGAGGTTAAAATTTCAGTAACGGTTTCAAATCTGATAGGTAATTGAAATTTTTTTAGAAATTCCATAGCTAAGGCACCAAAAGTGTTAATGGTGTTGCGTGGTAATTCAATATACCACTTGGCAGCATTTCCAGTGAGAGTGCGGGGGAACATCCGAAGTTGGATGCTATCATCCACCATGGAATTAGACACAGACCATAGATGAAAAGTGGTGATGAGTGAAACCGGATCCTCCCCTTGTTTCCTGTCGAACTTCGGGATGTCAGACAGAATCTTGTGCAGAACTGGAGGCCAGAGCGGGTTATGATTGATGGGATCATTATTCAGTTTATATATGTCAGGGATGTCTAGAGCTTCTAAAAATGGCAATTGTGTGTTTTCCCCTTGATCTAGCCAAGGAAGTATTGGCTGACTATTTGGACCATAGGGTCCGCCCATCAATGTGTTACCAGTAGGATAAATAGGACTTTGATAAAAATTTGCTATGGGTGGAAGGGTATGGATATATGGTTGTTGTCCATAGGGCATATTGTATTGCAGGGCAAATGGTTGGTTGCCCCCAAGATAAAAGTGCCCCCCTTGTCTAGATGGAGGTTGGGGTGGGTTGGCCCATATGGACGCAATAGTGCTACCTGGAGGCATGATACTACTTGCATAGTTTAGCAACGGCATAGACCCTACACCGATATTTAAACCACTTAAGGGAATAGTGTTAATAATAGATTGTCCAGTTTGTCCTAACAATTGCAGGGGTAGCGAAATGTTCCCTGTTATTTGTGTGCTGGTGACACTACCCCCTGGTATAGAGGCCAAGGGGTTTGAACTCAGCAAAGGATTCCAACTGAAAAGGTTGCTAAAAGGAACCAAAGTAGCCTCCACTTGTGGGAGGGGAAACTGTAGGTCCTAACGTGGTCACGGTAGGAGTAGATCCCGAAGGACTCGGTGAGCTACTCACAGTTGTGATGACCGTAGGGTTGGGACTAGGCATAAGTTAAATATTGGGATTACCAAGTAATGGCATAGAACTGACAACCGGTGGGGAGGATGGTGGCAAACCTCGGATGGTTGCCATTGGTATCGACCCTGTGGATGCCGATTGTGAATTGGATGTTTGTGTAGCTGAAGACATATCTTGGCCTGGTCGAATCTAAACTATCACAGTTGCCGACGGATTAGTGAGTGGAGGATTGTAATGAAGTACGACGCCTTCCATAAAAGGGTCCTTTGGAAATTTCGTATGATATGAGGCTATGTGAAAATCAGGATTTGTCAATGGAGACTGCTCTTTCGTAGAAGGCACGGGTTCACCAAGGTTCAATTCTTCCTCTGGAGTCAAAGGAGGTAGACCTTGCTGTCGTCGGGACAGATGGCGTGAGTCAGAAGATGCCATGGTGACAAATTTATTTTTAACAAATTTGAATAAATTGTGATGTATTATAAAGTCTCAGTGACAGTAACCACACACCAAAAAAAATAAAAAAGGACTCTCTAAAATCAATCTGCAAGCAGCCAGAATAGGGTGCCCTGTCTGAGTACTACCGTTTGTTGGAGATGAAACCCAGTATCACAATAGCATACAGAGAGGGTTGGTCGTAAGTATAGTTATGGTTACTCTAGAGCTTCGCTCGAACCTCAGACAATAGGTGTAAGCACTCTCATGAAGACGAGTACCCTCCTAGAGACTGAAGACAGAGTAGGTCCGTCTGTTTCAAGTACCAAGAAAACCCGTCCCAGTCACCTTTTATAAGTCCCTAAAAATTTTGGCCACTAAGGATACCTCAAATCACAGACATATCAGGGGGATCACGGTCGTAGACAACATGCTATATGGGCAGAACACCTAGATCCCCAATCTAGTTTCGACATCCCTGAAGGGAACCCCAATATATAGCATGCCCACTGAATGCAGTTGAAGGCGGGATACCTTCTTGTGCACCCAAGTGTTGTCTCGTGCTTAGCTCCAGTAAAGGAGTGGTCCTGATAATATGAGTGTAGTAGGATTTCACTTGTTAAGGACTCTAGTCTCAAGTTTTGAGATCTTGGGTGATTTTCTCACTTTTCTTAACCCAAGATCCTAGCCTGAACTACTGTTGGTGTGAGCTCAGAAAACGTTACATGATTGATTTTATTATCACTCGATTCTTAGTGTACTTGATTATTAGTCTTACAGAGGGGGAGTGGACGTATGAAATTTAATGAGACTCTGACTCAAAAAACCATGCAAAAATATGTTCTAAATATTCAATTCGATGAAGAATATTTCTACCAGGAGAGGTTTTCTTTCAACATCCATGCACCAAAAATTCAAATAACACAGTTCAAATTTAAATATTCAGACATCAAATTATCTCTTTTTTACAGTATTTTAATCAAAAATTTCAGAATTAATCCAACTAGGTACAGAAAAACTAAATAAAAAAATATAAAAAAATAAAAAAAATAAAAAAAGAAATCCTTTCTCTAAAATGCAAATGTATTCGACACTAACTTTTCAAATAAGAAAAAATAAACAGCAATGCCAGCTGGTAAACAAGCACAAGTATTCAGCAAAGGAGTGGTTCTGGTGACTAAAAAACTCTACAACCAGAAAAAAAGGGACACAATAGGAGTGAACAGAAAATTTTGGCTGAGTAACACACTGGTTCTGAGCAAAGATCGCGTTAATGCAGGGACTAACGCACTGTAATCAAGCAGAGGCCGTGTTATAATGCTCTGGAACACTAGTAAAGGCAGTGTTAGCCAGGGTTAAATTCTTCAAATGGCCAAACAGGGTCTGAACTGAACTCTGTGAGCTTTTGAAATGTCTATTGGGCATCAAAGCTAGTCAAAAGGGTATGTGAATAGAGGAAAGAAGGAGAAATGAAATAAATTTCCCAGAAACTTGGGGTTAAACTCCCCAGTGGAGTTGCCAATTCTGCTATAGGGTAAAATGCTTGGGTTGTTGGTTATGAATATCCCTCTCAGGGCTTTCCGGTGCCCGAGGTAGATAGTAAGATTAGCTGTATAGTTCACAAAGAAGATGCATATATGTTCATGCCAACTTAAACAACTTGATGAAATGAGATGGAAGATTACCTCTTTTTAGATCTTGAAGTCTTTGGAGAGCACTAAGCGGCGAAGCAGAGATCCTCCTTCACTAGCTCTAAATCCCGACCCTGTGATCAAGCAAAGCACCTGTGTGATCTATAACACAATATATATTTCCTATAAATTAAGTTAACATATGATAAACATTAAGCAATGCACATCTAAGCCATTCATATCATGCTATATAAGTAATTGAGAAACAATAACAATATTGACACATTGAAAGGAAAAAAAAGATACAGTTCTATTGATTTATAAAAAGGAGGATTACAACCGTCGGTTGTACCAAGCCCTCCTCAATCTTCCAATCTCTCTCTCTCTCTTTCTCTGAATGTGGTGATGTCTTAATCAACAAGTTCTCAATGAACCTCTTTGATCTTTGACCTTCACACTACAACAACAAATGCTCTACTTCACATGTATTCAAAAAAACCTTCGACCTTGGACCAAGAGCCCACAGCTCCATTTTACAGGAGATGGAGAGGGAAAACCTTGCCTTTCTCCTTCCAATAGTTCTAAATAGAAAAAACCAAGATGTTTCCTCAACTTTCCATGCTTTTGCCTTTCTTGAGAGTCTAGTTGTTTTTGGCAAGACTCAATAAGAGGTTAATTTCTTGCAGTTTCCATTTTTCACTGACTCTCTATGAGAAAAAGTTGGAGCTTCAAATCATTCTCCATGGGTTTTTCCTATTTCAAAATCAAAACATGGGTAACGCTGTCCTCTAGGCTAAATAGAGCATTTCCCTAGCTACTAACGTGACCTTTTCATGGATCAGGTGCATTATAACGCACTTTGGCTGTTATAGGGGTGCGTTACCTTGGAAGAATTAGGTTTAGTTTAGGCCTCTTTATTCCTTCCATATTTATCTAGTAGCTAGGGTAGCCTAGAGGACAACATTAACAGAGCATTTCCCTAGCTACTAACGCAACATTTTCATGGATCAGGTGCATTATAACGCACTTTGGCTGTTATAGGGGTGCGTTACCTTGGCAAAAGTAGGTTTAGTTTAGGCCTCTTTATTCCTTCCATACTTATCTTCTCCTCTGAGCTGATGAGGAGGTTATTTGACCTGTAACAGACACAAACCTAAAGGAGTCTATGGATACTAGTAAAGTGAGAAGGCCTACTGGAGGCTAGTGGAGTCACCAGGTGGATGTTTTTAGATTGTTTTGAGGATCTATGTCTATGGTCCACCACCAATAACTAACAAAAAACCAATCTAGGAATGTTTTGGGGTTTTTTGAGTTTCCTATATGTAGCCCTAAGGTTTCTATGAGTGTACTATAGTTGGTTCATCATTTTGCTAGGATAGTGAGACAACCAGATTCTCCTCTTTGGCTATCAATTAAGTTTTCTAAGTTTGACTGAGATTTGAGAGTTCCTAAGGGACACCTAGGATGTTTTTAACTCAATGTCCCACTATGATCGCCATTATGTTAGTGATGGTATGAGGTGGCGATAAATCAATAGATACTATTAGGGATCTGTAATTAGCAAGATTGGCAAAGTCCAATCACAGAAACCAACATCGTTTCAACCAACTTTGGGATTCTAGGATCTAGCCCTCCTGAATCCGGAGAGGGATCTCTCCAATATGTACAAAGATGGATTTTTCTTTGAAGTTTAGGGTAATGATATTAGGCTAGTTATGAAGTCTGAGGGTTTGATTGGTTTTTGGATGGTTGAGCATGAAAACGTGTTTGAGGTGGAAAGATCTATGTGCAAATAGTTTCAAAAGTGAGAAGTTGCAAGCAATAGAACAAGCTTCAGCCAAGAAAGGTAGGTAACTGCAAGTTTTAGTCCATTGGGCTATGGAGTCATAATAGGGTTTAATCGAAACAGCGGGTTCAGGAATGGTCCATGGGGCAATTCATCTATGTCTAGGATCTCTCTGAAGATTGATTTATGGACTAAAGTGGTACAACAAGAAGGAAATTAAACAGATGCAGAACAAAGAGCAGCCTAGGATCTGGTAAGTACTTTTAAACTAGCCAGCCTTTGACAAACACTTAAGAAGGACATGAAAGAAAACTAGGATCTGGTAAGTACTTTTAAACTAGCCAGCCTTTGATACACTTTCAGTAGAAAACATACAAAATAGGGGAAACACAAAGATAACAAAGAATGGTCTAAGATCTGGTAAGTACTTCTAAACTAGCCAGCTTTTAACACATCCCAAGGGAAACATCCAGACAGTCTTTGGAAATGAAACTAGAACTAGGGCACACCATATCTTCCAAAGTTCATCTCTACTTAACTAATACTGAACATAACATTCAAGACTGATATTCAGCTAAACAATAAGGTGAGGGAACACCGGCACTCCTATGCTTAAACTGAATTAAATCATTCCTAAATAACACATTTGGAAGAAAACATTTAAATAAAGATTTTTCAGCCAGAGAAGGTTACTGATATACAGTAGGTCCTAACGCTGTTTAAACTGTTCTTTACAGGAGAACATGAAACAAAATGAAAACAGAAATAAGGTACAAGTTACAATGAGAAATAACATCACCGTCAACATAGACCAGGATCCCATAAATCAGCTTGTATTGATTCTTCAAACCAGTTACAACTTAAGTCCAATGCTATAGTTCAGCAATCATCTACACTTTCCAACCTAACTAATCTAGTGCAAGCAGAGCTCCAAGGGCCAGTGAACACTATGTACATATAGAAGTCTCAAGCTCAGAAGTGTTTCAAAGTTCTGCAACCAACCCCTTGCTCATCTTCTACAGCAGTATATATAGAAGGATGAGGAGGTCTGATCTGATGAAAGATCTATCATTACAATTAATACAGATTTAATGGCTTCTGGGCCTTTGAAAAGCTCAATCTAGAAACTTACAACAACATATCTTCTGTATTGAATGATTTTCATTAAATATCAGGCTTTGTGGGAGCTTGGTTGTCCTCCGTGGTCTTGTGTGATGTGAGGGTTACTCCGCAGATGTGTTTTGCATTGAATTTCCTTGCAGAAGTAACTCTTTGGCTGATGTAGTAGTCTTTGTCAGGCTTCCATTTACTCTAGGTATGTCTTTGGTGTACCTGCTGCAGTGGCCTGTAGAATTGCGCAAAGGCAGAAAAATGACGCTCAGGCCTGCCATACCTGTGAAACAAATGCTTTTGGTAATTCCAGACTGTGGTCAAGGCAGAGAAATCCTTTGGAACACGGCGTAGATTAAAAACAGCATGGGCACTCTGTCCTGAAGAGTAGTCTGTTGACGAAGCTGTCCTGATGACTTAGTTTCTATGCATTGAACCCTCGGCCACTTCATTTATATCTTTGTCCGTGAAAACTGTGTTTTAAATGGCCTCGGGAAGACTTTACAGTGCTTCCAACCCTATTTTTGAATGCAAGTCCTGTCAAGCACTCTTCTTGGTCTTCCTCCATGATTTATTTTCTAAAAAACAGTCCTTTCCTGTGCTCTCTGTCCCTATAGCGGGAGCTGAAAATCATGGAGGTCTTTTGCTGCTTTTACCCTGCAAAACACGAAACTTAGTTAAGAAATCCGATGCACAGGATGGCGGATGTTATACGGAGGGCGGAGGAAATGATAGCGTGGCGGTGGCAGTTCAGAATGAAAAACGAGGAATAATGCAGTGGAATGGTGAAAACAGCGAACAAGTAGGGTTTGGTGGTGAAGTGCATTTGTGGACCGTTTGATCATGGTCTAATGACGAAAATCGACGGCAGAGATTAAAACCGTGAGAATGGTATATGAAATGAGTGGAAAACATATGAAACACGAACTTTTAGTGAAAAAAATGAAATTTTGGACTTTGGTGGAAATGCAAAGGAAATGCGTGACATGCAACGGAATTACGATGGGAATGGCGTGCGAGGTGGGACCCAATACGAATCGCAAATCGCAAATCGCAAAAAAGGAGGTGGAGAGGAGCGGAATGGAGATCACAAGGTTTGCGATGCGATGGGAAAATCCCTTTGTAAAAACAAATATAACCAAAGTTTTCATATTACAAAGGAAAGGCCCTTTATTTTATGAATGGCGGAGGTACGGTGCGGTGGGCCCGGGGCACGCATCGCAAATCGCAAAGGCGGATAGTGGCACCAAACTGAAAATTTGCACTTGCGATACTGCGATGGGGTGGATTGGAGGGGAAATGCGACGAAAATTAGATCGCATCGCAAATATTTGCGATGGATCGATCGGACATAACAACGAACATGCGAAATGCGATATGCGTGATTTGCAATGAGCGCTTTAAGGGGAAACGCTTGGTTACAAGGGGAAACGAGGAAAAGGGGCTGGCGGAAAGGGGCTAAGCCTTTTATAAAAAGAAGAGTGGGTTTTGGCTCATTTAATGGAATTTGAAGGCCAAGGAAGGGAACGATAGAGAGGGAAAGGGGAAAAAGGGCTAAGCAAAGGGTAAGGGTAGGATTTAAAGGGGATTTTATGGAGAAACAGGGGAGGCAAATGAAGGTTAGTTATGAGTGGGGGAAGGGGAAGATGATGACTTTGCAGCAGTATTCTGGCATGGAAATCAGCAGGATTTCTGAGTTCTGGAGGAAATCAGCAATGAAGTTTGGACATAGAAAAGGCGGGAGGCCTCCAAGAGTCTTCAAGAGCCAACACTTTTTAGCAATAAAAATTGTTCCTTGGAGGCTCCAATAAATTTACCTTTTGGTATCACAAATTTTATAGGTGGCTAACAGTGGCTCCACTTGGGGATGGTGCCTTCTTGAAGGCATCAAGAATTCAGACTTGATTTCTCTGGGAGGCTGACTTGTGCCTGATCCATTTATTTTCTCTGGGGTGCTGACCAGGTGCCTCATCCTTTGGATTGCTCTTGCTCTGCTTCTGAAAAATAACATCAGTCATGAAAGATAAATGGATTTCATCAATACAACTTTCTACCTACCCAATCCTACTAATCTAACTTTTTTTTCTTCATCAGAGTGCACTTGGATTGGCAAACTCTTTTCACAACATTTTTTCTTTTGAATGCATGAAAACTAATCTAATTCTACTCCTTATTTCTCCCTGAACTCAGATTAAACAGTTGAGCTCAAATTTTTCTCTACCTAATCTACTGTCTGTTGGGATTAAGTTGTCCAACAAACTTTCATTCTCTAAATTCTACAACAGAAATTTAAAAACAGTCAAGTCAAGATTAAGCTGTTTGACTTGCTGTGATCTATGGCATAAAAACAAGCTACACACAGATTATTATTTGCAGAAAATTAAAAATTAAAAATGGAAGGCTTAAGATCTGAAAGTTTCTCATCATGGCCTTCTCTTTTCTTCACAGCTCTGTTTTTGCTTTTGTTTGAGTTGTTCTTTCTTTTTCTCTGGTTCAGATTTTGAGTTAATTAGAACCAGATTTTTACATCTTCTTGACTCAGAAAATCAAACAAGTGTGAGTCATTTCTCCTTGGGAAACTCAGGTTCAGATTTTGAGTTTGTTTGAACCTTTAATTTCTAACCTAATCTATCTACTGATAAGCCAATATTGAACAGTTTTGCAAATCAAATTCACTATCCTATCAGCAGAAAAATCTAAAGCTAATTAGTCAAGATTAAACAGTTTGACTAACTAGAACTGTGTTTTCTGAGGAGTGGCATTTAAGCTTGCACACTTTCATATTTGTTTCTCTTTTTTGACATGGGGCTTTGCCTTTCTTTTTTTCATTTCTGCCCTCTTTTCTTTCTTTTCTTTGTTTTTGTATTTTCCTTTTTCTTACAAGACAAAAAACAACAACTAACTAAATGCTCAAAACTGAGCTTTATTGACATTCCTATCTAACCTACTCTAAACATGAAGTATTTATATATTCATATGATACAAAAGTGCCAATACAGCCAGCTGAGTAATGTCAGGAAGAAGAAGAAACTCTGGCTGCTCGTCAGAGGTATCCATAGTATATTTTGAAGATTAATCTTCAAAATAAAAACTATCACACAAGGTGACAACTTTTCATGTCTCTGGCTCCTGCAAAGGATTACTTCTTGGTAACTTGAGCCAGTTGGGAATTCCACACACTCTTCCATAGGATCAACAAAGAAAAGATGAAGATTCTCTTCCTTTTGGTCCTCCAAAATTGGTAGATCATCTACTTCCAAGACATCAGCTTTGAGGATTATCTCTTCAGTATGTAGCTTGGAAGTATCGTCATCCTTAAACTGCACAATAGCAAACAGTGAACTATCTTCTTTCTCTAAACATATGCTTGCTTTTGATATAAATTCAGGTTCTTGGAATGGCAGATTAATATCAGTGAAGGGAGAAGTTTCTTCTTGAGAAGATGATATATCCACAGCAGGATAGTCTTCTATTTGTTTTTCTCCTTCATCTTCATCATCCTCTGAACTGGAGGACTCATCATATTTGACAGCGTTGTCCTCTTGTAGCCCTGGTATGCTCTGGTTTAGTGGACTATACTCTGTGAAGAATTTATTATATTCTTGAGCAGGGGTGTATTCAATGGTTTCCTCTTGCTCAACAATTTCTTCATTACTCTTCTCTTCACCTTCTAAGTTGAAAGGTTGATGATTCCCAATTAAGTGAAAGATTTTTATGATGGATCGAAAAGGATGATTGCGGCTTTCAAGCTGATGATGGTGAAACTCATAACACCAATCAAATGTTGGTTGCCCTGCATGATTAGTTTCTGCTTGGAAATCATCATCATCATAAGACTGATCAAAATTTGGAAATTTATCAGAATAAACAATTTCATCAGCCAAACATATTGGTTTCTCAGCAGGTCCCTTTTTATTCTGATCTACAAGAGAAAATTCTAAATCTGTACAACAAATTTCTCTATGTGAATGGGCAAGAGTGTTTGTTTCGAAAAAAATTTCAGAGAGCGGCTGTTTATTTATAATCTGATCTATCTCTTTTTCTGTCAAAGGAGAAGATGTTTCTATGTTCCTTTGAACAAAAGGATAGCAGTTCTCTGTTTCTTGTGAAGACTGATTTTGAGGTTGGATGCCTTTTTGAGCCTCAGCTATAAGGGATGATGAATCATTATCTAAGTTTTCAGGAAAATCTTGAGGAATGTTCTTTATTTCTTGTTTTTTTTCTTCCTCAAGTGATTCATCTATGTTCTTAAAATTTTTCAGTAGGAGATTAAACTCATGAATGGCTGTTAAAAGATCTTCTCTTCCCAAGCTTCCTCATTATCTATAATGTGTTGGGTGATGTTTTTTGATGGATCATAATATATTGCACCCAATGATAATGATGTAGCGTTTTCTTTATAGTTCTCATAGAACGTATATTCAAGGTCTCTTAAAGAAAACAAACTACAAGATCTTAAGCATTCATACCAATCCCTAGCTTTTCCTTCTAATGTTAATATGAAAATTTTCATTAGGCAGTCTTCATGCCATTCAACTTTCAACCTCCATACATGTATATGAAATTTGATGAGATGTAATAGAGGGTCATCAAACTTTTCACCTTCAAAAACAGGCAGGTTGTCATCCCAATTCACCTGGGGCATCTTATGTGAAAACCCGGGGATATGATCTCTACTCATTGGGGCATATCTTCATTGTATCCTTGGATTCATGTTTGTAAATCAAAAAAGGAGGTCACTGCGTCTGGTCAATCAGTTCAGGGTCTTCTACCAGTGGAGTCATTTGGTCTTCTGGGAGTTTCAGAGTGTGGAGTCGCCAGGTGGAAAATTTTTAGCTTGTAAGGAGGTAAAATGTTTTATGGTCCACCACCATGTTTATTGGATACCAATCTAAAATATTTTGGGTTTTTTCTGAGTTTTTATAGTGGTTTGGGAGACTAATGAGTCTATAAAATCTTGCTACGCTACTATAAATTCAGAAATTTCCCCAGCGGAGTCGCTAGAAATGTTAGGGATCTGTAATTAGCAAGATTGGCAAAGTCCAATCACAGAAACCAACATCGTTTCAACCAACTTTTGGATTCTAGGATCTAGCCCTCCTGAATCCGGAGAGGGATCTCTCCAATATGTACAAAGATGGATTTTTCTTTGAAGTTTAGGGTAATGATATTAGGCTAGTTATGAAGTCTGAGGGTTTGATTGGTTTTTGGATGGTTGAGCATGAAAACGTGTTTGAGGTGGAAAGATCTATGTGCAAATAGTTTCAAAAGTGAGAAGTTGCAAGCAATAGAACAAGCTTCAGCCAAGAAAGGTAGGTAACTGCAAGTTTTAGTCCATTGGGCTATGGAGTCATAATAGGGTTTAATCGAAACAGCGGGTTCAAGAATGGTCCATGGGGCAAGTCATCTATGTCTAGGATCTCTCTGAAGATTGATTTATGGACTGAAGTGGTACAACAAGAAGGAAATTAAACAGATGCAGAACAAAGAGCAGCCTAGGATCTGGTAAGTACTTTTAAACTAGCCAGCCTTTGACAAACACTTAAGAAGGACATGAAAGCAAACTAGGATCTGGTAAGTACTTTTAAACTAGCCAGCCTTTGATACACTTTCAGTAGAAAACATACAAAATAGGGGAAACACAAAGATAACAAAGAATGGTCTAAGATCTGGTAAGTACTTCTAAACTAGCCAGCTTTTAACACATCCCAAGGGAAACATCCAGACAGTCTTTGGAAATGAAACTAGGACCAGGGCACACCATATCTTCCAGAGTTCATCTCTACTTAACTAATACTGAACATAACATTCAAGACTGATATTCAGCTAAACAATAAGGTGAGGGAACACCGACACTCCTATGCTTAAACTGAATTAAATCATTCCTAAATAACACATTTGGAAGAAAACATTTAAATAAAGATTTTTCAGCCAGAGAAGGTTACTGATATACAAGAGGTCCTAACGTCATGGAACTGTTTGCTAGAGAACATGAAACAAAATGAAAAACAGTAAATAAGGTACAAGTTACAATGAGAAATAACATCACCGTCAACATAGACCAGGATCCCATAAATCAGCTTGTATTGATTCTTCAAACCAGTTACAACTTAAGTCCAATGCTATAGTTCAGCAATCATCTACACTTTCCAACCTAACTAATCTAGTGCAAGCAGAGCTCCAAGGGCCAGTGAACACTATGTACATATAGAAGTCTCAAGCTCAGAAGTGTTTCAAAGTTCTGCAACCAACCCCTTGCTCATCTTCTACAGTAGTATATATAGAAGGATGAGGAGGTCTGATCTGATGAAAGATCTATCATTACAATTAATACAGATTTAATGGCTTCTGGGCCTTTAAATCATTCCTAAATAACACATTTGGAAGAAAACATTTAAATAAATATTTTTCAGCCAGAGAAGGTTACTGATATACAGTAGGTCCTAACGCTGTTTAAACCGTTCTTTACAGGAGAACATGAAACAAAATGAAAACAGAAATAAGGTACAAGTTACAATGAGAAATAACATCACCGTCAACATAGACCAGGATCCCATAAATCAGCTTGTATTGATGCTTCAAACCAGTTACAACTTAATTCCGATGCTATAGTTCAGCAATCATCTACACTTTCCAACCTAACTAATCTAGTGCAAGCAAAGCTCCAAGGGCCAGTGAACACTATGTACAGATAGAAGTCTCAAGCTCACAAGTGTTTCAAAGTTCTGCAACCAACCCCTTGCTCATCTTCTACAGTAGTATATATAGAAGGATGAGGAGGTCTGATCTGATGAAAGATCTATCATTACAATTAATACATATTTAATGGCTTCTGGGCCTTTAAGAAGCTCAATCTAGAAACTTACAACAACATATCTTCTGTATTGAATGATTTCCATTAAATATCAGGCTCTGTGGGAGCTTGGTTGTCCTCCGTGGTTTTGTGTGATGTGAGGGTTACTCCGCAGATGTGTTTTGCATTGAATTTCCTTGCAGAAGTAACTCTTTGGCTGATGTAGTGGTCTTTGTCAGGCTTCCATTTACTCTAGGTATGTCTTTGGTGTACCTACTGCAGTGGCCTGTAGAATTGCGCAAAGGCAGAAAAATGACGCTCAGGCATGCCATACCTATGAAACAAATTCTTTTGGTAATTCCAGACTGTCGTCAAGGCGGAGAAATCCTCTGGAACACGGCGTAGATTAAAAACAGCATGGGCAGTCTGTCCTGAAGAGTAGTCTGTTGACGAAGCTCTCCTGATGAATTAGTTTCTATGCATTGAACCCTCGGCCGCTTCATTTATATCTTTGTCCGTGAAAACTGCGTTTTAAATGGCCTCGGGAAGACTTTACAGTGCTTCCAACTCTATTTTTGAATGCAAGTCCTGTCAAGCACTCTTCTTGGTCTTCCTCCATGATTTCTTTTCTGAAAAATAGTCCTTTCCTATGCTCTCTATCCCTATAGCAGGAGCTGAAAATCATGGAGGTCTTCTACTGCTTTTACGCTGCAAAAAACGAAACTTAGTTAAGAAATCCGATGCACGGGATGGCGGATGTTATACGGAGGGCGGAGGAAATGATAGCGCGGCGGTGGCGGTTCAGAATGAAAAACGAGGAATAATGCAGTGGAATGGTGAAAACAGCGAACAAGTAGGGTTTGGTGGTGAAGTTCATTTGTGGACCGTTTGATCGTGGTCTAATGACGAAAATCGATGGTGAAGATTAAAACCATGAGAATGGTATATGAAATGAGTGGAAAACATATGAAACACGAAATTTTAGTGAAAAAAATTAAATTTTGGACTTTGGCGGAAATGCAAAGGAAATGCGTGACATGCAATGGAATTACGATGGGAATGGCGTGCGAGGTGGGACCCAATACGAATCGCAAATCACAAATCGCAAAAAAGGAGGTGGAGTGGAGCGGAATGGAGATCACAAGGTTTGCGATGCAATGGGAAAATCCCTTTGTAAAAAAAAATATAACCAAAGTTTTCGGATTACAAAGGAAAGGCCCTTTATTTTATGAATGGCGGAGGTACGGTGCGGTGGGCCCGGGGCACGCATCGCAAATCGCAAAGGCGGAAAGTGGCACCAAACCAAAAATTTGCGCTTGCGATACTGCGATGGGGTGGATCGGAGGGGAAATGCGACGAAAATTAGATCGCATCACAAATATTTGCGACGCGATCAGATCGCATCGCAAATATTTGCGATGGATCGATCGGACATAACAACGAACATGCGAAATGCGATATGCGCGATTTTCAATGAGCGCTTTAAGGGGCAGCGCTTGGTTACAAGGGGAAACGAGGAAAAGGGGCTGGCGGAAAGGGGCTAAGCCTTTTATAAAGTGAAGAGTGGGATTTGGCTCATTTAATGGAATTTGAAGGCCAAGGAAGGGAACGATAGAGAGGGAAAGGGGAAAAAGGGATAAGCAAAGGGTAAGGGTAGGATTTAAAGGGGATTTTATGGAGAAACAAGGGAGGCAAATGAAGGTTAGTTATGAGTGGGGGAAGGGGAAGATGATGACTTTGCAATAGTATTCTGGCATGGAAATCAGCAGGATTTCTGAGTTCTGGAGGAAATCAGCAATGAAGTTTGGACACAGGAAAGGCGGGAGGCCTCCAAGAGTCTTCAAGAGCCAACACTTTTTAGCAATAAAAATTGTTCCTTGGAGGCTCCAATAAATTTAGCCACCTCTTGGTATCACAAATTTTATAGGTGGCTAATAGATACTATTTGACAGGAGTGTTTCTGACGTTTTAAGGAGTGCTTAGGATGTTAGTTTCTCAGAGTCCCACCGTGATCGCCATTATGTTAGTGATAGTGATGAGGTAGCTATAAATCATAGGATACTATTTCAATCAAGGGCTTCTGAATTGTTTAAGGATGTCTAAGCTTGATACTTACTTAGAAAGGTCCCACCTTGATCGTCGTTATGTGAGTGTCCCGTGATTTAGCAGATTTGTAGACCAAATGCATAGGGTAACACCAGACCAGTCTTTGGAGTCCTAGGACCTAGCCTTCCTGGTCTCAGAGAGGGCTCTCTCTATTGTGTGCGAAGGATGTAAACTTGTTAGCTTTATATGGTTGATTTTAGGCTAGTTGTTAAGTGTAGGGTTTGTTGTTTGTTTGGTTGGGTAAGATGATCAAGTAGGATAGGTCGAGTGAGAGGTCATCAAATCAATTGGGCTATGGAGTCTATGAAAGTCATTGATATCTCATAATGAATCGGGGTACATCACAGGGAAAATCTAGTGTAGTCAATGGATATTTAAGGTTATGTATGAAGTGATATGGACATTAAATTGGGGAACCAAGGTAGGGCAAAGGGCAGTTAAGAATCCTTTGTCAAATGCCTATGAACAAGGAAGTCTTAAATACTGATAAGAAAAAGATACTAATCATGATATAGGGCACACCATTTACTCAATGACAATACTTTAAACAAATAAACATTCAAGATGAACAATCCAGTGGAACAAAGAAAGCAAGAAAACTTATCTAACTTCAATGATTCTAATTTCAAGATTTGAAAACATATAAGATGAAAAATAGCTTTAATAAATGAAGAGGGAACTCGTAAATGTTAGGACCTCACTATGTATCATTTTTACTATATATTTTGACACCACCTTACCTTTATAACCATGTTTAAAAAGGATTCCATCATCATTTTCATTCACTTTATCCAAAGGTATATAAAATCCTCTTCTTTATTATATATTTAATCTGTTTACATATAATTCCATATTACTCTTATATTTCATCATTAATCGAAGTAGATTGTTGCTAACATAAGTCTAAAAGATCGCAGATAAATTATGTGTTGTGCTGGAACAATCAGCCGTTGCTGAAACAGTCAAATTTCGTTTCTGAAACAGTCGACTCTGTTGCTGAAACAGTCGACTCCATTGCTGAAACAGCCAGCAGGCACGCAAATTCCGTCACTATTCATAATTTGCGATTCTGGAAGAGCATTTCTTGGAACAATGGCAACAACATGAAGACATGGTTACACGGATTATGCTGAAGATAGTACTCTTTTTGTATCTGTTGTAACAATATCTTTTTATGGAAGAACAGAATAGCCCTGTTTTAAGAAAGAAGAACAGATTTAGGGATAAATATAGATTTTCTCTACCGTAATTATATGAGATGTCTCCTCTTTAAAAAGAGGAGACATCATCATTAGAGGGGAGCTTGACACTACAGGAGAACATTGTGTTTAAGAGGACAGGAGCTAGACTCCATTTGTAATGTATCATTTCTTTCGACAGATGAATAAAATTTCCTTTTGAGCTCTTCAATTTAATCCTTCCCTGGGGAATCTTGTGAGAAGGAAAGGGCCCGCCTTCCTCACAAGATTCACCCGACCGTTCCTGTAGTTTGTTAGATTTCTTTATGACATTCGCACTTTACTTTGATTCTGTTTGTTGAAACACTAGTTACACAGTTCTGCAATTTATTGGGAATTCTATTTCCTTTAACGCTGCATGTGTTTAGTACATTCATTCTTAAGAAGTTAAGAGATCTATTTCTGCTATTTGTTTGAATGTATGATTGATGCTGGGAAGCAGGTGCTGAAGGTTCCTGTACACAGGAATAGGGTCCTGTTTCCATTGATTTCCTTTCTTTTCCTGCAGTGTGATTAGAAACAAGAGACAGGTGCTGAAGGTTCCTGTTCATGGGAATAGGGTCATGTTCTCTTGAGTTTATCTTTTCTACAGAGTGATTAGTGTCAGGCAGCAGGTGCTGAAGTTCCTATTTAAAGGAATAGGGTCATGTTCCCTGTTATGGTTGATTGGTTCCCTTTCCTGCAGATTGATTTCCCTTTATTTGGATTCTTAACTGCAATAGAGGAATTGCTTCTACTATAACATAAGTAACTTCAGCTTTGATTAAACAGGGTGTGAATAATTAAATTTGTATGATTAATAATTGTGTGGCTTTTTACTACAACATTGTTTTTGCTTTTGGAATTGAGCATATCCAGTGCGTGATTGTCTTTGGAATAAACAGACTTCCTCGGGTTGACAATTTATGTGGAGCTTGAATTGTTAAAACAATTAAAGCAACCAACAGTAAACATCATCTATCAAATTATAAATAACTTTGAGGCAAACTGATATTCATTGAGAAAGGGCAATATCGAAACAAGACCTCTTTAACTTAACCTAACAATCAATACATCAAAGAGAGGTTCCAAGACAAAGTTTAGATAGCATCAAATAAGTAGGGCATACATAAATCATATTCGGAAACTAGCATATTAATCCATTAATGAAAAAACAAGCTTAGGTGGGCCTAAGGAGCAATTAAGAATTCCTTAAACTATCCCAGCAGAGGAAAACATAAAGACAATAGCAAAAGGTGCCTCAAACAACATTTCTCAACCTATATTTTTATGAGCTATTGCAACATAGAAATAGTGATGAGGATCCCAAAAATGTAAGTCTTTACCCTTGAATATGCTCTGAAAAATAGCGTAGCACCAGGTGTGCTACCCCCTTAGCCTCAAAATTAGCAAATAACAAAAACTTGTCAACATTCTCCCAAATTTGGTGGATGAGTGCCTCATGGATTTTGGGACACCTATAGAGATGCTTGTGCCAAGATTCCAAGCCTAGCTTGGCCTTTTTCTTCTTTTAATGTTGGGAGCTTGGTTTGAGAATTTTTCAATTTAGACCTTGCAAATTGATTTCTTTGGGCATAATGCTTAGTCATTCTTTTTTGTAGATCCAAGTCTTTATTCTCCTTCTCAAGCTTGGGCTCAAGGTGTATGTTAGCCATTTCAAGCCATGATTCCCAATCATGTGCTATCTCCATGGCCAAGAGCTCGTCAAGAGGGAGTTGTTCTGCTAGGGCTGATTCTTGCTCTCTTTCTCTTGCTAAGGCCTTCTTTAGACCCATAGTTCTAGGTCTCCTTCTAGTTTGACCTTCCTCATCCTCACTCTCTTCATAAGTTCCCATGAACTCTTCCAACTTCACTTGTGCCCTTTGAGCTTCTTTTTGGTACTTGAGTGCTCTTGTTTCATAGATGGCCTGTTGGGCACTCATTTGCTTGTTTCGCATCTGATAGAAGTGAATGACATATTTTTCCCTTTCTAATTCAGCTTCCAAGTGTGCATTCTTTTCTTGACGGAGGAAGTTTGAAATTTTTGCTTCATTCTCTTCATCACTGTCTATGTGAATAAGTTCAAACTCTCTTTCCTCTTCATGATCTTCCTCTTCTTCTTTCACTTTTTTCTTACCTTTTCCAATCTTCTAAGTTGAGGAGGATGGCATGGCCCCTTTCCCTTTGGAGGCAACAAACACATGCCTCTTTCCTCTTTGATAGGTAAGAGGGAAAGGTGTAATAAGTTTCATTTGGATATCTTCATCACTGGTGACCTTAAGACTACTTTTCTTCTCATTAATGATCCTTGCATGTGTGTCTTCTTCATTTTTCTTTTGAATATCTTTTTGGGAGGTATTTTCATTTTCACCCATGCTAGCATCAGTACTGTCCTGACTTTTACCACTGTCCTCCATCTGTTGACTGCTTTTTGGGTTCATAATGTCACTGCCGTTATTATTTTTAGGGTTATAAGTCATCATGGTGTATATATCATCCTCCTCTTCACTTATTTCTTGATTTTCATCATTATCCTCCTTATCATTGGTTTCTTCTTCCACAATATTTTTCCCACTACCATTTCCTTCAAAATCCATCTCTTCTCCTTGACTACTATTTCCATCTTTGTCACTGCTCTTTTTATCACTGCTATGCTCATTGTTGTTTTCATCCTCATTTGGTTCACTGTTTTCTTCTTCACCTCCACTATTTTTCTCATCAAAATCTGCCTCTGTCTCTGTATCTTCATTGTTTTCAACCTCTGTATTGTCTTCACTATCACTGACCTTGTCTTCATAACTATATTTGTCCTTATTTTCCTTTTTTCTTCTTCCTCATTCTTTGCCTCTATTTTTTCTTCTGTCTCTTCATCATTGCTTGCATCTTGATCATTGTCATGATTTGCCTCATCTTCTTTCATGTCATCTTCTTTTTCATCCTTATTTGGTTCACTGCCTTCTTCTTCTTCTTCACTTTTATGTTCATCTCCTTTGTCCTCATCATCCTCTTCATTATCCGCCTTATCATTTGTGTCTTCATCATGACTGTCATGGTTTATTTCCTCATGACTGTCACTTTCTGCCTCATCACTTGTTTCTTCCTCCCCACTGTCTTTTGTCTCTTCTTCATCATCATCACTTTCTTCATTTTCATCTTCCTCTCCCTCATCACTTTTTTCTTCCTCTTGACTGTCATTTTCTTTTTGACTGTCATGTTCCTCTTTATCACTGCTTTCTTCATGTTCTTCAACACTTTCTTCTTGTTCTGAGGCTTTAGGAGAAGGTGAAAGACAGAGGTTTGTTTGGGGAGAGGATTCATATGGAGAGGATGAATCATGGTCAGTGGGGGGTGATGGAGGAGTGGAGGAAGGTGGATGAGATGATGAGGGTAAACTTTGCAAAGGAAGAGGTTGTGGATTTGTGAAAACATAATGGGCGATGAAAACTTCCCATGGGATACCCTGTTGCTCTAATTGATGCAACACAATCATTTTGATAAGAGAATGGTGGAAAATACTTTGCATTTGTTGTGAAGGAGACCTCTTTTGCACAATGTATGACATCTCTACTTATATATAGCTAATAAGGCAAATGAAGTAGCTTGGCCCTAGTGAAATGCATAAGCAATCTTATATGGTAGGAATAGAGCTTAGAAAACCTACCCTCACAGGTAAAATATTTCATGATGGTTTTAATTAAAGGGTCATACCTTTCCAATAGATGGGAGAAGGGAAAAATGGTCTTGCAATCAGCTTGGTATCTTGGTTTCAAAAAAGGCTGGTAATGGCTTAAGTCCAAACTTACCTATTTGAACCATTTTTCCCCCATGCAAGGTATCCCAGTGGCCATGGAAATTTCATTTGTGAAGAGCTCAAACTTCACTCCAGCTAGGTGTACTTGGTGGTTATGGAGGTTTAGGATGAAAATTCTGGTCAACTTAGGGTGACTTTTGACTCTTTGTACTTTTTCACAGAAGCCATAGCATCCTACCTCTTGGAAATATGCAACTGTGGTCGGCGAGGCTGTTAACTCCTTGGTGCTTAAAGGCTCAAATCTGTTTTTTGTCCGCGCTTTTTCTATTGTTCTCTAGGCTTTGGCCTCCCTCGCCCCTGTCAACACTGCCTTCTCTAGGCATTCTGTATTTTACCGTTGTCTTAAAATCAAAACTTGGAACTGCTTGTGTAATGATATGAAGAGGTGAGTGGGATGGTGGGGAAACAATGGTGTCAAGGCTTGGTTGTGTGGAGGCTAGTTGTCCAAATGGAGAGGTTATTTGGCAGAAGATCTACTTCTTAGCATGGAGACCAAACATTTTCTTCCTCTAGGGTTTCTAGCTTTCTTTCTAAATTTACCCTTTAAAAATAGAATGAGAGGGAAGAGAGTGTCTAAATACCTTTTATAAAAGCTCTAAGGGTGCCTAGTAGAGAATTTGAAAACCTTTGAGCAATTTAGAGGCTTGGAACAAATTTGAAGAGTCTTCTGGCTAAAAGCGCAGCACAGGAGCGTAGTGCGGGTGAGTCAGGTCGACCCTGCACGGGCTGTCGGGTCTTGCCCTGAACATAGCACAAGAACAGAGTACTGGCAGAGTCTGAATGCAATCGGGTCAGGCCTGAACGGCCCAATGCACAGCACTTCAGAGGCACAACAGTGGGGTGTCGGGTGCTTGCACGCGGTCGGGTTGGCCCTCTACACGTCTAGGCGCGTAGAAGATGGGGTGTCGAACCTTCTGGGCAGAGCCTACACGGATAAGAGCACAACGTCGGGCAACTCCTACACACTGTTGGGTCGGCCCTGCACAGCCCAGCGCGTAGCACAAAATTGCAACTCCGAGCGGTGTGGTCAGGGGGTCGTGCACACGGTAAATGCATATCATACCACTGCATGAGCGCAGCACTCTGTGGAAAAATGCAAAGGAAGCACAGACAGGTTTTGTAGCACGTGTTTTCAGGAGCGCAGCGCAGGGTTTCTCATGCCCAAAAATTTTCCAAAAAACCCTAATTTTTTGCTCGAAGGCTTTCTCTCCTCTTGGTATATGAAAAATGAGTTGAGTGAGATACTTTGTCTTTTTATACCCTTGAAAAAAAAAAATTTAAAAAAAAAAAACCACTTTGACTAATGTTTTGAGTTTCACTTTGTCACTTTGTCACTGACATCTTCTTTTCTTTTGTAGGAGGTGACTTAAGCATAAAATATGATTCTTTGGTGGGTGTTTTTTGAAAATGTAACTTTCTTCTTCCTCCTACTGCCTTTGACAATCCTTTTACTGTACTTGAAAACTTAGGTAGCCTTCACTGATACTCTTTAGAATTTCTCCCTTGGTGCAGTGGAAAAATGTTGCTTTGACAAACCATGTAAGTCACTTCGAACATCCATTTTTTAAAACCTCTTGCTGTCATGGTGGATGTCCATCACTTTCATTTTTAATAAACCTTCAATTTATGTTCAATGATGATGTTGTATCTCTATCCTTGTGATCCTTTGCATGGACTCCTTACTAGGCAACACCTTTAAACCAATCAGTCATAAAACCCTGATTTTATTTGTTAATAAGCCTACTGCCTTTCTTTTGTTGTGAATGTCCTTTGTGATGATTTTGGCTTCTCACCTTGCCATTTTTTCTACTGATAACCATCATAAACCATTCCTGCAGAAATTTTTTAAGATAGGAAAATGTCCTTTTGCAGACTTTATGCTTTGATCTAGGAGGTCCTTTCTTAAAAGCATTTTGATACCCTTTGGACAATCATGAGCTCACCTTCCTTTTCATTTGATTTCATCTTTGGGCACATGTAAAACAGTGAGTTTAGGAAACCAAAACAATGAATAACCTAGGAGACCCTACATGACCTATTGGGATCTCTTTTGGACTTGGTCTTTGGCTGAAAAATTGAATCAGGGTTTGGAGGTGTAAAACAGAGTTTTGAAAAAACTCTATGCATTGCAATCCTAGAAACTGATAACTTTGATTTATCTAAAGAGCCTATAAAGGTAGTTTAAAATCACCATTGCTTGAGGCACTTGGTGAATAGGGGAAAAGGGTTAGGCTACTTGGCAATCCAAGGTGTGAGTAGAAGGGCTAGGCAAATTGAAACGGGCTAGTAAGGTCAAAGGTGGAAAACACAGTGAAAATGAGTGACATATGTCCATGATTTGGTCTTCCGAAAGTGATAGACTGGCCATGCCTTGATAGAGTGGTAGAACAGTAAAAAAATTATCCTAATGATAATGAAGGTAGTGAAATTTCTAGAACTCACAAGATTCATGAATTTTGTTTCTGGAAATCTAGGATAAGCATTTGGTCATCTATAAAGGAAAAAATTACTGATGACTGACATAGATCATTAAGGGAGATCTCAAGAAGATGAGAAGGGAGAGAGAATCTCCAAAGGAGTTTGGATCTAAAGAAAACTATAGATTTTTTCATGATGAGTGTGAGCATGCAGCCACACCTTATGATTCATATCGCAGTCATATGCCCAGATCTACAATGAGGGAGATGAAAGAAGAAGAAATGCCTAAGAAGGAAACTCTTAGGGATTATTTGCAAGAATATGAATCTCAACCTAAGAGGTTCAAAGATCACATCACCTTCCAAGAGTTTTTCAAGATCAAGGAGGAAAGGAGCCAGCAACATGATGAGTGTAGATTATTTCTATCTACTTTTGATGGTTCACCTCAATGTTTAGCTAGGGCTTGGGTGAAGGAGCTAGACACCTATTTGCAACAACACCAAGTTTCAGAGAATGAAGCCATCAAAGTTTCAACGCTGCATTTTTGAGGTAAGGCCTATGCTTGGTGGATATTTGAGTCCTTTTCTTTAAAAAATGCACATACATCTACTTATGCAAAGTTCACTAGGAGACTAGTGGAAAGGTTTGATGGAAAACATTCTGAAACACCTTTGATGGAGTTAAACAAACCAAAACAAACCAAAAATTTTCAAGGGTTGAAAGGACCTACAAACTAAACTCCACTTCAGAAAATTGTTGAAGAGGCTAACATCTTGCATAATACCTTGCTAGAGGCAATACCTCCATCTCATATTCCTGGAAAAGAGGGCATGGAGATCCCTTTTTCAAAAGAGGATCCTCTTGTTGAGAAGGTGATTCCCATTCATATTGAAGAAGAAGAGAAGGCTGGGGATAACAACGCTCTCATATTTGGAGCATATGTAGCACCTCATGTAGAGGTAGATGGAGAATTTTCTCCAACAAAATTAATTCCTGTATCATTGCAAGAAGTTCCTAAGGATTTCATATGTGGAGATCAAGGCACAATCCAAGAACAACATGTGTCATTATTGATAGATTGTGAAACCTTGCAGATGAAAGGAGAAGGTAGGGAGGATGGACAACATCATATGATTAAAAGCACACATCCCTATCTATTTCAGAAGAATGATGCACATAAGAGGCAGACTGATTTACGTAGTGAGGACAGGGACAAAGTTTTCCATCCATATGTACAGCCTACTCTTGACATTGATGTCTCACTACATGGACGCATTCCACTAAGTAGACCACCAGATTAGGAGATGATGAGAGATGATTCATATGGGATTGCACCACTCTTAGATCCCGGAGGGTGGACACTTTGGAGGGGTATATTACAGTGCAAAGAGTCTAGCGTAGACTCAAGGGGGAGGGAGACATTCTCCCATTTTCAGCATTACCCACTCTCACTACATATTCTGTGCTGAAAAAAGTTGTTGCAGTGATGGGGGATGGCACCATTATGGTGCAAGGGAGTTTCTCCATGGGTTTGGAGAAACATAGGGTACTTCCCTTGAGGAAGTGATCCTCCATACAATGGAGTATATGGAGGCCACTCATGCTTATATTGGCCAAGATCAAGAGGTTCTTTTTGGATGGTAGCTTCTCATGGGAGGCCAACTTCCAAAGGCCACCACTTTTATTTGAGCATGAGCAGCTGCATAATGAGCATGGAAGCACTTTGGAGGATGAATTTGGCATGAGGGATGTCCAAGGAGAAGACAACAACATGTGGGGAGCTTCACATTTCATATCTTCAACGTTGTCTCTTAGGAGGATTGATCCATATTGGAGGTCTCAACTTTTGGTAGAGTACTCCAAGGATCTTGGTGCTTGCATGATTCTTAATGACCCGAAGGGAGATGATAGATACATGGTGGTTGATGAGATCATCTATTCTTATGGAAGAGTCTTCTTGACTAGAGTTTCTAAGCTCAAGAGGAAGCTACTACATGCAACACATGTGGACTTTCTTTCCATGCACTTTGATGCATTTCATTCTTTGATGAAGGAGTTCACTTGGGAGGGCATTCAGCAAGATGTATATCAGCATGAGGAGAGATGCATAGCCTGGATGGTGACAGAGAGGTTGTCACAGCCACTTCCCTACTCATTGAGAGTGAGGGAGAATTTTCAGTTGAGCCATTTTAGCTCAATGACCAAAGTACATAGTAGACAAGGTACATTTTTGCATTATGAATTGTACTTCTTTACTTTATATGAGAAGCATGTTGTACCAAGGAAGATTATTCCTTCTTATATATTATATTATGATGTACTTGAGGCCAAATTAAGCATTGATTTTGGCTATTCTATTGGTGGTTTGTGGGGGAAGCCAAATGATTCTTGGTGTGCACCATTGGCACCACATTTTACTTTTATGATCCTATCTTATAGGATGATTGTGGCAGAAAAAAAGTGGCTGAAAAGACACTTGTTATTCTTTGTTTTGAGGTAGGCAGGGGATGCACTGCACTGGTTCCATATGTGGGACTATGATCCACCTCCCGGTTGTCATATGGAAACTTGTTTTCATTGGTTTTTGCTTCCATATATTAGTGATGCTCTTATGTTTATGGGAAGCTTTGTTGGGAGAGTGGCACAAGATTTGGAGGTGCCCATTGGGAGTATGATTCTCCCTACTTTAAATGTTGCATGTTTCAAGAGAAATAATTGGCAAACCATGATTTCCACACTACATCTCTTTTCTTCATGTGGGAGGCACCATGTGGAGAACTTGAGTTCTTGGAGGAGGCACTTCATGGCTGATTTGTTTGGTAGAGTAACATGGCCCATTCTTGGAGGCCATGAAATTTCATCCCAAGATCAGCAGCAGCCCCATACTTACCATAAATGGAGAGAGAAACAACTTGGATGGAAAAATCTAATCTCTCCATGCAGCCCCAATACATTGCATAAACCAGGGGTTGAGGATTTCTTTGATGAGCTACCTAGAATGGCTCATTGCATTTGGATGATAGCATGGGCATAGAAGACTCTCATTAGGGATGATATTCCCTATGTTTATCATCACTTCTACCTCGAGGAGGCCATTGGACAACAAGAAAATTTCCACTTACACCTTCCACTTTTTCATGATATGAGCCATTTGGGTTTGCATACTTGGAAGGAACCATTGAAGGGTAGATTTATTGCTGATCATTTTGAGTTGTGGTGGGGACCATTGATGGTAAGGCCACAAGAAGAGGAAGGGAGGAATTTTTCTCCACCTCTACAGTTGCTTGAGGACAAGCAACATTTTGGAGGGGAGGACTGTAATATTCCAAAAATTTAGCCTACATCTAAATGGAATATTATAGTTTTTTTTATCACTAGGTAGGTGAATAAGTGGGTAGGGAGGCCCCTAAAACCCTTTAGAAGGAATAATAACACTCCTAATGTGAAAGGAGGAAGAATAAGAAGTTGTATTAAGCACCTTTGGGTGTGAATTGGAGGAGATACATGTTGAATAGGTCAACTTTGACCAAGTCAACAGCGCTGTCATGGAGGAGTGGCATTCATGATGACACAGCGCAATTTTAGTGGAGGACAACTTGCATGAGCTTAATGGAAAGTATGGATGGGATCCAATGTGAGAAGGATCACATACTATATATGGAGGGGATGGCATCCATTATTATTCATTCTTTAGTTTATCATTTGATATTGATCTGTTTAGACTTTGCTTCCTTTTGCTATTTAGCAGGGTTGTTGTGCTGTTTAGCACAAGGGTGTTCCTGATCAGGAATCCCTACGTCATCCTCAGGGAAGGAGAGGTTCTTTGGGCTACATTTCCTCATTTTTTCATTCTGACCAAGCTACCTCCTTCAGCTACAGTGCAGTTTCTGTTTAGAGCTGGGTTGTGTTGCAGGGTGCAGCAAAGGAGGATCACATAGAGCCATTTCTAGGCTTGTTTTTCAGTGGAGAGGTAGCCTAACCATTGGAGGATCAATAATGAGGACTCCTGCACATATTTTTACATCTTTGGCATTAAGGAAACTATCTACCATCCCTCACAGCACAGTCGCAAACTAGAACTACGTTATTTTTGGAGGCAGTTGCTAGGAGGGTTCATTGAGCTCATTAGGAGGGTATATTTCTGAGTAGAGGGATCAGCCTTATATTTAGATATACCATTTGAGGATTACATCATCATTTAAGATCTATCATAGCCTTATTGTATTCAGATCCAATTTGTAGTGACATATCAACCCTAGGGTTATTTGCCACATTATATATTTCTTGGTATTTCTAGCAATCTTTTCCGGGTTGGCTAGAAATCATGTATTAAAGCCCACATCTTCTTTTCTGGGCATTTCTTTTGTTTCTATCAGACATATTTCATTTATGTATGTTTACAGTAGCAGCTACACTGATATAGACAGAGCTGTCACTACTCTTGGGCATTCTATACAGTTGGAGCAACTCATGTGCTCATTGTTTTGATCATTGGAGTCTTGTTCTTATTGCTTGAGCGGCTTGACTCTCAGGATATTTTTGTATATTGTTGCTGATATCTTAATAAACTGATGGCTTCATATTGATCCCTCTCATGTCATGTTTAGAATTTCTGTGTTTTACATTATTATGTCTTGTATTACCGCTATTTCCATTTTGGAATATTACAGATGCACAAATCAATGAAGAGGCAAGTGGCGAGGATAATGATGAAGGTGAAGAGATAAGCAGTAGTCTAGGTGATGAAAAAGAAGTCCTAGAAGCCCATGATTACAGCCACATGGAGGACACCATAATGAGCCAAATTTAACCTTTTCCCTTGGCATACCAAAGAGGATCAAGACACGTGTTTGCTACCTCTAAAAGGCAAGGGGCCATGACTTCTACTCCTATAAAACCAAAGGACAAAGGAAAAGAGAGAAGAAAGGGTAAAAAAAAAGATAAAGGAAAGGGGAAAAGCAAGGACAAATCCAAAGAAAAGGTAAGAGAGGGAGAAGAAGATCAGCATGAGGTTGAGAGGGAGTTTGAACTCATCCATGTTGAGAGTGATAAAGAGGACAAAAAGAGGGCCCATAGCATACTCCTTCAAAGAAACAATGCATAGATTAAAGACCTACAAAGGATCCTTGGCATGGCACAATACATCATTGACTATTACAAAGATGAGCACAAACATATGAAGAAAATGAAAAGAGACCTTGGCCTACAGAAAAAGATGGCCAAACACTATACCTTGAAAAACAAACTCACTAGTGCCAAGCTCAAGGAGGCCCTCATTGAAATTCAAGCACTAAAAGGAAGAAAAGACCAACTAAACCTTGGAATCTTGCCTCAATATTTTCTACAGGCTTCTCAACCCCATAAGGAAGGTGTCCACCAATTTTGGGATAATTTTGACAATTGTTTTGTCTTTTGCAAATTTTGAGGCCTATAAGTGCAACACCCCTAGCGCTACGATTTTTCCTCAGACATCCTCAGAGGGAGAAATTTGTATTTTTAGAATCTTCATGTCTATTACGGTATTCTCACCAAATTTCGGAGCATTTGGAGCATTTTTGACCCCTCAAAAGGCCAAAAAACATCTAATTTTCCACCTTTCATCCTCATTTTCAAGCTTGGCACTATGCTTATAGAATTTTTGGTAATTTGGATTTTTGGACCGATTATAGGAATTAAATCAGAAAACAAAATGTATGTTTGGAAATTACACTCAACAATATTTCCAACGGGCCATCACAGATCAAATTCTGACATTGGGAAGGTCGCCAAAACTTGGCTACAATTGGACCCATTTTCTGCGTGTGCTAGCGCTGCGCCTAGAGAATTTTTTGGAATTTTGTCTTTTGGATAGGTAAATGAAGCTAAATCAAGAAAACAAATTTATATTTGCAAATTAGACTAAGAAATTTTTCCAACAGGCCATCACGGAGCAAATTCTGACATTGGGAAGGTCACCAAAACTGTTAGGATATTCCGAATAGAGTCCAAATGTTTTAAGAAGATAGAAGCCTTAGAAGCAGCAATGAAGAAGCACAACATCAATTTGGAGCACTCTTCACCTTCATCTTCAGAAATGGCACTTTCTGCTTGTGGTTTTCAAGCATCAAGATCTGGTTATGCATTAAATGTATCTTCTTCTTCTCATTCTCATGAGTGGCTCATTGATTCTGGAGCTTCTTACCACATGGCCAAAAATCAAGCCATGTTTTCTTCTTTAAATGACTATAACACCAACCATATGTTGGTGATGATAGATCTCTTAGTGTTGTAGGATCTGGAACCACTCATCTTGATAATGGTCAGTTTAATGATTTACTATGTGTTCCTACCTTTTCATGCAACCTTCTCTCTGTTCATCAGATAACTCATTCAAGTGAAGGGAAAATAGTAGAATTATCACCTCATGATGTTGTAATCAAGGACTTCAAAGATCCTCGGCATATTTTAGCTACTAACATTTTTTATGTTTCCACAAGGTTCTATGACTTTGACAACTTTGGGTCATCTTGTCTTCCCTCTATTTTTGTTGCTCATAATGATGATGAGAGAAAACTTTGGCATGAGCGATTTGGCCACTTAAACTATCGCTCTCTTCAAACTCTATGTTAGTAAAATATGTTTATGGGCCTTCCTATGGTATCTTTCCGAGATGGTGTTTGATTTAGATGTGTTCTTGGAAAACATCATTGGGATAGTTTTGACAAACGTGCCTCTTGGCATGCTTCAGCCCCTTTGCAGCTTGTGCACAGTGATTTATGTGGTCCACTCCGTGTTGTTTCTTTCTTTGGTTGCAAGTACTTCTTAAATTTCATTGATGATTTTTCTAGATGCACTTGGGTATACTTCTTAAAATTTAAAAGTGAATTTTTTAACATGTTCTTGGCCTTTAAGGCCTTTGTTGAGAAACAATCTGGACATCAAATTCTTAAGTTAATATCAAACAATGGAGGAGAATATGTTAACAACAAATTTATCAACTTCTACACTGAGCATGGCATTCAATTGCGACATACTGTTCCATATACTCCACAACAAAATGGTGTAGCTGAAAGGAATAATCGCACCTTAAAAGAAATGGCTAATTGTATGCTTCAATCTAAAGGACTTGGTCTCAATTTTTGGGTAGAAGCCATTAACTATGAAAATTACATAGTAAATCGCACTCCTACTAAGGTTTTAAAGAATATAACTCCAGAAGAAGCTTGGAGCTCAATCAAACCAGATGTAAGTCACTTTCGTGTATTTTGAAGTAATGCTTGGGCCCATATTCCAGATGCGAAACATAAAGCCTTAGAACCTACGAGTGAAAAATGAATTTTTGTTGGAAATTCTAAAGATGTCAAAGGATATAGACTTCTTCAACCAAAATCCAAAAATATAAACATTAGAAGTGTTTCAGGATATAATACCCTAAAGTTTTTTGGGTTGGCAACATTCACAGATCAGGGGCATACCATTAAAGAAGGACTCACCTAACCTATCTTTTATACTGAAAACTAGATATAAAAAGTTCCATAACATACCCGAAATTCCAACGTTTGATGTAGATCCTACGGGGTGCAAACCCCCAACAACCCTTCGTGCTTCGTAACCTGAAAGCCAAGAAAGAACGAACACGAAACTCTAGTTGTACAACATATATAGTTCCTAGATGTTAGTGTAACTCATGCATAATATCATAAGAAAAATATTAAACATTCAATCAATGATCATTACACATATATAAAGAGATATAAACACGTGAATATTGGGAACAAGATGGTTCTTCTTATGACAAATGGCACGTACAGTAATAGAATAGTGGAGATATCACCTGAATCCTTCCACGACCTTCGAGCATACTGTCCTCTGGATTCGTCCAGCCCTCGCCTCACAAGAATTCTTCCAAGATGTGTGCACACTAGATGTCATATAGGATGATGAGCATCTCAAGGAAACAAGGGTTTCCTAAATATACCTGGGAAGTGCAGGAGGCACGAGAATATCAGACTTGAAATATGGCTCCAACAGAAATAATATCTATAATTTTTCTCTCTCGCTTAGGCCATGCACATGAGGGGATTTTATACTCCCCCAAATTAGTTTAGCAGTTGGAAATAGTTAGACCATGGGCTGGGGTGGTTGAATTACGGGAATAACCATCAACCCTGCCTCGAAAATAGGGAATATTAAAAATATTTTTTAATGATTAAAAAGGTATACACAGATATCTATGAATGGACTCACGTATATATGCGGAAAAGTCTGGGTAGAGTCGCGTATGGGTTTCAAGATACTGTTTTTTTGTGATGATGTTCAAGTTTGAGGGGAAAGGGTGCCCAAGGCCAAAGTGTCAATCATCAAGCATATGAAGGTGGAAAATGATGCTATAACATATGGCCGAAATATATTATGTGCATAGAAAGAACCTTGTAATGACGAGAGAGGACTTCACCAGATTTCAACCTGCCAAAAAACCAATGAAAGAGATCAGAGAAATAGCTCATGTCTGAGGCAGGTATACCCATGCTTGGTGAAATAAAAGCATGTCCGCATATGAAGTACATAGCGGATCCAACATGTATACAAGTATAGCTTAACTGTGAAGTACATAGTGAATCATCTGATCACTGCCCGGAAATACAAGTCAAAAATCAAGTCCAAGTATCACATATAGAAGACTAATCAATGATGCTGTAATAGATATCTGATCACACAAGTAAGAACTGAATCTCTAGGTACCAAATCATAAGGGGTGGAACACATGGTACAATCACGCAACTCAGAAGGCAACATATAAGATGTTTTTGTACTGAAACTGCAACATATAAAGGTGGACAGTGTCACAGGTAGAAAACTGGATGAACTGTCAAAGTGAACCAAATCATGTTGATGCAAACCCGAGGTCTTCACTGATCACCATGGCACAATTCTACACAATGGGAAGGAATGAGAAGAAGTTGACCATGTGATAAATCGTTTGATTACCAGTCATTAATGTATACCGTTAACAAATGTGAGAAAATCCACCGATAATGATAATGAGTGTCAAGGTGCCCCAATATAATCTAACAAATGCGAATGAATGAGTTGAAGTCGAACACTTGTAAGAATCCATCAATCAGGAGGCAATGATGTATCCTCACTGTCGACAGTGAAGAGTCTACCACTGATGACAACAAACCCTAAGGTACTGACAAAAAGACTCTAGACCTTATTCCCAAAGCAATGAGTCGAAGTCGATGGGAAAAGATCTACTGGAAGGAATGCATTAAGGCATCCCACATCAATCCAGCACGAGTGTAACCCGTAGGCCAATATTTTGAAGGAATCGGACGAAGTAGAGTGAGAGAACCAGCCCGAAGTACGTTTCTGACATGCTCAAGATGAAGCTAGCGCATGGTAGAAACCCTCTGAATCAACCAATAATGAGAGCTAACTAAGAGGCGAGATATCCACCGATAGGTTCAAATGGGAATCAAGGTACTGTACGAATCCCAAGTGTGATAATGTATGTTGACATTGAACACAAGAGAAACCACTCAGTCAAAGACCCATAATGATGATCAAATGCTGAGCACAAGGTCACCTATCAATGATGTAAATAGGGCTAGGGTGCGGCTCTAGGTTTTCTCTTAAAGAAATATGTCGTAGTCGATAAGAGATAAACCTGCCAGCAAGAAGTCAATGGATACCTTCTGAAACCAGCACGAGCAAAGAACCAAACATTTGATGTGATAGAACAAGATACTGACAAGACCGAGAAGGCCGACTGAAAAAATGAGTCAAGAGACACCGCAGAAAGGTCGACCCAGGTTTAACTTCCCTTGAACAAAAGCATGACTCATGTTGACTATGGCAGCAAATGATAACTCTATATAAGTTTGTTATACAGGAGGCAAAAAAAAACTCTCCATATGATTGGAAGAGATAACCAATCGGGGGAGAACTGACTTATGAAACAAGGTTATGGCTTCTCCTATGTCAAAACTAAAACCATCCCAAATGAAGGAAAGACATAGCTCTTTGTGCTTTGTTCAAGGGTGACAAACTGACACTGTAACTTCCATCAAAATATGAAGTAATATCCCGTTTCCACTCTGTTATCACCCAAAAATTCTCAAAACATCATTGTGTCAACTCTGCTTTTGGTCATGATTTCAAGGAGGTTTAAAAATCATTTTAAGTCTTGGTAAAGGGTAGGTCATAGTTTTATAAGTTTTAAAGGTCATAGGTCCACTCCATGATAAATAAAATATAAGATTTTACCTTGTTTTATTCATGGTGTTAAATAGGTCTTATTGGGGTTCCCATGTTTTGGCCAGGTTGACAAGACCGAAAGATGAGACAACATAGAACCACTTTTAGACCTCGGGATCTAGCCCTCCTAGGTCCAGAGAGGGATCTCTCTATGTTTTCCAAAGGTATATGTCTTTTAAGGCTCAAGGTTTAGATTTTAGGCTAGTTATAGGCTCAGGGTTGTTTGTTTAATTGTTTATGTTTGGTTGTTGGGAATCAGGAAAGAAGGGTCCAATATAGGACAAGGATGAGCAAAGAGGAAATTTAGGCAAAGGTAGATAACTCAGAGAACATCAAGGCCATTGGGAAATGGAGTCAAGAAAGGATTTACTTGTGTTCAATGTGCAAGCTTTCAGTTGGGCTAGTCATCTAGAGCATTTGGATCTTAGAGGATGATTGGTGAAATGGAACAGTAAGGACTGAAAATGAAAGGAGGAGAACCATCCAATTCTTTCTATAGATCAGGTCAGAGGTCATTTAACTCCAGACCTACTTGGACAAAATCAGAGGCAATACAAGGGATCTTAGAAAGGCTTAATTGAGATAGAAAGATCCTAGTGAGGCAGAGACAAGGTTCTAGACCTCCCAGTGCTCTCAACTCATCCAAATAAATCCTAACAAGAACATCTAAACATAAATTTCATCAATTCATACATCAGAGAGTAGGCAATGACATCCACTACACTGGTTAAATCAATTAAAATCAATATTCATATACACATATAAGCAGAAAACATAGAAGGCTGGGAGAGAAGCAACATAAGGTACCTATCAAGGGTAAATCTTATGCCAAACTTCTGATGCAAGCCAGTAGAAATGGAATGAAATGAAATAAAACACGGAGATAAGAAAACATCACCAGCGGCTTTAGATCAGGATCCAAAGAAATGCACTTGTCATATTAAAAACAACACCAATCAAGTACAACATTGCCCACAGCTTGAACATTCAGTCTGAATACATCAAATCTCAACCTATCTTACAATATTACACAAAGAACTTGTCTCAAGAGGAAAATGCTTGAATTTCTCTGATATCTCATCAACAACCTTTACAATGTTTCTTTCTGAGTTTTATAGCTGAAGAGAAGTAGTAGAGGTAGGTGAGGAACTAAATTTCGTATTAAAACTTCTGAAAAGAGAGAGGGCCGAGGCCCATTCTGTTTAATATTCTGATCATTTAATCCCTAGCATTCTTTGGGTGAAAATATGATCTCCTTTAGATCTCCATTTACTCCTGATATGACTTTAATGCATTCTAGCGGCAATACTCTTTGTACTTCTGGCGAATAAACAAATGATAAACCAACTGCTGAGGAGTCTGCTACATAAATGCTCTGAACTGTTGCTAGGGTGGAAATTCCTTCAGGCGTACGTCTTTGAATGAAAGTTGTATGGGCGCCCTGTATTCGGTAAAGAAAAACATCTCTGCTGTTGAATAAACCCTGATGTTACCTTTTACTTGTGCTCAGGAACCTTTGATCAATCCTCGAGGTCTTCAAACTGGTGCTTTGCTTCTTAACCACTGATTTAAGGCTTCAGATATTCATTAGCATGCCCTAATCTCCTTTGCTTTGTACTGGAACACTCTTCCGCTTCATCTCTGCCCCTGTCAGGCTAGCTCGAGCTTTAATAGCTCCGGAAGGTTTTCCACAGAGTTTTAAACCATGTTCCTTTAAATGATCATCCTGTCTTCACCTTCCTGGACTATTTTTCATTAAATGTATCTAGGTACAAGGCTTCTCTTCATTTCTGGGACGCTGCATAGAAAACTGGGCAATCATGGTGGTCATTAACTATTGCAAACCCTGCAAGATACGAAAACTGGTTAAGAAAACATACACTAGGGTGGCGGACACAATGGAGATGATGAGGAGGGTCGTGCAAAATGGTGCCATGGTGGAATAACGATATTCCTAGGAACCTAATGATGATTGAATCTGTGGCATTCCCTGATGGATGTTTCTCTACTCATGGTAAAGTAGTGTTAGTGGCTATGAGGATCATTTGTCTTTGTGCGAAGAAGCGAAGAATAATTTCTCAATATGAAGTGATGAGAAAGGGACCTTCTTGTTGATAGGTTGTAGGGGCTCTTTAAGCTTTCTTTTGCCTTCAAAAATCTGGCATTTGTGGCAAGCAATTATCATTTTATGGGCATCGCTGAAGAGATTGGGCCAATAATAGCCAGCCCTGAGTATTTTATTTGCAGTGGATTTCCAACTCAGGTGGCCTCCACACTCTCCAGCATGGAATTCTTGTTTAATTCTTTTGGCTTCAGACTCAGGCAAACATTTAAGCAATAGGCCATTTGGATTTTTCCAGTATAAATTTTCTTTCAAAATGCAGTATTTACTGGCTTTTAGCTTCAGAAAACTGGCCTTAGTTTTTGACAATTCAGGTGGAGCGTTGAGATTGGTGAGCACGTAAAGGATATTGAAATACCAAGGAGAGTTCTGAAACTTCTCCTCAATAGTTGGGTGGGGTGATCCTTTCTGCTCATCTAAGGCATTTACCATGTTAATATCAAGGGCCTGCTGGTTAGATTCAGCCATCAATTGGGCCAGGCCTTGACCTTTGATCAGTTTGGTAGGCTTTATCTCAAGGTCATATTCTAAGATAGTAGCAATCCATTTGCCCCTTTTCCCATTAGGGTCTTGGGACAAGATATCTTTTACCGCTATATTTGGCACATAAGCAATGGTGTGAGAATGAGAAATGTACACCCTAAAGTCTTTTAAGGCCTTTACCAGGGCATAGGCCTGCTTTTCCATAATGTTATACTTTAAGGGTGCATCTCTTAGCGCTTTGCTGAAGAAGGCAATTGGCTGTTCCATTCCCTCTGTGTTTTTCTGCAGTAAGACAGCAGCTATTGTGTGTTCAGAGGCAAATGAAAAGATCAGAAAATCTTTTGAGAAATCTGGACTGATCAGGACAGGGGCTTGAGTGAGCACCAGTTTTACCGACTCAAAATATTTCTTGGCTTCAACAGTCCACTTAATTCCTGCACGTTTCTTTAGCATGTTAGTCATTTTCCTAAGGTGCTCAGCTAGGTTGGGAATGAATCTCCTAAGGAAATTGATCTTCCCAATGAAGGACTATAATTCTTTGATGTTTCTCGGGTGTGTGATTTGTAGTATCCGCTCAACTCTCTGCGGGTCTATCCTAATCCCCTTCTCGGATATAATGTGGTCTAGAAGTTTGCCTTCTTGCAGCCCAAAAATAGTTTTCTTAGGGTTTAGTGAGAGACCATACCTTCTACATTTTTCAAAAGCTTTCCTTAGATTTTTCAAGTGTTCTTCTTCAGTTTTAGAATAGACAGTCAAGTCATCCAAGTAGATAACAATGAAGTTTCCTATCTCATCTGAGAAAGCTATATCCATCGCTCTCTGGAAGGTGGCGCTAGCATTCATCAATCCAAAAGGCATCTTCACATACATAAAGGTGCCCCATGGAGTGGTAAATGCTGTTTTGAGTTGATCCTCTGGGAGTACTAAGACCTGATTGTATCTAGAAAAACCATCAGGCAGGGAGATTCTCTTAGAGCCCACTACCTTCTATAGGATATGTTCCATTCTAGGCAAAGGATAATTTTCTTTTAGTGAGGCTCTGTTGAGATTTCAGAAATATATACACAATCTGATCTCCCCTGTTTTCTTTCTCACAGCCACTAGATTTGATACCCAGTCAGAAAACGTCATAGGGACTATTATGCCTGCATCATACATTTTCTTAATCTCTTTTTCCACTGCAGGCAATTGTTTCAGATTGATTCTACGGAGCTTTTGCCTAAAAGGCTTCTGATTTTCCTTCGAGGGTATTTTGTGCTGTATTATGCTTGTGTCATAGGCCTTTAAGTCTTCATAACTCCATGCAAACACATCGATGAATTCCTTAAATAGGTCAATGTATTTGTTCTTCATGTTTGCGGGTATAGACTTAGCCAGTTTGATCATTTTGGGCTTATCTTCAGTGCCAATGTTGCATTCTTCTATATCTGAGTCTGCATGTTCTATAGTGGGCTTTTTTGCTACATCATCAAAATCAAATAGGTCCTCTAAGGGTGCCAGGCCTTTGGGTATATTCTTATCTTTGGCCTGCAGCACCTCTATTTCTTCGCTATTTGCGTTTTCACATTTTTTGGTTGGATTTCCAGTTTCTTCATTCAGGGTGTTTATCTCTATGTTACAAGGTGTTTCTTGTTCATCTGGGGGATCCTCACTTGGGCAGCTGTCCTCAGATTTTGAGTCGGAATCAGAAAATTCAAACTCATTTCTGCCCACCATAAAATCTTCAATCTGTTTTTCTCTTTCAAAGACCTGCCAATATTTTTCGTTGTCTAGCACTGTAGGTCTGAACTTGGTCTAAATGATGATTTGTTGGTCAGGGGGAGTCTTAGGATATGAACTAGCTAGGCAAGCTAATCCGTTAGCAATAACGTTTTGACTCCTGGGAACAAACACCAATTCATATTCCACGAAATTTTTCAATATATCCATGGCATCGTTCCTATATTCCCTCAATCTAGGTTGTTTTGTTGCGTATTCACCATTCACTTGTTTGATAACTAACTCAGAGTCCCCTAGCACAGTTACCCTACGGGCTCCTAATTTTTTCAACAGATTTAAGACCAGGATAAGAGCCTCATACTCTGCAATATTATTTGTGCATTTGAAGTGCAGATTGACAGCGTGGCTCTCTGCATAATCACTCTCTACGTTACGTAACCACACCCCTACTCCGGCAGTTTTCCTAGTACAGGATCCATCGAAATTCATTTCCCACAGGGGTTCGCCATTATATTGCATTACAGGGTCTGCACTAGGCTGCGGGTTGTTTTGTTCTTCATGATATGTGTGGAGTTCAGAGAGTTGGCTATCTTGTTGTTTAAATTCTGTTTCTATTTCTGGTTCACTCAGAGTTTCGTTTTCAGTACCCTGCCCATGGTTTTCTTCATCGTATTCTTCTAGGGTATCCATTATGTTAAAGTCCATGGGCTCTATGTTATTGTTTGTATCTCTATTTTTTGACACTAGCTCTCCTAAGGATGGGTCATTATAAAGAATGAAAGAATCCAGGTCTATGTGTACAGAGTATAATGGTAAATTTTCAGGTCTCTCGGGGCTACTGACTAGGAATTTCATCTGGGACTCTCTATACAATCTTCTAAGTTGGCCAAAAATAGGGATAGTGGAATATGAGCCATCCATCTGCATCGTTCCTTGCAGTTTGACCCCCTATGATCTTGAAAATAGCATGCCATACTTGGGTGGCACATCTGCTACCACCACATCCATGACCATACATTTAGCTGGGATCTGGGTCAAGCTCACACATAAATATTTGATCAGGCCAAGACACTTTACTCTGCTAGAGTCAAATGAATATAGGTCTTTGTAAGGCCAGGTTATCTCTAGGCCTAATTTCTCCATCACTACCTTAGGCATCAGATTGTGTGATTCTCTAGAGTCATGCATGGCATTATGAAGGATCTTGTCATGAATGTTGAGGCTGATATAGAAAGGTGGAACTACTCCCTCCTGAAACTTTCCCTCAATCTTCGGACCAAACAGGAGGGCAGGTTGATCATCACTCAAATTCACAGTGTCATTGTTTTCCCCCAGATTTAATGCTTTCAAAATTTGGCCTTTATATACATCCTGAGTGGCCAGCTCAGAGAGTGGGACAGAGATTTTAATTTTTGCAATCTCACTTTCCAAATTAAAAGTGGACTAACTCTTGGAAATGCTCGACTCTGTTTTATTAGCCACCTTGGTGACCAAATCAGTTTGTAACTTCTCATTATGTACAGGGTTAGGAACAATGGTATCAGGAGTACTAACTGAAGTGCTAGTACTGCTAGCGGGCTCACCTTATTTTTCATTCTTCTAGTTGTCTTTTTCTTTGTTTTTCCCAGAACCTTCAGCTACTGATTTGCTATTTACAGCGGATGCTTTAGAAGTTTTAACAGGTCTTTTCTTGATGGTAACCTCAGGAATCTCAGTTTTGGAATTTTCTTGGTTCTTTTTTCTCCTAAGTTCGTATTGTTCTCTGACCTGCATCATGGCATTTTCAAATCCTAATCTGTAATCTTTAGTTTCTAACCGTTCCTCATCCCAGTATGAAGGCGAGGGCCGATATTCCCCTGAATCATAGTTGAGGACTGAGTCTTCTGTTTCAAACATGTTTATCACATTCCCTTCAAACTCCTCTATGATTCCCTCATCTTCACCTAAAAAGTTTTGGAAAGGGGGAATAACTTGTTGATCTGATTCTTTTTGTCTGTTGGGAGCATTGTTGTTCCTTCTAAAGTTCTGGTTCTAGTTTTGGTTTCTATTTTGGTTACTGACCGTGACAACCATTTTTTCCATCATTTGTTGCAGCTTATCCACATTTTTAGATAATCTATCATAATTTGGGTCTGAAGTGGAAGCTACAGTGTCATCCCTATATGTTACCCTTTTCTCAGCTCTTAGTCTTGCTCTTTTCTCAATCATATTTGCCTCTATGTTCACTGCTCCTTTCTACATGTCCTCCAACGTGGTGTACTCTTTATCCCTAAGCTCATAGGCCATGTCAACATCAAAGCCTTCGGGGTATTTTTCTAGGGCCATACCTTGTGGAGGTTTCATATGTGGAGGGAGGGCATTGTAAATGCTGTTGAATCTAGTGGTGTAATCATGGACACTCTCTCCTACATTTCTCTCAAGGGTCATGTAGTCGGCTAGGAGCTGGCGAGGGTTTGCCCTAACTTCCCATTTATTTATGAAGGTCTGATATAATGCAGGGATATCTTGGATACTACCAGGAGGTAAGATTTTAAACCATTTCTTTACATCGCCCCCTAAGCTTTGGGCAACGATTCTCATTTTGATTGTTTCATCATCAATTTCCATGTAGTCAAAAGAATCTTCCATCTTATATACATGTTGCTGAGCTGTGATTGATTCTTTAGCAGTGAAGTGTGGGATTTTTGACTGATAATCATTGGGTAAGGGTAACAAGGGCTGAGGTAGAACCAGAGGTTCATACCAAGCTGCCATGATAATGTTCTGATGAGGTATAGGGCTGGCTTGAGCAGCTGGTATATGGATAACAGGGATGTTAGGACCAGCAGAAGTCTGTTGAGCAGATCTAGGGTGGGAGAGCCCCAAGTTTTGAATGAAATGAATATCAGGAGGGGTAGAAGGAGGGGTCTGTCTATTACTTTGAGGTGGTGAACCAGGAAGCTCAAGATCTGGCTGGTCTAGATCACTGAATGACCTAGTTCTTGGTAGCCTATTAGGTAGGTCTAGGTCAGGGAGAAAATGTGATAAAGCTGCTAGATCTTCTGGTGCAGAATCAGCTCTATGAATGTGACTGGAAATAGTTGGTCTTTCAGGTGTAGGAGCTTTTCTGAGGATCCTCTCCGGATTGTCAACTATTTCAGGTGGGTCAGGGTTGGGGTAAACTCTTGTGTGAATGGTTCTAAAAGCAAAAATGTTGTTTTCCAACCGAGCAGCTTAACCCTACTTGTTACTTCTACTGTGGTTGATGTTGTCTCAGAGGCTAGTCTCCCAGTGGAGTCTACTGTGAAACCAAGACAATCAGCAGGCCTACCGATCACCAGTGGAGTCTTTCGTATAGGAACAATGGAGTCGCCAGGTGGAGGGTTTTAGGATATATCTAAAGGGTTACACTGTCCACCACAGTGCTCAGGCATTATCACCTTTCAGGAATCTCCTCGAAAACAGCAAACTCCAACCAGAGATTGACTGGGAGGGCATTTACCAGATATGTCACCTCCAAAGAGGGTGAGATCCGAAGGCTACCTGGCCCTTTCCAGGCTCTGTCTAAGAGTGTGATGGATACTCAACAATGGAGGTCGATTCAAGAAAGGAGTGACTTACTGTCAACCTAACCAGAGTTCTAATTCTCTAAGTCTTTAAAAATGTTTAAGGTGAAATGCATTCAGATTCCCCAGCTAAGTCGCCATTATGTTGGTGACGAGACTGGGAGACAGATTAATATTTAGTAGTCATAGGCTCTCAGAATTTCTCCCCAGCGGAGTCGCCATTATATTGGGGTTCCCATGTTTTGGCCAGGTTGACAAGACCAAAATATGAGACAACATAGAACCACTTTTAGACCTCAAGATCTAGACCTCCTAGGTCCAGAGAGGGATCTCTCTATTTTTGCCAAAGGTATATGTCTTTTAAGGCTCAAGGTTTAGATTTTAGGCTAGTTATAGGCTCAGGGTTGTTTGTTTAATTGTTTATGTTTGGTTGTTGGGAATCAGGAAAGAAGGGTCCATTATAGGACAAGGATGAGCAAAGAGGAAATTTAGGCAAAGGTAGATAACTCAGAGAACATCAAGGCCATTGGGCAATGGAGTCAAGAAAGGATTTACTTGTGTTCAATGTGCAAGCTTTCAGTTGGGCTAGTCATCTAGAGCATTTGGATCTTAGAGGATGATTGGTGAAATGGAACAGTAAGGACTGAAAATGAAAGGATGAGAACCATCCAATTCTGTCTATAGATCAGGTCAGAGGTCATTTAACTCCAGACCTACTTGGACAAAATCAGAGGCAATACAAGGGATCTTAGAAAGGCTTAATTGAGATAGAAAGATCCTAGTGAGGCAGAGACAGGGTTCTAGACCTCCCAGTGCTCTCAACTCATCCAACTAAATCCTAACAAGAACATCTAAACATAAATTTCATCAATTCATACATCAGAGAGCAGGCAATGACATCCACTACACTGGTTAAATCAATTGAAATCAATATTCAGATAAACATATAAGTAGAAAACATAGAAGGCTGGGAGAGCAGCAACATAAGGTACCTATCAAGGGTAAATCTTATGCCAAACTTCTGAAGCAAGCCAGTAGAAATGGAATGAAATGAAATCAAACACGGAGATAGGAAACCATCACCAACTGCTTTAGATCAAGATCCAAAGAAATGTGCTTGTCATATTAAAAACAACACCAATCAGGTACAACATTTCCCACAGCTTGAACATTCAGTCTGAATACATCAAATCTCAACCTATCTTACAATATTACACAGAGAACTTGTCTCAAGAGGAAAATTCTTGCATTTCTCTGATATCTCATCAACAACCTTTACAATGTTTCTTTCTGAGTTTTATAGCTGAAGAGAAGTAGGAGAGGTAGGTGAGGAACTAAATGTCGTATTAAAACTTCTAAAAAGAGAGAGGGCTGACGCCCATTCTGTTTAATATTCTGATCATTTAATCCCTGGCATTCTTTAGGGCGAAAATATGATCTCCTTTAGATCTGCATTTACTCCTGATATGACTTTAATGCATTCTAGAGGCAATACTCTTTGTACTTCTGGCGAATAAACAAATGATAAACCAACTGTTGAGGAGTCTGCTACAGAAATGCTCTGAACTGTTGCTAGGGTGGAAATTCCTTCAGGGGTACGTCTTTGAATGAAAGTTGTATGGGCGCCCTGTATTCGGTAAAGACAAACATCTCTGCTGCTGAATAAACCCTGATGTTACCTTTTACTTGTGCTCAGGATCCTTTGATCGATCCTCAGGGTCTTCAAACCGGTGCTTTGCTTCTTAACCACTGATTTAAGGCTTAAGATCTTCATTAACGTGCCCTAATCTCCTTTGCTTTGTACTGGAACACTCTTCCACTTCATCTCTGCCCCTGTCAGGTTAGCTTGAGCTTTAATGGCTCTGGAAGGTTTTCCACGGAGTTTTAAACCCTGTTCCTTTAAATGATCGTCCTGTCTTCACCTTCCCGGGCTATTTTTCATTAAATGTATCTAGGTACAAGGCTTCTCTGCATTTCTGGGCCGCTGCATAGAAAACTGGGCGATCATGGCAGTCATTAACTGTTGCAAACCCTGCAAGATATGAAAACTGGTTAAGAAAACATACTTCAGATGTATGGAACTACAATGGAGAGCAGTAGGGAGTCGTACAAAAATGGTTCATAGTGAAGATAATGATGGATTGTGTACGGGAAGAAACACGGTCACAGAAATCAGAAAATAGAAAGAATGTGAAGCTACAGAAAACATTTTGAATGAAATAACCTTAAAAGACCCGACTTTGAATGTTATATGTGACACAATGAATGGGTGTATGGTGGACACACGTGGTGGTGACGTGGCGAGACCAGGCGATGAGGAATGTTCAACGGCGAGCAAACAAATCTGGACCATCATTCATGATGGAGATCGACGGTGGAGGACGACAGACGGTGGGCCAGCGAGTGCGATGAATGGGGGTTAAGCAGTGCGCAGCTCTAATGAATGATAACCGTCGGATGGAGATCGAATGGGTATTACACATATCACTCCGCGGCTTGGTCCGAAATATAATGTGCGATGGGATGGCGGTTTTGCCGTCATACAAAGGACACACGGCGCGCGATGAGTGGAATCGCTGGGCATTGGAGAGAAACTGCCCTCCACGCATAAGTGGTGTGATGGAAACCAGCGGGATTGGAACAGTGCACGGGCGGGGACCACCGGCGGGAGGATTGTGGACCGTTGATCTGATGGGAAATGAACGGCGATCACGCGATAAGAAAATGAACGGGGGAAAACGGAAGGCTTCGGTATTCACGCTCACCATCCGATCAACCAAGATCGATGGATGGAATTTCGCCCGATGAACTCAGTGGATAGGCGCCTTTTGCTTCAGCGGGTGGTTCGGGCACTGGATCACGTGGAGGAAAAAAGCGCGGGTGCCTACGCCGAAAGGGGCTAGGCCCTTACATATGAAATATATCATTTTAATTTGTTTTTAATGCAATCTGACACCAACAAAGGGGAACGATAGGTGAATGGAGGGGATTTGGGGGGCTAATGGAGGGAAAAGAGAGGGGAAAAGGGGAAACTTGACAAAGAGGAAAAAGGACAAAGGTGTGGTATTTTGCAAGGGTACGAGGGGCAATGATGGGCCTTTTGAGGAGTATAATTCTATAACCGGTGAGGCTTAAGATGGGAAATTAGCAGAGGGGATTGCACTAGAAAGTACAGGCTTGCAGAAGACTTCAAGGATGATGTGTCTTCAGGGGAGATGCATTCCTTGAAGCTCCAAAACTATCCAGCCCCCTGCTTGCTTGTCAAGAATTTCATAGGGGGGCTAACAGGTCTCGAGTCATTTTATTCTTAAAAGGGTAAGTGATAGGGTTAGAAGTCTCAAAATGTCATTTTCATTTCCAAATAAAGTCTTTTAGGTCCACTCCATGATTAAAAAGTCTCATCATTCATTTAGAAGTTATGTTTTAACCTTTTGGATTTAATGTTTGCAATCATATAAGAATCTGCAGTTTCGTAGCGCAGCTAGTTCAAAAAAGGTGATTTGTGCTACAAAAATAAGCTACTTTCGTAGCGCACTATGAAGGAAAAAACTCTGTTTTTCTGGTTTTAGTAGTTAACTTCCAAGGGGGTTCCTGAGCAACTGAAAACTAATGTTTGAAAGCTGAAAGAGGCTTTTCTTCCTAACATACTTAACTACAAAAATATCTTTCATTTTCTTCAAATTCATTATGAGGTGGGATAAATTGATGACTTAACTTGCACTACAAAACTGCCGAAAGTCATCGAAAGAAAAACTCTGTTTTCTGGTTTTAGTATTCAACTTCATGATCAGTGTTTGGCCACACGGAGAAGTATTTTAGAATTATGAAAGAGGTTTATTTTCATAAAATCTCCAGCTACAATAACCTCTCTCACGTTTCTCACAAGTGTTACCAATTAGGAGATACAGAGCTTTCTTTGAAGCCATATTTTCAGAAATCAGAATTTTCCAGTTTTACTCATGTTGTTCAAAGACAGTTTCTGGACAATAGGAGAGGTATTTAAAAAAAAAAAAAAAATATTTTTGTTCAAGACAGCATGGTATCCAAAAGCCTCCTTCAGTTTCTCAAAATACATTTTGGATGAGGAGATAAAAGCTTTGTCTCAACACCTATTTTTCAAATAAAAACAGTAAGGCAAAATGACCAATTCATAGATGAAAGGTGAAGACAAATTTTGACGAAGATCATGTTTTTGAGGTCAAGTTACTATGTTTTTGAGATATTTACAATCCCCATAAGGTATAAACATCCCAAAATCAAAAATTCTGAAGACTGTTTAAAATACTGCAGTGAAAATCAGCGTGTATAGTAGTTTCGTAGCGCACTACAAAACTGCTGAAGATGAATTTTTGGCACTTTTAGGTATGGATTAAGGAAATAAAGTTGTTGGGTTTCGATTTTTAATGTTTCTAGTGAAAACATGAAGGTCACAGGTGAAGTTTCAAATTTCAAAACATGAGAAATAATCATTAACGGAAATGTTTTACAGTGGTATAGAATCTGCGCTACGAAAACAGGCTACTTTCGTAGCACAGTCATATTTCATGCCTTTCTTCACTTTTTCAGAGATTTTCTTTGCACAGGTGGAAGATTAAAATTTTCAAAGATATATTGGCACATGTGACACATATGAAACAGTCATCAATGCTAACAAAATTCTTGAAGAGGAACATGGAAGTTAAGCACTAAAAAACAGGAAATCTGTCTCCTGAATTTAGGATAGTTTGGGTCATCATCAACAAGATTACATCAAAGCTGGAGACATCACCAAAATTTGAATTCATGGGATATTAGCTCTCAAAAGAAGCATTAAAGGTTTATATAAGTTTGTTTCAAAAATTTTTAGGATTTTCACTCCTATTTGTATTAAGACTCTTAAAAGACAGTTAGCTATCAGTATGTAATTAAAAGTCTGTTTTATGGGTAGAATAGGTGTCAAGAAAGGAAATTCGAATTATCCTAGTGGTGGATCATGGAATCCAAGAATGTAAAGACTCTATATGAAGCATGAGGTCAAATTCCTCAAGGTTAGCATTTTTATTAGAAAAAGAAGCTATGTTATTGTAGCGGACTGTGTGTTGTTTCAACTTAATACAGAGATTGGTTTTACTACTCAAGATTCACAAGGGGTTTGTGTGTTTCATATTTCTATGGCCTTTTTCAATTACCTATTTGCAGTGGTATGAGCATGTGCTACTTAGAATTCATTGGATAATGCTCTAACTTCCTTCACATGCTTGTAGACTATGTTTATTCACTGTGTTACTGTTTCACTTATAAACCTAAACTCCAAGTGCCTTGACTTCCATGTTTAGCTGATTATGATGTTTTTTTGAAGACTACTTTGACTCCATGGCCCAATAGATGTTTGCTAATCTATAATTCAACCAATTATACATTTTTGTCCATTTTTATTTCTAGAGTTAGCCATCTAATCATTAATTAAAAATCTTAAGCCTATTGAGAGAGCCCTCTCAGGTTGAGGAGGCTAAGCCTCAGCCAAAAGTTTGGTTTGAAAGAGTTACTCAGAGTCTACTTTATCAATAGCCTATCAAGGTCAGATTTTGTGATAACATGCTCTTTTTGATATATTTGATTTTTTTGTCTTTTCATATAGTAAGCCTGAAAAAGAATAAAATAATGTTATAGTACAATGGATAGAACAAGTATCAGGAAACAGATACACTAGTTCCTAGGATAGGAACAATCCTATGCTCAATGCAAGGTGGTGGAAACTGGTAAGTGATACTCAAAGGAGTGTTCCATCCATGGGTAAAAGGGTGTCAAGTCGCGATAGCTAAGTGCTTGCATGGTTAACTTGTACAGAGAGTCATGGTAAAAATATGGCTTAAAAATCGAGTCTAGATGAAGCTGGCTGAAGGCCAAGATAAACAAGTAACCAGTATGAAATGCAGTGATACAACTTAACAACACCAGGGAGCCTCAAGAGTAATAAACAGAAAAATCATAGTGAAGAAGAAGAAGAATGAAGCTTCAACGTGTTGTGGATGATTTTGTCACCCTCCTAGAGACAGCCTAGAGTTTCCATAGACCAGTGCCTAGGACATCTTATTATAGCAAGGAGCTCATTATATAGCTTGGGTTGTCAGTCCAAAGAGCTCTCTTACTATCTCTTGTAAAACAAGGAAATAAGTTTTGAATGGGACCAAACTCTCTCAGAAGCTGTAGTACAGGTAAAGACAATGTAGAACATCATTAAAACTCCAATACAAGGCCCTTTGGAGCAGGCAAGAAATAGCTTACTGTAAAGAGGGCAGTTCAAATAATATATCACGAGAAATTAAATATGAGATGATGATGCGGTAGGGAAACATAAAAGATGGGCGTAGAGGCCGTGCAGATACACCATGAGACAATGGTGTTTAGAAAATTTTACGAATCTTATACAGGCAATAGAATTTCAGAGACTTCTCTCCAAACAGCTAGTAAAAAGCGAGAAAAATATGGAAAGAGTGAACATGGAACAGTATACCATGACTAGGCCTATTTAAAGTGCTTGACTAATTCCAGAAAGGGCATCAACGAGGATGAATCCTTAATGCAAACTAGTGAGCCACTCGCATTCTAGAACATGATACAAGAAGATAATGAGCATGAAAGAGATATTGTATTAACACATGAGAGAAATTACATACTATGAGATACCAAAGACCAGAATCCTCATTATAGTTATAACCCCTCCTCACTGAGACCCTACGGGCTCTGAAGCTTCATACAGAAATATTACAAAAATGTATATAGAAGTCTTCTCGCTGCACAGTTTACTGATAGAAATCTGGAGCCTCCACAATGTCTTATTTCTGAGAATTTATAGAACAGATCAAAAATTCTAGAGGAGGAGGTAGATGAAGCACATTTAATGACTCAACTTGAACCAAAATGGCAGAAAACATTCGCGCCCTCCCTATGAATGACTGACTATAATTAAATGTACTTTACAATCTGTATTCAGAAATAAATGCTGGGAGATTAAAATCTCCTTATATACATGACACAACTAGTAAAATATTTACATCGTGCTTCCTGTGGGCGGGGAAAATCATTTGCGTAAGAGCTTGAGATACTGCGTTCTGTCTTTGTATCTGGTTCCTTAGCTTTGAATTTGAATTCTGGATCTTAAATGCGGGGCGAATTTATCTGGAGGGTTCTGTAGCTCCATATCTTAGTCTTCTTTAATGGCTATCACCTCTCCCACCTACCCTCGGCTTCTTCTTTTAATTTCGCCAGCAGAATATGTCCTTTGGTATGCTCCTGATCTTTGCAATGGAGGCGGCAAGTTAAAGCGCCTACTAAGTCGTTTTAAAACCTGCAAAACCCGCAAAACATTAGAGAAAATTGACTCGGAGACAGGGAGTGTGGAAAAGGGAGATGATAACGACGTCGTGAAGACGAACAAATAACAGGAATACGTATGGTGGCAGAAGCGACTTGATGAAGGCTCGACAGATGGATGAAATCTGGAATTTCTTCGTGACACAGTCTGGTCGTGAGGAAGGAATAACGAGAAATAAAACATATAAAAAAACACACATATATATACATATAAAGGGGTGACGTCCTGGATACACGGGGGCATGACACATGGGTGCACAGGAGAACAAGTGGAAGACTGACAAGGCGGCGGAGTAAACGGGTGGAAGTGGGTGAGAGCGACACGGTGGCGGGCCATAGGACATGGCGGACGCATGTTAACGGGCGGGCAGTCCTGGTACACCCCCACCGTTGGATAGAGATCGGGAGATCCAACGACTCGCATGAATTCCGCTGCCCGGCGATTGTGCAGACATTAACGCGCGAGAGAAAAGTGGTTTCCCGCCCGTACCAAAGACACACGGCATATGATTTATGGCATCGCTGCTCCTGTGGAAAATACCGCCGCTTCGATGAGGGTGGTGCGGGGGAATACCACTAGTTTCAGGCACGCGGGGCCCTCCATAATAAACTTTTGCCGCCCCGTTGATTTAATTTGATTGGACGGTGGATATTACGCCCGAAACACAAACGATAAGCCCCCCTTTCTTCTGGCCTGTGGTCCTTGGGCTCATGTTGTATGAAAGCAACGAGGGGAGGGGCTTAGGACTTGGGGGCTTCGGCCCAATATATTTAAATTGCAGGCTTTTATCATCGGGACAGTGTATTTTTGGAGCGGAAAAGGTGGCGATAAGCACGACATGGAGATTTTGATTGCGAAGGATGCTTGCAGCAAATTTTAATGGGACCGATGGTCAAAATTTAAATGGAGAATAGCAACGTAAGGCTCCATGCAGGGATGGCATGGTCGTCCTCGGGCATGTCGAAACCCTTGGTATTTCAATATTTCACTCTTGCTACTTAATTTCCTACCAGCTTCGCCGGAGTAATTATCAGCATTCTTTTCCTTTATAAAAATAAAAGCAAAAACAAACTATGCTCTGAAATATATACATACAGTATATATAGTGGGGCATTTCCAACCTGGGTCAGAATTGAAAATACGGCTTGAGGAATTGGCCATTCACAGGTGCGTCCAACAAATCACCCTGTAGATTTTCTAAAGAAAAAGTGTTGTTTCTCCCAAGCTTTACTATCTTGAATGGCCCAAACCATAATGGATCAAACTTAGCATGCTTGCCCTTTTCTGCTCTGCGAACATCCCATCTGAGAACCAGGTCCCCAATTTGAAACTTTCTATCCTTTGCATGCTGATCAAATACATTTTTCATTTTCTTCTGGTATTCTATCAATTTTTGGTCCACCTGGTTCCGTGTTTCCTCCAATTCAACCAATTGATTTATCCTTCTGATCGTATCATCTGGTTCTTCCTGGTTTTCCTGCATAAAACGTGCCACAGGCAGTGCCAATTGCATAGGAAACACGGCTGCTCTTCCATATACCAACTCATATGGGGATTTCCCTGTTGCTCTTTTGCTGGTTATTCTATTTGCCCATAGAGCAAATTTCAATTGAGAGTCCCAATTCTTCTGATTCTAACTTATTGTTTTCTTTAGTGCTCTCACTAGGGTTTTATTAGATGACTAAGCTAGACCATTTCCCTGGGGATAGTAGGCTGTGGAGTGAGTCAATGTAATGTTATACCTTTGGCAGAATTTTACGAACCTGGCAGACTTAAAAGCCTGTGCATTGTCCGTTACAATTCTGGCAGGACAGCCAAACCTAGATATGATATTGTCCTCTATAAACTTCATTATTACAGCATCTGTAGCATTTCTGGTAGGTATGGCTACCCCAAACTAGGTAAAAATGATGCAGCCCAGCTATTAGTATCCATTTATATTGGCCACTTGATGGGGGATGTATCTCTCCTATAAAATCTAATCCCCATTTTTGAAAAGGTTCATTTACATGAATAGGAATCAAGGGAAAAGCTGCTAGTTTCTGTCTTTCTGCAAATCTTTGGCACTTGTCACACGCTCTGACCCAATAAAAAGTGTCTGTATACAATTTTGGCCAGTAAAAACCAGCCTTCAAGATTTTATGCGCTGTAGCCCTCCAGCTGTAATGTCCTCCACATATTCCATCATGGAATTCTGTCAATATATTCTCTACTTCATTTTCAGTGAGGTATAACAGTAATATACCTGAAGGGTCTCTCCAATATAGCTGTCCATTAGCAATCATGTATTTCTGAGATTTCATTCTCACAGCTCTATATTTTATCTTATCACAACTTGGAGGACAACTGAGTGTTGAAAGATATTCACCTATTTCTTTATACCAAGGACTAGTTAGGTATTTCATGTGTACCTTTTGAGTGGCCATCTCTAGTCCTTGTTGTTCTTCTCCTTTCTCAGATTCTTCATTTTCTATCATGGATAAATTAATGCCCAAGGCCTGATGATTTGATTCAGATAGCATCTTAGCAAGTCCCTATCCCTTAATCAGCTTAGTAGGCCTTATGTCCAAATCATACTCTTGTATTTTTGCAATCCATCTCCCTCTTCTACCTTCGCTGTATCCCTGAACCAGAATGTCTTTGACAGCAGCTGTGGGGACATATGCAGTAATATGAGATTGCAAAACATACACTCTAAAAGCTTTAAGGGACTTTACCAGGGCATATGCCTGCTTCTCCAATATATTATATCTCAATTCAGCGTCATAAAGCACTTGACTGAAGAAAGCTATAGGCTGTTCGTATCCTTCTTCATTTTTCTGTAATAATACTCCAGCAATCGTATGAGGTGAAGCAAATGAAAATATCATGAATGGCTTACTGTAATTTGGTCCAGCTAACACAGGAGCTTCAGCAAATGCCTGTTTTATCCTTGTGAATGCATCTCTAGACTCCTAGGACCATTTTACTTCACTATCCTTTTTCAACATATTGGTTATATGCCTAACTATCTCAGCATAGTTAGGAATAAACCTTCTTAGGAAATTAATTCGGCCTAAAAATACCTGTACTTCCTTCTTATTTCTGGGCAAAGGAATGATGTTTATTACTTCAACTCTCTTAGGGTCTATTTTCATGCCATCTTTAGTTACAATGTGCCCTAAGAGTTTTCCCTCATCTAATGCAAATAAAGATTTCTGAGGATTGAGGGAAAGGCCGTACCTTCTGCATTTTTCAAAAGTTCTTCTAAGATGTTCAATATGCTCATCATCATTCTTTGAAAACACTGTGATATCATCAAGGTATACCACTAAAAACTTGTCCTATTCTCCAACAAAGGCTATGTCCATTGCCCTTTGAAAAGTAGCTCCTGCATTAATTAATCCAAATGGCATCCTAGCATACATAAAGGTTCCCATGGTGTAGTAAATACGATTTCTTGATCTTCTGGAAAAACATTTCTGATTATAACTTGAGAAAAACCTATAACTTGAGAAAAACCATCCATCATTGACATTCTGGATGTCACTACTTTACGCGGATGTGATCCATTTTAGGCGGTGGATAATTATCTTTGAGAGATGCTCTATTTAAATTCTGAAATCCACACACGGCCTTATTTCTCCATTCTTCTTCCCTAACGGGAGGCAAGATTTGCTACCCACTCTCGGTATCTCAATGGTACAGGTATCTGTTCCTTTAGTAACTGGCAGTTTCTCTTTCAATGGAGGGAAGCAGCAGAGGATTGATCTGTCTGAGTTTCTGCTTATAGGGCTTTGCATCTTCCCTCAATGGAATCTTGTGTTGCATTATATTAACATCAAAAATTTTTAGGTCCTCATAGGACCAGGCAAACACATCTTTGTAATATTGAAACAATTTCAAATATTTTTCTTTGTATTCCTCTAGGACTCTTCTAGATAATTTGACAATTTTGGGATCAGTATGAGTACCCAGATTCAAACCTTCCACTTGATCTTCTTCTATCACTCTGCTTGGCTGCATTGGTACATCATCTTTATTAAATAATATTTCTAGAGGTACCAGGCCTCTAGGTATAATATTACCTTTCAGCTGCAGCATTCTGTTTCCTGCTATCTTTTCTTCCCATTTGTTTTCTGCAATATTTTCAACTTCTTCCTCTTCATTATCATCAATCTCCATATTGGAGAATTCTCCCACAGTCTCCATAAATCTTTTCATCTGTTCATCATCTTCGAATACCTGCCAATGCTTTATATTATCTGGAATGGATGGTCTGTACCGTACCTCCACTTCATATCTTAGAAGCGGATTCTGAGGAGGACGGAAAGTACTGGCAGCTACAGCAAGAGAGTCTGCTACTCTGTTTTGCTCCCGGGGCATGAAATGTATGTTAAATGTTGAGAAGAAATTTTCTATCATGTCCCATACTTCGTTTCTATATGCTCTGAGCCGTGGATGCTTAGTTTGACATTCATTTTTGATCTGCCTTACCACCAGCTCAGACTCTCCAAACACTTTTAAACACTGGATGCCCATATTCTTGGCTGTCTGCAGTCCCAATAATAGTGCCTCATATTCAGCTACGTTGTTAGTGGCCTCATACTCCAGTTTAAAAGACATCGGCACCCATTTCCCTGTAGGGGAGATCAAAAATACCCCAGCTCCATTGCCTTCTCTTGAATTAGCTCCATCAAAATGCAAAGTCCAAATTTCTAATTCCTGATCTTCTTTAGGCTGCTCAGCTTGGATTTGACCAAAAAGGGGTTCATGTGCATAATTCTGATTTTCTTCCAACATTAAACATGAAAAGTCTCCTTCTTTGTTATAAACTGGGGAATTATCTGAGCAGTCAGCCTTAGTTACCATCTTGACAAATCTAGTCTCCCTGTATAACCTCCTTTCTTGACCTCCAAAGACTGGGACAGTAGCATATGTTAAATCCAATTTGATTGATCCCCCAATCTTTGTACCCCAAAACCTTGATAGCAGCATGCCAAAGCGAGCTGGGATATCAGCAACCACAATGTCCATGACCACACTCTTTGCTGGGATTTGAGCCAAATTGACTACTAAATCTTTAATCATTCCCAAGCATTTAACCCTTTTAGAATCAAATGAATATAAATCTTTATATGGTCTTGTAATTTGCAGCCCTAGTTGCTCCATGACAGAGAGAGGCATAAGATTGTGGGAAGCCCCAGAATCTAACATACAATTGTGTAGCAGCAGGTCATGAATGACTAGAGACACATAAAAGGGCGGAGTAGAAGGATCTATCTCCTCGACGTGTGGGCCAAAGACTACCATGGGTCTTTCTTCTTGAAGATTTAAGCTATCAGGTGCAATTGGTATTTCAGGAGGAAGCATAAAGGAGGTAACTTGAGACTGATATACAGGTCGTTTCAATAACTCAGTCAGGGGGACAGGAATCTTAATCTTCTCAAGTTCTTTTTGCAAATTGAAAGCAGATGGGAGCTTTTCTGTCACAATTTCTTTCGACTCCTTATTTTCAACTGAAGACTTGACTTCTTTTGACACTGGCTCAGCATTAGGAGGACTGACTATTTTAGAAGAAGAGGGAATCTGATCATTAGACTGCAAGGGGTTATTTAGAAGATTCTTACCTTTTTCTATGCATCTCTTTGTTGCTGATTCCTTCTGAGCAGATGCTTCTTTCTGAGGTGGTTCTTCTTCTTGCTCCTGAGTTCTGGTCCTCTTCCTTGAGGATCTGAGATCATATTTGACGTTGAATTGTGCTTCCATGAAATTGGAAAATTGCTTGCAGTAATGGTCAATCTCTGCTTCTTCGTCTTCTTCTTGCAGCGGGCACTCCATGTCATCATTATTCAAAAAAGCCAGATTTGAATCTTCTAATCCGTAGGCTGTATCTCCAGTGGAGTCATCTGCTGGTCCTTCTAGGTACAATGGATGAGGTACCTGATCTTGTTGTTCCTTTGTCTCTCTCGGCAATATCTGGAGAGGTGGTCTCTTATACTGGGGATTATATCCTCTGTTTGAAGCATTGTAATAGTTCTTGGGAGCTGCATTTTTAGCTTCCAGCTCCATCTTGACCATCTTCTTTATCATCTTGCTTATCTCATCCATTTTATCTGAATCCTTTTCTTGATTAGAGGTAGAAACCTCTTCTTTGCCTTTTCTTCTAGTTTCCTGTTCAATTTTTCCTTTAACTTCCCAGTGGCAGAAAAATTTGCCTCCAACTCTAGAGCATCTGTCTGAGCATCATCCAGGGTGACAGGCATTCTTTCCCGCAGAGAGAAACCGAAATCAGAGTCAAAAGCTGCTATGAAAACAACTTTGGCAGCAGCTTGGTGAGGTTTCATATCAGCAGGAAGGTTCAGATATAATTTATTAAACCTTTTGATAAATTCTGCCACCCCCTCGTTATGTTTCTTCTTTAGCGTATTGAACTCAACGAGGCACTGCCCGTGATCTTTCTTTTCTCCCCACTTCCTGAGAAAAGCATTCTTCATCTGGTCCCAGGTGGTGATTGAATGGTTTGCCAATGTCTTGAACCATTTTCTGGCTTCACCTTCCAAGGATTGCACAAATAACCTCGGGACCACATCCAGATGTTCAACATTTAAGTTCTCTGCAAAAGAGCAGAAGGTCTCGAGGTGCTTCTGAGCATCAACTTCATTCTCACCATTAAATCTTGGCAAAATCTTCAAGTAATCTTGTGGCATATCATTTAGCACCTGGGGCAAGGCCAGAGGAGCATATTTATTTAATAGAAAAGCAGGAACATTGGCCATTGGGGGAGGCGGGGGTTGCACAACAATTTGAGATACAGATGAAGGGAGAGGAGTAGGAGGAAGCGGAGTATGAATAACAATGGGAATATATTGCACAGAAGCCTGAGGTGTAGATGGGAATAACTCACGGTTAACAACAGCTACTTCTGTGACCTCTTTAATTTCTTCAGCCTCAAAAGCAGGATGAGATTCTCCTTCAATCCAGGTATTTCCTCTACGTGGAGTTTTTGAGTAAAACTCGGGTTTTTCTGTTCTAACTTCTTGAGAAGAAGAGGGCGGATGATCTTCAACGGAATATTCAGGATTTTCGGGATGAACTGACTTCTTCTCTTTCCAAGCTCTTTTATGAATGATCTTCTCCAGGTGAGACACGGGTGTTTTCGGCTGGGAGGTATCCGACCTCAAATGGGGCTTTCGGGAAGCCAGGACTTCCAATAAAATTTATCAATCAAAGACCAGTGGAGTCGCCAAGGTGAGAAATCTGCAACTCTTCACCTCTCCGTGCTCACCTGATTAGAGAGTGAAAATAAGATGTCGAACCCAGGGAAACAGATATTCTTGAATTCGTTCCCCGGCAACGGCGCCAGAAAGATGTTGTGGATGATTTTGTCACCCTCCTAGAGACAGCCTAGAGTTGCCATAGACCAGTGCCTAGGACATCTTAATATAGAAAGGAGCCCTTTATAGTTTGGGTTGTCAGTCCAAGAACTCGCTTACTATCTCTTGTTCTAAACAAGGAAATTAGTTTTGAATGGGACCAATCTCTCTCAGAAGCTAGTACAAAGACAAGAACAATGTAGGAACATCATGTAAAACTTCAGCATGAAAGCATCAGACAGTTAAGAGACTGCTTACTGTAAAGAGGGCCGATTCAAATAATATATCACAGAAATCAAATATCAAGAAGTGAGTGCAGTGAAGAAACACAAGAAGATATTAGCTGGCATGAGACTGATACCCAGATACACAACAGAACCATATAAGGGCGCACCAATTTACGAATCCTTATATGACAATGGAATTTTAAAAGCACCCTCCTCAAGCAACTAATATAGCAGAAAATATGGAAAGAGTGAACATGGAACAGTATATCATGACTAGGCCTATTTAAAGCGCTTGACTAATTCCAGAAAGGGCATCAACAAGGATGAGTCCTTACTGCAAACTAGTGAGCCACTTGCATTCTAGAACATGATACAAGAAAACAAATAGCATGAAAGAGATATTGTATTAACACATAAGAGAAATTACATACTGTGAGATACCAGAGACCAGAATCCTCATTACAGTCATAACCCCTCCTCACTGAGACCCTACGGGCTCTGAAGCTTCATACAGAAATATTACAAAAATGTATACAAAAGTCTTCTCGCTGCACAGTTTGCTGATAGAAATCTGGAACCCTTACAATGTCTTCTTTTTCGGTCTTTATAGGAATGATGTAGAATTCTAGAGGAGGAGGTAGCTGAAACACAATTAATGACTCAATTTGAATAAAATGGCGGAAAACATTCGCGCCCACTCTATGAATGACTAACTGTAAATGACTGTACTAGACAACCTGTCTATGGAAATAAATGTTGGGAGATAAAAATCTCCTTATATACAAGATATAAATAATAAAATATATACAATATGTTGCCCGCGGCTGAGGGAAAATCTGCTGCCGTAAGAGATTTGAAATAATCTGCATTTCTGTACTGTACTCTCGGCCCTTGGATTTGGATTTGAATCCTGGATCTTTAATGCGGGGCGAATTTATCTGGAGGGTTCTGGGAATCCATATCTATGTCTTCTTTAATGGCGGTCATTTCACGCACCAGCTCTCAGCCTCTTTCATTAAATTTCACCCATAGGAAATCGTCTTTTATGGGCCCCAAACCTTTCTAACAGCGGCAGCAGATCAAAACGCCCTCCTGTTACATTGAATCCTGCAAAACCCACAAAATATTAGATAAACCGACACAGATGGAGGCGGGGATGATGGAGGTGGAGATAAAGACGACACTGCGGACATGGATAGGAGACGGAAACAGGCAGGGTGGCGGGAGGAAAATGATGGAGGTGTTGATAAATAGATGCGCTGTGGGTTTTATACATAACACGGTCTGGACGAGATGAATAACAACAAACACGAATAAAAACACATAGACGAACACAAATATATATATAACGGGGGAAAATATCTCAGACGTACGGGGGTGAACACGCGGGCGTATGGAGGACAAGTGAGAGAACGACGTGGCGGAGTCAAAGGGTGGAAGTGGGTAAGAGCGACACGGTGGCGGGCCACAGGACAATGCAGACACATGTTAATGAGCGAGCATTTCTGGTACACTTCCGTCGTTGGATGGAGATCGGGAGATCCAACGGTTCACATGAATTCCGCTGCCCGGTGAGCGTACACGCTTTAACGCGCGGGGACAGTGGTTTTATGGCCCGTACCAGGGGACACGCGGCATATTTTCAATGGAATCGCTGGCCCGACGGATGATACCGCCAACCTGGGGTAAGTGGTGCGGGGTAATACCGCCGGTCTGTTGTGCGCGGGGCCCTCCATATAAGTTAATTGCCGCGCCATTGATTTGAGCCAGATCGGACGGCTAGCATTGTGCCCGAATATTAAAACAATAAGCCCCTTTTGTTTTTAGCTTGCGGTCTCCATCCTCAAGTCATGTGATGACGACGGGGGAGTGGCTAAGGCCTTGGGGCTTTGGTCTAATATAATTTAAATAACGGGTTTTTAACATTTGGACAGTGTATTTCGGAGCCGAAAAGGTGGTGATGAGCACGACATGGAGATTTTGATCGCGAAGGATGTTTGCAGCAAACTTTAATGGGACCGATGGTCAAAATTTAAATGGAAGGGGAAATATGTACAACATCGGCTCCATCTGGGGACGGCATGGTCGTCCTCGGGCATGTCGAGAACACGCAGACCATTCAATATTTCACTCTGCTACATAATTTCCTCTGCGCCCCCGCTTCAGGTAATTATCAGCATTCTTTTCCTTTATAAAAATAAAAGCCAAAACAAACTATATACAATATATACAATCAGGCATTCCCAGCCTGGGTCAGAATTGAAAATACGGTTTGAGGAATTGGCCATTCACGGGGGCATCGAGCAAATCACCCTGTAAATTTTCTAAAGAAAAGGTGTTGTTTCTTCCCAGCTTCACTATTTTGAATGGCCCAAACCACAGCGGATCAAACTTAGCATGCTTGCCCTTTTCTGCTCTGCGAACATCCCATCTGAGAACCAGGTCCCCAATTTGAAACTTTCTATCCTTTGCATGTTGATCAAATACATTTTTCATTTTCTCCTGGTATTCTATCAATTTTTGGTCCACCTGGTTCCGTGTTTCCTCCAATTCAATCAATTGATTTATCCTTCTGATCATATCATCTAGTTCTTCCTGGTTTTCCTGCATAAAACGTGCCACAGGCAGTGCCAATTGCATAGGAAACACGGCTGCTCTTCCATATACCAACTCATATGGGGATTTCCCTGTTGCTCTTTTGCTGGTTATTCTATTTTCCCATAGAGCAAATTTCAATTGAGAGTCCCAATTCTTCTGATTCTCACTTATTGTTTTCTTCAGTGCTCTCACCAGGGTTTTATTAGATGACTCAGCTAGACCATTTCCCTGGGGATAGTAGGCTGTGGAGTGAGTCAATGTAATGTTATACCTTTGGCAGAATTTTACGAACCTGGCAGACTTAAAAGCCTGTGCATTGTCCGTTACAATTCTGGCAGGACAGCCAAACCTAGATATGATATTGTCCTCTATAAACTTCATTATTACAGCATCTGTAGCATTTCTGGTAGGTATGGCTTCCACCCATTTCGTGAAATAGTCTGTGGCTGTCAATATCCATTTATGTTGGCCACTTGATGGGGGATGTATCTCTCCTATAAAGTCTAATCCCCATTTCTGAAATGGTTCATTCACATGAATAGGAATCAGGGGCAATGCTGCTAGTTTCTGTCTTTCTGCAAACCTTTGGCACTTATCGCATGCCCTGACCCTAGAAAAAGTATCAGAATACAATTTTGGCCAGTAAAAACCAGCCCTCAAGATTTTATGAGTTGTAGCCCTCCAGCTGTAATGTCCTCCACATATCCCCTCATGAAATTCTGTCATTACATTCTGCACTTCATTCTCTGTGAGACATAAAAGTAATATGCCTAGAGGGTCTCTCCAATAGAGCTGTCCATTGGCAATTATATATTTCTGAGATTTCATCCTTACAGCTCTGTATCTTACCTTATCACAACCCGGAGGACAACTAAGTGTCAAAAGATATTCAACTATTTCTTTATACCATGGACTAGTTAGATATTTCACATGTATCTTTTGGGTGGCTATCTCTAGTCCTTGCTGCTCTTCTCCCTTTTCGGATTCTTCATTTTCTATCATAGATAGATTAATGCCCAAAGCTTGATGATTTGATTCAGATAACATCTTGGCAAGTCCCTGTCCCTTCACCAACTTGGTAGGCCTTATATCCAAATCATACTCTTGGATTTTTGCAATCCATCTTCCTCTTCTACCTTCGCTGTCCCTCTGAACAAGAATATCTTTGACTGCTGCTGTGGGAACATATTCAGTAATATGGGATTTCAAAACATAAACTCTAAAAGCTTTAAGGGACTTTACCAGGGCATATGCCTGTTTCTCCAGTATATTATATTTCAATTCAGCATCATAGAGCACTTGGCTGAAGAAAGCTATGGGCTGTTCATATCCCTCTTCATTTTTCTGTAATAATATTCCAGTAATTGTGTGAGGTGAAGCAAATGAGAAAATCATGAAAGGCTTGCTGTAATCTGGCCCAACCAGCACAGGAGCTTCAGGAAATTCTTGTTTTATTCTTGTGAATGCATCTCTAGACTCCTGGGACCATTTTACTTCATTCTCCTTTCTCAGCATATTAGTTATATGCCTAACTATCTCAGCATAGTTAGGAATGAATCTTCTCAAGAAATTAATTCGGCCTAGAAACACCTGTACTTCCTTTTTATTCCTGGGCAGAGGAATGCTGTTTATTACTTCAACTCTCTTAGGGTCAATTTTCACACCATCCTTTGTTACAATGTGCCCTAAGAGTTTTCCCTCATCTAATGCAAATAAATATTTTTGAGGATTAAGGGATAGACCGTACCTTCTACATTTCTCAAAAGTTCTTCTCAAATGTTCAATATGCTCATCATCATCCTTTGAGAATACTGTAATATCATCAAGATATACTACCAAAAACTTGTCCTGTTCTCCAACAAAGGCTATGTCCATTGCCCTCTGAAAAATAGCTCCTGCATTAATTAATCCAAATGGCATCCTGGCGTACATAAATGTTCCCCATGGTGTGGTAAATGCAATTTTCTTCTGATCTTCTGGAAAAACAGCTACCTGATTATAACCAGAAAAACCATCCATCATTGACATTCTGGATGCTCCCACTACTTTCTGCAGGATGTGATCCATTTTAGGCAGTGGATAATTATCTTTGAGAGATGCTCTATTTAAATTCCTGAAATCCACACACAGCCTTATTTCTCCATTCTTCTTCCTAACAGGAACAAGATTTTCTACCCATTCTGAGTATCTTAATGGTACAATTATCTTGGCCTTTAGTAACTTCTTGATTTCTTTTTCAATTGAGGGAAGCAGCAGAGGGTTTATCTATCTGAGTTTCTGCTTATAAGGCTTTGCATCTTCCCTCAATGGAATCTTGTGTTGCATTATACTAACATCAAAAGTTTTTAGGTCCTCATAGGACCAAGAAAATACATATTTATAAGATTGAAACAACTTCAAATATTTTTCTTTGTATTCTTCTGGGACTCTTTTAGATAATCTAACAATTTTAGGATCATCATGAGTACCCAGATTCAAATCTTCCACTTGATCTTCTTCTGTTACCTTGTTTGGCTGCATTGGTACATCATCTTTGTTAAATAATCTTTCTAGAGGGACTAGGCCTCTAGGTATAATGTTTCCTTTCAGCTGCAGCATTATGTTTCCTACTATTTTTTCTTCCCATTCATTTTATGCAATATTTTCAACTTCTTCTTCTTCATTATCATCAATCTCCATATTGGAGAATTCTCCCACGGTCTCCATAAATCTTTTCATTTGTTCATCATCTTCGAATACCTGCCAATGCTTTATATTATAGTGTATGGATGGTACGTACCGTACAACGCTCTTGAGTACTAAGAAGCGGATTACGAGGAGGACGAGAAATCTTGCGCTGATGAAAGTGCCGCTACTCACATTTTTGCTCCCGGGGCATGAACTGTATGTTAAATTCTGAGAAGAAATTTTCTATCATGTCCCATACCTCGTTTCTATATGCTGTGAGCCGTGGATGCTTAGTCTGGCATTTATTCTTAATCTGTCTCACTACCAGCTCAGAGTCCCCCAAGAATTTTAAACACTGGATGCCCATATTCTTGGCTGTCTACAGTCCCAATAATAGTGCCTCATATTCGGCCACATTGTTTGTAGCCTCATACTCCAGTTTAAAAGACAGTGGCACCCATTTCCCTGTAGGAGAAATCAACAATACCCCAGCTCCATTGCCTTCTCTTGAATTAGCTCCATCAAAATGCAAAGTCCAAATTTCTGATTCCTGATCTTCTTTAGGCTGCTCAGCTTGGATTTGACCAAAAAGGGGTTCATGTGCATAACTCTGATTTTCTTCCAACATTAAACATGAAAATTCTCCCTCTTTGTTATAAACTGGAGAATTTTCTGAGCAGTCAGCCTTAGTTACCATTTTAACAAATCTAGTCTCCCTGTACAACCTCCTTTCTTGACCTCCAAAGACTGGGACAATAACATATGTTAAATCCAATTTAATTGATCCCCCGATCTTGGTACCCCAGGATCTTGACAGTAGCATGCCAAAGCGAGCTGGGATATCAGCAACCACAATGTCCATGACCACACTCTTTGCTGGGATTTGAGCCAAATTGACCACTAAAACTTTAATCATTCCCAAGCATTTAACCCTTTTAGAATCAAATGAATATAAATCTTTATATGGTCTTGTAATTTGCAGCCCTAGTTGCTCCATGACAGACAAAGGCATAAGATTATGGGAAGCCCCAGAATCTAACATACAATTGTGTAGCAGCAGGTCATGAATGACTAGGGACACATAAAAGGGAGGAGTAGAAGGGTCTATCTCCTCGACATGTGGGCCAAAGACTACCATGGGTCTTTCTTCTTGAAGATTTAAACTATCAGGTGCAATTGGTAGCTCAGGAGGAAGTATGAAAGAGGTAACTTGAGACTGATATGCAGGCTGTTTTAATAACTCAGTCAGAGGGATAGGAATCTTAATCTTCTCAAGTTCTTTTTGCAAATTGAAAGCAGATGGGAGCTTTTCTGTCACAATTTCTTTCGACTCCTTATTTTCAACTGAAGACTTGACTTCTTTTGACACTGGCTCAGCATTAGGAGGACTGACTATTTTAGAAGAAGAGGGAATCTGATCATTAGACTGCAAGGGGTTATTTAGAAGATTCTTACCTTTTTCTATGCATCTCTTTGTTGCTGATTCCTTCTGAGTAGATGCTTCTTTCTGAGGTGGTTCTTCTTCTTTCTCTTGAGTTCTGGTCCTCTTCCTTGAGGATCTGAGATCATATTTGACGTTGAATTGTGCTTCCATGAAATCAGCAAATTGCTTGCAGTAATGGTCAATCTCTGCTTCTTCGTCTTCTTCTTGCAGGGGGCACTCCATATCACCATTATTTGAAAAGGCCAGATTGGAATCCTCTAATCCATAAGCTGCATCTCCAGTGGAGTCATCTGCTGGTCCTTCCAGGTAGAAGGGATGAGGTACCTGATCTTGTTGTTCCTTTGTCTCTCTCGGCAATATCTGGAGGGGTGGTCTCTTATACTGGGGATTATATCCTCTGTTTGGAGCATTGTAATAGTTCTTGGGAGCTGAATTTTTAGCTTCCAGCTCCATCTTGACCATCTTCTTTATCATCTTGCTTATCTCATCCATTTTATCTGAATCCTTTTCTTGATTAGAGGTAGAAACCTCTTCTTTGCCTTTTCTTCTAGTTTCCTGTTCAATTTTTCCTTTTAACTTCCCAGTGGCAGCAAAATTTGCCTCCAACTCTAGAGCATCTGTCTGAGCATCATCCAGGGTGACAGGCATTCTTTCCCGCAGAGAGAAACCGAAATCAGAGTCAAAAGCTGCTATGAAAATTATCTTGGCAGCAACCTCATGGGGCTTCATTTCAGGAGGCAGGCTCAGATATAACTTGTTAAATATTTTGATAAACTCTGATACCCCTTCATTCTGTTTATTCTTCATAGTATTAAACTCAGTAAGGCACATTCCATAATCTTTCTTTTCTCCCCACTTCCTGAGAAAAGCATTCTCCATCTGGTCCCAGGTGGTGATTGAATGGTTTGCCAATGTCTTGAACCATTTTCTGGCTTCACCTTCCAAGGATTGCACAAATAACCTCAGGACCACATCAAGATGTTCAACATTTAAGTTTTCTGCAAAAGAGCAGAAGGTCTCGAGGTGCTTCTGAGCATCAACTTCATTCTCACCATTAAATCTTGGCAAAATCTTCAAGTAATCCTGTGGCATATCATTTAGCACTTGGGGCAAGGCCAGAGGAGCATATTTATTTAATAGAAAAGCAGGAACATTGGCCATTGGGGGAGGTGGGGGTTGCACAACAATTTGAGATACAGATGAAGGGAGAGGAGTAGGAGGAAGCGGAGTATGAATAACAATGGGAATATATTGCACAGAAGCCTGAGGTGTAGATGGGAATAACTCACGGTTAACAGCGGCTACTTCTGTGACCTCTTTAATTTCTTCAGCCTCGGAAGCAGAATAAGGATCTTCTTCAATCCAGGCACTTTCCCTACGTGGAGTTTCTGAGTAAAACTCGGGATTTTCTGTTCTAACTTCTTGAGAAGAAGAGGGCGGATGATCTTCAACGGAATATTCAGGGTTTTCAAAACGAACTGACTTCTTCTCTTTCCAAACTCTTTTATGAATGATCTTCTCCGGGTCAGACACAGGGGTTTTCGGCTGTGAGGTATCTGACCTCAAATGGGGCTTCCGGGAAGCCAGGACTTCCAATAAAATTTATCAAATAAAGACCAGTGGAGTCGCCAAGGTGAGAAATCTGCAACTCTTCACCTCTCTGTGCTCACCTGATTAGAGAGTGAATATGAGATGTCGAACCCAGGGAAACAGATATTCTTGAATTCGTTCCCCGGTAACGGCGCCAGAAAGATGTTGTGGATGATTTTTTCACCCTCCTAGAGACAGCCTAGAGTTGCCATAGACCAGTGCCTAGGACATCTTAATATAGCAAGGAGCCCTTTATAGTTTGGGTTGTCAGTCCAAGAGCTCACTTACTATCTCTTTTTTGAACAAGGAAATTAGTTTTGAATGGGACCAATCTCTCTCAGAAGCTGACACAAAGATAAGAATAATGTAGGAACATCATGTAAAACTTCAGCATGAAAGCATCAGACAGTTAAGAGACCGCTTACTGTAAAGAGGGCCGATTCAAATAATATATCACAAAAATCAGATATCAGGAAGTGAGTGCAGTGAGGAAACATAAGAAGATATTAGTTGGCATGAGACTGATACCCAGATACACAACAGAACCATATAAGGGCGCACCAATTTACGAATCCTTATATGACAATGGCGTTTTAAAAGCACCCTCCTCAAGCAACTAATATAGCAGAAAGTATGGAAAGAGTGAACATGGAACAATATATCATGACTAGGCCTATTTAAAGTGCTTGAATAATTACAGAAAGGGCACCACTTAAGATGAATCCTTACTGCAAACTAGTGAGCCACTCGCATTCTAGAACATGATACAAGAAGATAAATTGCATGAAATGAGATAATGTATTAATACATAAGAGAAATTACATACTGTGAGATACCAAAGACCAGAATCCTCAATACAGTTATAACCCCTCCTCACTGAGACCCTATGGGCTCTGAAACTTCATACAGAAATGTTATAAAATGTATACAGAAGTCTTCTCACTGCACAGTTTGCTGATAGAAATCTGGAACCCTTACAATGTCTTCTTTTTGGGCCTTTATAGGAGAGATGGAGAATTCTAGAGGAGGGGGTAGATGAAGCATAATTAATGACTCAGATTTGAATAAAATGGTGGAAAACCTTCCCGCCCATTCTATGAATGACTAACTATAAATAACTGTACTAAACAACCTGTCTAAAGAAATAAATGCTGGGAGATAAAAATCTCCTTATATACAAGGTAGAAACAATAAAATATATACAATGTGTTGCCTGCAGCTGAGGGAAAATCTGATGCCGTAAGAGATTTGAAATAATCTGCATTTCTGTACTGTACTCTCGGCCCTTGGCTTTGGATTTGAACCCTGGATCTTTAATGCGGGGCGAATTTGTCTGGAGGGTTCTGAGAATCCATATCTGTGTCTTCTTTAATGGTGGTCATTTCTCACACCGGCCCCCGGCCTCTTTCTATTAAATTTCACCCCATAGGACAGGAAATCGTCTTTTATAGGCCCCGAACTTTTCCCTGCGGCGGCGGCGGATCAAAACGCAAATGCCCTCTTGTTACATTGAATCTGCCAAAACCCACAAAATATTAGATAAACCGACACGGATGGAGGCGGGGGATGATGGAGGTGGAGATGAAGACGACACGCACGCGGACATGGATAGAGCGAGCTTCGGGCGGGGGTGGCGGGAAGGAAAATGATGGAGGTGTTGATAAATAGACGCGGCATGGAGTTTTATGCATAACACGGTACGGGAGCGAGATGAATAACAACAAACGCGAATAAAAACACATGAGCGAACATAAATATATATATAACGGGGGGGAAAATATCTCGGACGTACGGGGGTGAACACGCGGGCGTATGGAGGACAGAGTGAAGGAAACCGCGTGGGCAGTCCAAAGGGTGAAAGTGGGTGAGAGTGACACGGTGGCAGGCCACAGGACAATGCAGACACATGTTAATGAGCAAGCATTTCTGGTACACTTCCGCCGTTGGATGGAGATCGGGAGATCCAACGGTTCACATGAATTCCGCTGCCCGGTGAGCTTACGTGCTTTAACGCGCGGGGAAAGTGGTTTTATGTCCCGTACCAGGGGACATGCGGCATATTTTCAATGGAATCGCTGGCCCGACGGATGATACCGCCAGCCTGGGGTAAGTGGTGCGGAAGTATCTAGCCGATCCTGTGTGCGGCTGGACCCTCCCATATAAGTTAATTGCCGCGCCATTGATTTGATCCAGATCGGACGGCCGACATTGCGCCCGAATATTAAAACAATAAGCCCTTTTGTTTTAACACACGATCTCCCGGCCTCAGAATCGTAATGATGACGACGGGGGAGTGGCTAAGGCCTTGGGGCTTTGGTCCAATATAATTTAAATAGCGGGTTTTTAAGATTTGGACAGTGTATTTCGGAGCCGAAAAGGTGGTGATGAGCACGACATGGAGATTTTGATCGCGAAGGATGTTTGCAGCAAACTTTAATGGGACCGATGGTCAAAATTTAAATGGAAGGGGAAATATGTACAACATTATGCATGGGCTCTTTGATAGGCAGCATTTCTACAAACAAGTTGCCATGAGACCATGAACCTCTTTGTGAACTTTCAGGCCTGTTTTATCTCTTATGATGTGTAATTTCATTTATGAGTTTAGGCCTTTTACTTTGCATCTATTCTACTGTTAACCATTATAAAGCATTCCTAAAGAAATGCTTGAACATGGGCAAACTGTCTTTATGTAGACTTAATGCTTGATCAAGGATATACCTTTGGAGGCCTTTAATGTATTTGGACAATGATAAATTCACCCTTGTTTCTCTCTTGACTTCACCTTTGAGCATCTATAGAAATAATATTTTTAGAAACCATGGCAATGCATAACCTAGGAGACCCTATATGACTTATTGGAATGTAATTTTAATAGGTCTTTGACTGAAAAGCTTGAATCAAGGTTTGGAGGTGGAGATAGGGTTTTGACACACCTTTATGCATTGCCATCCTAGACAACTAAAAGCTTTGATTTATCTAAATATCCTAGAAAGGGAGTTTTAAAATCACCATTTCTTGAAGCACTTGGTGAGTAGGAGAAAAATTTTGGGTTACTTGGCAAACCAAGGTGTGTGAATAGAGGGCTTAGGTAAACAGAAACAAAGTGTTAAGGCAAAGGTGGTAAACATAGTGAGAGTGAGGGACATCAGTCCATGATTTGGTCTTCGGGGAGTGATAGGATGGCCATGTCTTGAAAGAGTAGTAGGATAGTGAAAAAATTATCCTATGGATAATGAAGGCAGTGAGATTTCTAGAACTCACAAGACTTATAAGAATTTTGTTTCTAGAAATATTGTACAAGTATTTAGTCATCTAAACAGGTAAAAATTACTGATGACTAATAGTGGCTCCACTTGGGGAGGGCAACTCCTTTTCAGGAGGTGTCCAGAATTTCAGATATTTTGATTTATGAAGACCAGTGCCTCATCCATTTGGCGGATTTTCTTATTTTCTTTTGCTGCGGCTTTCCCTGAAGTAGTGATTTTGATAATTTGAAAGCATTATTAGATAAAATTCACCTCTACCTACCCAACCTAATTTCCTAACATTTTCTCTTCCTCGGGTGCACTTGAACTTGCAAACCCATTGACATATTTTCTTTTTGAAAGGAAAGAAATAAGCTATCTACTTCTACACTTATTTATTCCAAAAGTTCAGATTATGCTAGTGAACTCTTCTTATTCTCTACCTAGTTTATTTGACTGTCAAGATTAAGTAGTATGACATACTTCATTCTCTAACCTATTTGACAAGAAATTTAAAGTGTGAATTGAACCAGGATTAGACAATCTGATCCATCATGAGTCGTGGCATCAAGATAAACTGCACACAATCTTTATTTTCATAATAAAACAAAACTAGAAGGTGTGAGGGCTATGTTTCATCATTTTCTAAGCATCCCTATCCTTCTCTTTGGTTCAGATTTAAGCATGTGGAACAAGTATCTTTCATTCCTAATCTATTTTCTTCGACAGGTCAAGCTTCAATGATTTGACCAACATTCTTTCACTAACTTATGAATAATAAATTTAAAACATGTTTAGCCATGATTAGGATAGATGATTGAACAAGACATTCTTTTGCACCAATAGTGGCATTTAGGCTTGCACACTTTTAGTATTAATATTTTTTTGGGCATGGGGCTGTACCTTGTTTTGAATCTTCCCTCTTGTCTATTCTTTTCTATCTTTTTTGTATTTTTCTCTTTGTGTCCCTTTCTTCACAATGGTATGTACAATGAGTGAAAAAAAATTAAACTAAGGATTTTTACAGCAATGGTGTTTGAGAATCCTATCTTCAAAAGGATATCCTAACATTTTTTGTCCATTCAGCTCTCGTAAACATAAGCCATAGTTACCTTCATTTGAAAATGTGGTATAAAGATTTTTCCAAGAATTTTCAAACACTCCATGTTCTCCTTGGTGTTTCTTCTTTGACTCTTTCTCCCCAAATTTTTTTCTGTCAAAGATCTTCCTTAGGTAGAAAAATTATTCTTTATCATCTTTGAAACAAATGATGATGTCATCAATGTATTCCATAGTGAACAATTTGCAAATAGGAGCCATATTTCTTCGGAAGGTGTCTTCAACATTCTTTAGCCCATGAAGCATTTGGTTGAATATGTAATTGTTCTCAGGAAACTTGAAAAAGTCTTTAAGTTGATTGATCTGAAGTGGTATCATCTGATGGTAACCTGAAACACTATCATGTAATGTCATTTGGTTATAAAACCCTACCCTTTGTAAAACATGATCTATCTCGGGATTAAGGTATTTATCCTTTAGGAAGGGTTGATCTAGGTATCTGAAGTCTACACACAACCTATTTCCTTTTGTCTTCTTTCTAAGTGACACAATTTGCCTAAGGTTTTCATGGTTTTTCTTGAGAGAGGAACCTGTAGAAACAATGTCTATGTTATGAGGCTTTAAGCTTTTACTCCTATATAAAAGAGCATCCTGAAACTTCTTGCATAACCTTATGTAGTTCAATTTTGTGTGTAATGACAAGGTTCTGGACAACTTAATCATTTTGGGCCTTCCTAGGCTACCTACATTATATGTCTCTATATTAGTTTCAGTAGACACCCCTTTGGAATTCATAGCAACATCTGTGAGAGTCAAAAGCCTTTCTGGGGGGACAAAAATTTCTGATAATGAGGTGTCTATATAAGGTAAAAACATCAGACTCTTTTGATTCAGATTCCCAACGTTTTCTATTATGTGATAGTATTTTAGCTCTTTTGGATTGGGAAAAGGGAAAAGTTGTGTTTCTAAGATTTGTCCTCCCTTTGAGCAACCTGATTCATATTGTAAACTGATTTTTGTTCCTGAAATTTTATTTTTAATTTGCAGAAAATCAAGTTTAACTTTATCATCATGTGGTTTTTCAGGGATTCTGTAGTTTTGTGAGGGTTGGGGAAGGTTTTTCTTATTTTCCCACTCATCTTGAATGCCCAGTATAGAGAAGGGAGATTATGTATGCTGCTAGGAGTTAAGATTTTAAACCAATTTTTGGCTTCTCCTCTTAAGCTTCGGGAAAAGATCCTCATTTCTATGGTCTCTTCTTCAAATTCCATGAGGTCAAAGGCATCAAGCATCTTGTCTACATGCTGTTGGGTAGTAGTAGATTCAGTTCCAGTGAAGTGGGGAATTCTGGATTGATAATAATTTGGTAGAGGAACCAGAGGTTGGGGTAGTACTAAGGGGGCATACCATGCTGCCATGATGGGAGTAAATGGAAGATTTACAAGAGGTGGGTTTGAATATTCTAGTGTTCCTAGATCTTTGTCATTTTCATTCACTTGTTCATCAAGGCCATTTTCATTATACAAGATGAATGATTCTAAGTCTGAATGAATGGAATAGACAGGGGTGTTGTTTGGTCTATCTAGGCTACTTACCATATACTTCATGTGAGATTCCTGGTAGAGTCTCCTTGTTTGGTTAAAAATTAGGATGGTAGCATAAGACATGTCAAGTTGGAGGTTTCCCAAAAGCTTGGATCCCCAAGATCGAGACAAAAGCATGCCATATTTGGGGGGAATGTCACCCACTACTATGTCCATGACCAGGCTCTTAGCAGAGATTTGTGTCAGATTGACACATTAATCCTTGATTAGGCCCAAGCACTTAACCCTGCTTGAATCGAAGGAATACAGATCTTTGTAGGGCATGGTTATTTCTAGGCCTAATATTTCCATCACTACCTTTGGCATGAGGTTGTGAGAGGCACCAGAGTCTAGCATGGCATTATGCAGGATTTTGTCGTGTATGTTTAGGCTAACATAGAATGGGGGAATGGCTCCTTCTTGGCATTTTCCATCTACTTCGGGTCCAAACAACAACTCTCGTTTGTCATCTGTCAAATTCAGAGTGTTGAGATCATTTCATATGTTTAGAACTTTCATAACTTGAGATTTGTAAATATTCTGAGCTACCAGTTCAGTGAGAGGTATGGCTATTTTGATTTTAGCAATCTCTCCTTCAAAACTAAAAGGTATTTAGATTTTTGAAATATTTACATCAGTTATATCAGCCATAAAATTTTCCACATTTTTGATTTGTTGGTTCTGATTCGAGGCTTTGGTCAACAAAGTTTTCTTAGGGCCACTAGTAGAGGTACTAGGACAGCTTGTGTCACCACTTGGTTGGCTAGTTTTGTCTTTGTTAGGATCAGTTTTCTTAGCCATGGTGTTGGTATTGTCTTTTGTTCTTTTAAAAGTGTTTTCGGGGGTTTTCTTAACAACAGTGTCTGAGTTGTTTTTCCTGGAGTTGTCTTGATTTTTATTACTCCTAAGATCATATTGCATATGGATTTCCATTATGGTGTTTTCTAATCCCAATTCGTGGTCTTCAGAATCTTCATTAACTTGTTTCATCTTAGTTTGAGGAGAAAAAACCTTGTTCTTCTTCTGTGAGAAAACATCACCCTCGCTATCGGAGCCTATTAAGTTTAGATGATTTTGATCTAGTTGTTCAATATCTCTTTCCCCTTCATCAACATAGTTATCTTGGAAGGGTGGCTGGATTTTTTGATCATTTTCCCTTTGTCTGATTTGGGGTGGGTCTCTTCTAAAGTTCTGATTCCGGTTTCTGTTTTGGGGATTTGGTTGGTTGTCCCTAGGGGGTGTTCTCTCATTTATGCTTATTCTCTCCATCATTCTCTCCATGGTTCTAAGTAGGTTGTCAATTTTGGAATCAGATGAAGAGGTTGAGGGCATGGTTTCATATTTGTATGTTACCCTGTTTTCTGATCTGAGCCTAGCTCTCTTTTCAATTAAGTTGGCCTGTACACTTATAGCTCCCTTTTTCATGTCTTCTAAAGTTAGGGGCTCTCTTTCTCTTAGCTGATAGGCCATGTCGGGGTCAAAACCTTCAGGGAATTTAGATAAGGCTAGGCCTAGTGGAGGTTTCATGTTTGGTGGTAGTGCGTTGTAAACACTATTGAACCTAGTTCAATAGTCTTGGACACTTTCCCTTATGTTTCTTTTAAGATTGCTGTATTCTGAGAGGATCTGGAGAGGGTTTTTCTTAATCTCCCATTTTTTTTATAAAATTTTGATAAAGGGAAGGGAGATCGTGTATGCTGTTGGGAGTTAGGATTTTGAACCATTTCTTAGCTTCTACTCCTAGGCTTTGGGAGAACATCCTCATCTTCATGGTTTCCTCTTCTAACTCCATGTGGTCAAAATCATCATTCATTTTATCTACATCCTGTTGGGCAGTGGTAGATTCTGCCCCGGTGAAGTGTTGGATTTTGGATTGGTAATCATTTGGCAAAGGTACCAATGACTGTGGTAACACAAGGGGTGCATACCAAGCTGCGATGATGGGAGCTAATGGTGGATTTACAAGTGGAGGATTTGTGATATGAGATGGATTGGTTTGCATGGTGGAGGTGCGAATGGGTGTGGCAGAAGTACTTGGACCAACAAACTGATTCTGAGTAGACATGGGGTGAAAAGAGCCAAAGTGGTGGAGAAGTTGGAAATCAGGTGGTGTGGAAGGAGAAGCTTCTCCGCAAGGACTCTTCCACAAGTTTATGGGCTCAAAATCGGTTTGGTCAATTCTACTCTGTGACTTGGTTCTGAAAAGGTTTCTCGTATGGTGTAAGTCAAACTGGGGATCTTTCAAGGTTGTAAGATGTTTAGGTACAGAGCTTTCTTTATGAATGGTCCTAATAGTAGTTAAGCTTCTAGTTTTAGAAGTTTGACACAAAATATTTTCTGGTTCGTCAACTATATTGGGAGGGTTTATTCTGGATGAGATCTGGTATTGATTCTTCGTGAAGCCAGATTTCAAAATCAAAATTTAGAGAGGCTAAAATTTTTTGAACTTTGTTGAAAAGTTTACCTCTTTTTGTGCTAAAATCACACAGTGTGTGACTAGGAGTCAATACTTCTCAGGGTTGATTCGGCACAATCCTATAGGAGTCTATGGACCCTAGTAAAGTCGGATGGCCTACTGGAGGCTATTGGAGTCGCTAGGTGGATATTTTTAGTTGTTTTGAAGATATGTGTCTATGGTCCACCACCAATACTGACAAGAAGCCAATATAGGAATGTTTTGGGGTTTTTTGAGTTCCTATATGTAGTCCTAAGGTTTGTGAGAATGTCCTATAACTGAGTCGTCATTTTGCTAGGATGGTGAAAAAGCTAGATTCTACTCTCTGGCTATTAGTTGAGTTCTTTATGATTTGACGAAGGTTTCTAAAGTCCTAAGGGATTATTAGATTGTCACTGACATCATAGGTTGCATCATGATCACCATTGTGTTGGTGATAGTGATGAGATAGCTAAAAATCATAGGATTTAAAAGTTTAACTGAGGGTTAGATGAGTCTATAAGAGTTTCTTAGGCTACTATGTACTCTGTCTCACCGTGATCACCATTATGTTAGTTTGGAAATGAGGTGGCATATTCACTGGATTTTCTAAGTTAAATTGAGGATATAAAGAGTCTTAAGAGGTATTTAGACAACTATATACCCAGAAGGTCCCACCGTGATCACCATTATTTTAGTGTCTCGTGATTTGGCAGATTGGTAAACCAAATGACAGGGTAACATCAAATTAGTCTTTGGAGTCCTAGGACTTAGCCTTTTTGGACTCAAAGAGGGCTCTCTATATTATGAGAAGGATGTGAACTTGTTCACTTTGGATGGTTGATTTTAGGCTAGTTGTTAAGTGTAGGTTTGTTGTTTGTTTTGTTTGGGGTAAGATGATAAAGTAGGATAGGTGGAGTGAGAGGTTATCAAATCAATTGGGCTATGGAGTCTATGAAGTCATTGATATCTCGATAATGAATGGGGGTACATCACAGGGAAAATCTAGTGTAGTTAATGGATCTTTAAAGTTTATGTATGAGGTGAAGTGGACATTAAGTTTGGGAACCAAGGTAGGGAAAAGGGCAGTTAAGACTCCTTTGTCAAATACCTATGACCAAAGAGATCTTGAATAATGATAAGAAAAAGACACTGGTTATGAGTTAGGGCACACCATTTACTCATTAACCATACTTTTAAACAAATACACATTCAAGATATACAATCTAGTGGAGCAAGTGAAGTAAGACAACTTATCTAAATTCAATGATTCTACTTTCAAGATTTGAAAAAATATAAGAGACAAATAGAATCAATAAATGAAGAGGGAATGCCTAATCATTAAACTATAAAGAACTTTGAGGCAAACCGATAAGCATATGAAAAGGGAAAGATCGAAACAAGACCTCTTTGGCTTAACCTAATCAATCAATACATCAAAGAGAGATTTCAAGACAGAGTTTAGATAGCATAAAACAAGCAGGGCTTACCATGATTCATGTATGTAAACTAGCATATTAATCCAATAATGAAATAGACAAGCTTAGGTGGGCTTAAGGAGCAACTAATAATTCCTTAAACTAACCCAACAGAAGAAAACATGAAGGCAATAGCAAACAGGAGGACTGAGGTGCCTCTAACAACATTTCTTATCCTATACTCTTCTGAGCTATTACAATATAGAGAGATGGACATATGATAAACAAGGAAAAACATGAACAAATGAGAGATACTTCACCATTAACTAAACTGAGGAATCCTGCAATCAAGCCTTCATCATTATCAACCAAGGCAAATCATCCACAAGCTCCACTGCACTAGATTGTTCATCAACTTCTGAAAACCATGTATTGTTCTTAAACACATCAAAGCCCCAACATTTACAATGAGTCTTCAAGCTATATATAATAGGAAAGTAAGAGGAAATCCTAATAGAGCATCTAGAAGCCTTTTGGCAAACAAGAAATATCCTAACTTGTCCTTGACGCCTTGCAAAGCCCAAGGCACAAAAATATCTAACAAATATATTTTCTGGCCACATATAGCAATTAAATTGACTTTTAGGCCCTGATAAGCATACAAAAACTTGCTAAATGCAAATTTTTCCCAGTCACCCACAGGAGCATAGCACTCTATGTCAAAATTTGAAATTATGCCAGGAGAGTAGCATAGAGTCAGGAAAAATAGGTCTTTTTGCAGTAGTGTTTTGGAGGCCTTCGCGATGTCGGAAAAGGCTCTGTGATGGCTCGTAGGAAATCCATTGAAGTATAATTTCCAGATTTACCTTTAGTTCTTAAATATAACCTCTACAACCTATCCAAAAAGTGAAAATTCCAAGACTTCTAGGAGCGCAGCACATGCTCAGAAAAGTGGGCAGAATGGTGAAAAAATAAGTGTTTTTGACCCTTTTGGGGGACCAAAACAACTCCAATTGAGCTGAAAATTGGTGAGAATTATCCTCTCATGATGAGGAATCCAAAAGTGTAAACATTTATTCTTGAAGATGCGCTGGGAGAAAGCGCAACATAGGGCGTGCTGCGCTCCTAGCCTCAAAATTTGCAAAAAGAAAAAACTTGTTCAATTTATCCCAAATTTGGTAGGTAGGTGTCTCAAGCTTGGGCCAAAATATCAAGGCTACCTTGGTCGTTTTCCTTCTTTAGCACTTGGACCTCATTTTGGGCAATTTTGAGTTTTTTTCTTACAACTTGTTTTCTTCGTGCATAGTGCTTAGCCATTCTCCTCTGCAAGTCTAAGCTTTTGTTGGCCTTATCTAGCTTGGCTTCAAGGTGTATGTTAGCTGTTTCAAGCCACGATTCCATATCATGCTCAATTTCCATGGCGAGGAGTTTAGTGAGGGGAAGTTGTTGTTCTTGGGATGATTCTTCTTCTTTATGCTTTGCCAATGCTTTCCTAAGACCCATAGTCCTAGGTCTCCTTCTAGTTTGACCCTCTTTATCACTACTATCTTCATGGGCACCCATGAAATCCTCTAACTTTATTTGTGACATTTGAGCCTCTTTCTGGTACTTGAGTGCTCTTGCTTCATAGATGGCCTGTTGGCCACTCATCTGTTTGCTTTGCATATGGCAGAAGTAAATGAAATCTTTATCTCTTTCTAATTCAAATTCCAAGTCCCTGATCTGTGCATTCCTGTCTTATAGAAGGGAGTTTGCAATTCTTGTTTCATTTTCCTCATCATTGTCTATGTGGATGAGTTCAAACTCTCTTTTCTCCTCATAATTGTCTACTTCCTCCTTCATTTGTTGTTTACCTTTGTCAATCATTTGAGTTGAGGATGATGGCATGGCCCCTTGCCCTTTGGAGGAAACAAACACATGCCTCTCTCCTCTTTTATAGGTAATGGGGAAAGGTGCAACAAGTTTCAATTGGAAACTTTGATCGTTAGTGACCTTAGGACTGATTTTCTCCTCATGGATGATCTCTGTGTGTGCATCTTTTTCACCTTGCTCTTGACTGCCCTTTTGAGAGGCATTTTCACTATATCTTATGCCATCATCACTTTCAAGACCCTTAGGAATGTCATCCTCTATTTTTTCAATGCTAGAGGTGTCTTTATCATTGCTTGGTACATCTTCATCTCCATGATTGTCCTCTTCTACATCTTTTGACCCATTGTGTTCACTGTCAAACTCAGCCTTTGTATCATTGTTTGCACTCTCTGTGGGGTCACTGTTATAGGAAATCTCATTATTCCCTCTTGTACTTTGATTGTCACTTTCTTCCTCATTAGGTGAGTTTTGTTCACTTCTCTTCCCACTGTATTCTTTGTCTTGCCTATGGTCTTCACCCTCAATCTCAACCTAAGTTTCATAACTTGCATCATCTTCATTTTTTCTATGCTCACTGTTCTTGTCTTCAGAATTTGTCCCTTCAATATTATGTATACTGTCCTCTTGGTTGACTTCTTCTTCACTGTCTGGTTCATTACCCTCATTATTGGGCTCACTGTGTTCATTTTTTTTCCCACTATATTTGCTTTCAAACTCTATCTCTTGGCTGCTCTTTCCATCTTTGTCACTGTCTTCTTTATCTTCTTCACTGCTTTCATATGCCTCCTCTCCACTATCCTTTGTATTTTCAGTGTCATATTCTTCATTGTTTACTTCTTCCCCTTGAATGTCATTTGTTTTTTGACTATCATTAGGCTCATTCTTTTGGTATTTTTCTAGCTCACTATTTTCCTCTTGATAAGATGTCTCTGTCCTTGTATCCTTGGAGTCATCTTCTTCATCATTTGACCCACTGTTTTAGTATTTTTCCTCATCGTTCAACTCACTGCTTTCATCTCTATTTTGTTCTTCATCAACACTTTCTTTTTTGTCACTGCCTTTATCACTTTCTTTTTCCTCTCCTTCACTGTTTTCTTCATTTTCATCTTCCTCTCCTTCACTATTTTATTCATTTTCATCTTCCTCTCCTTCACTTCTTTCTTCATGTTCTGATTTCTTAGGAGAAGGTGTAAGCGGAAGGTTTATTTGAGGAGATGATTTATGTGAAGAGGATGAACCAAGGTCAGTGGAGGGTGATGGAGGTGTGTGAGGAGGAAGTTGGGATGATGATGGTAGACTTTGCAGAGGGATAGGTTGTGGAGTTGTGAAATCATCATGGGTGATGAAAACCTCCCATGGGATTCCTTGTTGTTCTAGTTGGTGTGATACAATCACTTTAACGAGGGAATGGTGAAAAAGGCTTGATGTTTGTTGGGATGGAGGCCTCTTTTGCATAATGGAGGACATTTTATCAATAAATTTGCAAAGGTAGTAGGGAAAATGTAGCAGCTTGGTTTTGTAAAAGTGCATGACGAGTCTTATGTGGTAGGAATAGACTCTAGAGAACCTACCCTCACAGGTGAAGTAATTCACAATGATCTTTATTAGGGGAGCATATCTGTCCAATAAATGAGAAAAGGGGAACATAGTTTTGCAGTTAGCTTAGAAACTTGGTTTCAAGAATGGGTGATAGTGGCTTAGGTCCAGATACACTTGTTTGAACCACCTTTCCCCCATGCAAGGTATTCTAGTGGCCACTGAGATGACATTAATAGTCAACTCAAATTTTACTCCAGCTAGGTGTATTTGGTGGTTATGGAGATTTAGGGAAAAAATCTTGGTCAACTAAGGGTGACTTTGGATCCTTTTTACTTTTTCTCAGAACTCATAGCATCCTACTTCTTGAAAATAGGAAAATATAGTAGGAGAGGTTATTAGTTATTCAGTGCTTGTAGGTTCAAACCTAGTTGGCTTCCCACCCTTCCTCTACTGCTCTTTAGGCCTTTTTCTTGCCTCATCAATGTCAACACTACCTTCCCTAGGCATTTTGTCCTTCACCCCTGCCTCAAGAATTTTTGAAAATAATTGACACTGCTTGTGGAAGGATTTGAAAATGGTGAAAGAGATGGTGAGGTTGCAATTAGGTCAAGGCTCAACAGTGTGGAGACCAAGTGTTTTCTTTAGGATTTCACTTCCTTCTCTAAATTCAACATTCAATTTTCTTTCGAATCTTACTTTTAGAAAAATAGGAACATGTGGGGAAAGCTCAAATACCTCTCAAAATATCTCCACAGCTGAAAAAACCGGCTTAAAACACATTGTGGGAAAGTCGGGCACCTTATGCACAACTAGTCAGGTAGCTCCTGAATGGACAAGTGCGTAGCACGGGCACCTCTTGAACATGCTATCGTGTAGCTCCTAAACAGACATGAGTGCAGCATGGGCACCTCTTGAATGTGTTTTCATGCCTCTTGAGCATGATGTCATGCCTCCTGAACGTAGTTGGGCAAGTGCTAAATGGGTAGTCAGGTGGCGGGTTACCTCCTGCACGCAGCTGTGTGTGCCTGGGCGGCCTTGAATGCGGCAGGTCACCTCCTACACTCTGGTTGGGCAAGTGTTGAATGAGTGGTCATGTTTGCTCTGGCGGTCCTCAACGCGCAGGAGCACAATGCGGGTCACCTCCTGAACTTGCAGGATTGCAATGCGGGTCACCTCCTGAACGCGTTGTCATGTGCCTCCTGCAAGTAGTCGGGCATAGTCTGCATGTTAGCAATTAGGCAGAGTCTGCACAGTGGCTTTTCTACAGGCACGTAACACCTCTGCACAGGAGCGCAATTCGCTTTAGAAAAGTATATGGGCAACGTGCACAGGAGCGCAACACCTGGAAAATATGCTCGATGACTCTGTCAAGAATTTTGAAAAACTTGAAAACCCTCAACTCCTTTGCAAATAACCAAATGGCGAATGGGAGATGTTTTCTTGAGTTTTTTTTATATCTCTTGAAAAAATTAAAGATAGAACCCACTCCATTAAGGTTTATTTTTGTTTCTCTCCTTTGCTAATATGCTCTTTTCCTTTTGCAAGTGGTGTTATAAGGAGCAGTGCATTTTGACCCTCTCATTTCTTTTGGAGTTTGGCTCTTTTTCGAAAAACTCTTGGTAAACTGGTGATTCTGCTTGTTTTCTCCATTTTTACATGCTGAGCATATGCATATCTCTTTTACTACTTGATGGATGTTGGCTTTATTCAAGAGTTTTGTGTCCTTCATACTGATACCCCTTTCAATCTTATTTCAACTTTAGAGGCCTTCTTTCAAATGTCCTTTAAAAACCTCTTGGCCCTTTGATGGAGTTTTATTACCCTATTTATCATTCCTAGAAATATTTGGTTTTACTTCATGGTGTTGATGCATCTCTGTATTTGTGATTCCTTGCATAGATCTCTCACCGGGCAGTTACCTGTTGTTCTAAATAGCTGCAACTCCACAGATACTCTTTGTAAATTTGGCCTTTGCTGTAAATGATGTTGTCTTAACAAAGCTTAGAGATTATTTTCTGACATCATCTTCTAATACCTATCTGTAGTCACCAAGGAGGATTTTCACTCTGGCTTCTTGTTTATTTGAATATTTTATTTGTGCATAGTTGTGCTCCTGTGCCACTGTCTTCAGGATCTTATGCATGGGCTCTTTGATGGGCAACACTTTTACAAACAATTTGCCATGAGACCATGATACTCTTTGTGAACTTTTAGGCCTATTTTATCTCTTCTGGTGTGTAATGTCATTTATGAATTTAGGCCTTTTAATTTGCATCTGTTCTGTTGTTAACCATTATAAAGCATTGCCATAGAAATGCTTGAAGATGGGAAAACTGTCTTTATCCAGACTTAATGCTTGATCAAGGAGATACCTTTGGAGGCCTTTAATGTCTTTGGATAATGATAAGTTCAAATTTGTTTCTCTCTTGATTTCACCTTTGAACATATGTAGAAATAATATTTTTAGAAACCATGGCAATGCATAACCTAGGAGACCCTATATGACTTATTGGAATGTATTTTGAATAGGTCTTTGACTGAAAAGCTTGAATAAGTTTTTGGAGGTGAAGACAGGGTTTTGACACACTTTTATGCATTTCCATCCTAGACAACTAAAATCTTTGATTTATCTAAAGATCTTAGAAAGGGAGTTTTAAAATCACCATTGCTTGAGGCACTTGGTGAGTAGGGGAAAAAGTTTGGGTTACTTGGAAAACCTAGGTGTGTGAATAGAGGGCTTAGGTAGACAGAAACAGAGTGTTAAGGCAGAGGTGGAAAACATAGTGAGAGTGAGGGACATCAGTCTATGATTTGGTCTTCAGGGAGTGATAGGATGGCCATGTCTTGACAGAGTACCAGGATAGTGAAAAATTTATCCTAAGGATAATGAAGGCAGTGAGATTTCTAGAACTCACAAGACTTCTATGAATTTTGTTTCTAGAAATCTTGGAAAAGTATGTATTAATCCAAACAGGTAAAAAGTACTGATGACTGACACCACCTCTTCTTCCATTCTTCCACATTATTTGCTACAACATAGTGTCTTCTACTTTCCTTGCTTCTTCAAGTTGTGCATTTAGGCCAACAATTTATTCCTTATCTTCATATTCTCTCTCATCACATATTTGAACTGGTGTCTTAAAGTTTTTGTTTTCATTCTTTAATATTTCTATTTCAGTCAAGGTTGTGTCAAGTTTGGATTTTCCCTCAACTGTAATCTCTTCATGGTACTCACATCCATTCACCCTAGTAGGTATCTCATTTGATTGAAAATTTTACTTTTGAAAGGAATTTTTCTTCTTCTTCTTGTTTATCTTCTCCTTCTTGATATTGCATCCAATAATGTCTCCTTCATGCTTGAGATGCAATCCATTCCATATTCCTTTTGCAGAAGTTAAATCCATTATTGAATCAAGATCATTGTTATGAATACTGTTATATATCACATATTTTTCCTTGGCATTCCACTGTTGTTCTTGCAAAGAGGGAGATATTTTGCAGTAACCATCACATACAATCTTCCATGCCTCAGGTTCATAAGCCATTAATTTTTTTTTATCCTTATGTCTCCATTCAGGAAATTTTGTTCTATACAACATGGCTACATTTTGATAGTCCATGACTCAATCATATCTCCTTCAAGCTATTAGTCTTACACCAAAGGAACTTGCTCTAATACCAATTGATGAAATCTTAGTTAAATTGAGAGGGTGGGGGGGGGGGGGATGAATAATTTTAGTACATTCATGGAAATTTAAAAATATTTTGATTCAAATCAATTACGCCTTTAGTTCATAAGTAGCTTAATACATAATGAATCAAAAAACTTAATGTGTGTAGAGCAAGTAATTAAGTAGATTAAAACATCACATCAACACATAATCATCAATCACATAAACATCAGATATAAGTGGAAACCCATAAGGGAGAAAACCACATCTTATTATTGTTGTGATGCAAAGGCAAGCTCCAACTCCCTCTCACCACTGATTTTCTGTAGGCTCCAACCTACAGGAGGCTACTCCCTCAAATTCTGCAAGCTACAACTTGCAAGGAAGCTCCAACTCCCATATATTTTCTGCAGACTACAACCCACAGGAGGCTCCTACCTCAACCAACTCCAACTGGACATCTATCAAGCTACAACTTGAAACAGAAGCACCAACTCCCATATATTTTTCTGTAGGCTACAACCCACATGAGGCTCCTACCTCAATAAGTTCCAATTGGACATCTACCAAGCTACAACTTGAAATGGAAGCACCAACTCCCATGTATTTTTCTGTAGGCTACAACCCACATGAGGCACCTGTTAGACTCCTGTAATTTATAGTATCACAAGGTGACTCATTATTGATTATATTTTTACTAAAAATAATATTCCATGGCTATCATTTATTTTAAAAGAAGGAAAGGGAACTCCAGACTGTAAAGAGCTTCAAAGGAATCAATCTTATTTTTTGTTCAGTAGAAGGAAGGAAGTGTTGATGATAAGGGGTCATGGGGATTAAACTTTATTTCTACCCTCATTCCATTTCATTTCATTCACCCTGTTTGCCCCACTCATTTCCTCCATAATCTGAAATTCTCTGAATCCCATTCAAACCCCAAAACCCACATTCATAGCCTTTGGTACTTATTACTTTATATAAACCCTTTTTAAAGTCCGAAATACTATTATAGCTTCGCCCACCCTCTAAAAGTCATATTATACAAACAAACCTTACCTCTTCCCCACAAGATTTAACCTTTTTCTTAATTCATCACCGAAACATAACACCCTACTGAATGCGCCTCGATGGGAACCATCCAACCTTTGTACATTACCAAAACCCACATATAAACCTTTGAAACTTCATATTTTCCTTACCTTCCACCTTTTCGCACTTGTCAACAGTTAGCACATGGCAAGGCGCACTTCGCACCATTTACAACTTACTTATAAGCGCCCGCACTGTTGAGTTTTTCATGATGCAATGCGATCACAATCACACATCGCAAGTGTCAAAAGATTGCTGTAGAAGGGTAAAAGTTAAAATCACCGATGCACGATATGAGGTGCAGGTGAGACCCAATCGCAATAAAAAATCGCACTGTTTGAAGAAAAAGTGTGGAGGTCAATGTTAAATTCACTGATCTACGACATGAGGTGACGTGGCAGGTGATGTGGCATGGTGACATGGGTTTCACCCCACATATTTCAGATGATACATGATGATGTGGCGAGTGACGTGGTAGATAACATGGCGGGTGACGTGGCAGATGATGTGGTAGGTGACGTAGAAGATGACGTAGCCCTACCCCGCATACTACACATCACAAGTTTTAATAAATAAGCACAGAGGTAAGTGTTATAATTGGCGAAGGGTGATGTGTGATGTGGTGGGACCCAATCACTATTTGCAAGTTTAAATGAATAAGCGCAAAGGTAAAGGTTAGAAACTGCGAAATGCGAAGTGCGGTGCTTAGCGCGGATGTGATGCTTCTTCGAAAATAAAGTTTATGAGATTTCAAGTCTCGGTAAATGTGTTTTTGCGCTGTTTAGTTAGAAAAAGAATTAAAACACAAAAGGAAGGACCCGGGTAGGAAAGGGCTTGTTATGTGCCTCACCCTTGTGTTATATCATTCAACCTTTAATTGCCCTTGACCTTTCCTCCCTCTTCACTCCTCTCCCTACATCCAACGGACCTTATCTAGTTTCTTCCTCCCCGCATCATTCGAAATTTATCATTTGGGGGGGGGTGGGCGTCCGGAATGGGCAGTATCAAATACTACCCATCCAGCTATGTGTCGTGCTCAATATTACTTCGCACCCCCCTTTCCAATACTGCTTACCACCCTCACCTACCTATGAAAAATTGCTCCCAACATCCTCCCAAACCGCTGCCGCTATATGACAGTTTCCAATGCCACCACGCCACATCCTCCATCACGCATCCCCGTCCGTCAACTGCCATCCCTCCATGGCTGGGTATATTGGGTTTGAAACTCATTCTACGGAGAAATAAGGTGAAACATGACTAGAAGGGATCGAGTAGAAAAAAGGCAGTCGAGTCGAGCAACAAAGGGCGTTTCATGCAGACTTGTTATGATTATAACAGGAAAGACTAAAGGGGTAGCAAAACACATCAACATCAACATCGATAAATGAAAGTGGCCAGCAGTACACAGATTTGATTACCCAACACATGTTTTTCTCTAAAACAAAGCTAGATGTCAGAGCCTCCATTGGTTGCCTCCTTGAAACCATCACAACCACCTTCAGAGCTTACTGTTTGATCTTCTGAGGAGCTATTGAAGCGTTTAGATCTATGAGGAGTTGTCTAGAATTAATTCCAGAGGTAGTTGTTGTTAGTGATGTCTGAATCAGGCATTGCATGGCCACACTTTTCATTTTCTTCTTAATTGTAATCAATGAAAGGTTTCCGACTAAGGTAGGGAAACCGACTTAGTTTTTAAATAAATACTGCATACCTTAGCAGTATCAGGGGCTGGAAAATTAGTCCCTACTGAAGCTTGCATTTTAATAAGTATTGGAACTTCGTAACTTTTTGAGCTGGGCATCGATAATAACAGACCGTTCAAAAGATTCTTGAGCTATGTTAATGGTGATTTTCTTTCCCCTGTACTATTGTTTTCGTCTGTATTAATTAAGATTTGTTGAGAGAGCACCTTAATTCTATTTGTGTTTGTTATCTTAATGTTTTCCTTTGAGACCTGAATGCATAATTCAAAGATAATCTGCTTTGCATTTAAGTTGAACCTTAATCTCCTTCTCCCATATCATATTCACACTAATAGTAAGATCCAGTCTGCATAGTTAGCTTTCCCTAAGAAAGCCCTTGAAATGTTGATGCACATTTCAGCCTTTATGAATCCATATCCCAATGGACTAAGTCTCACAGCTCCATTTGTCCAACCACCCAATCAATCAAAACAAACAACCCCCATTACTATAACTAGCATAATATAAACACTTATAATCACCGAGTTAAATCATAAAAAACAGAGAGAGCCCTCTCTGAGTCTACGAAGGCTAGGTCCTGCACTCCAAAGAGGTTTGATGTCATGCTTTATAGTTTAGTTTTTCCAATCTTCTAAATTATAGAGTGATAAAATAATGGTGACCATACTGGGACTTATTGAAAAGCCTAATATTTCATCAGAACTCAAAAACCCCAGTCAAAATCTTGTATGATTCAAGTATGTTCCAAGATTGGTATCTGGTTGTTGATGGTGGACAATAGCTGGACACAAGAAAGTTGAAATCATCCACTTGGTGACTCAACAGTTCTCAGTTGACCTAAAGGATCCACTGGTAGAAGAATACAGATTGGTTGTGAATATAGAGTGGCCCCACTCTCTGACTAATTGACAAGATGAATCCAGGAATACAACACAAGTATGCACCAATTAATAGAGATCACATTCCTGGATTCCCACACAAAATTCCTCAGGTAAATTGGCAAAGAAATCTTCCTATTTTTCTAGATGAAAATGTTGATGATGATTTGTTACATCTCATTAAATTTCATATACATTCATGGAAGTTTAAGGTTGAATGGAATGATGATTGCCTCATGAAGATTTTCACAGAAACATTAGAGGGTAAAGTGAGGGAATGGTATGAAGGTTTGAATCCTGGTAGTTTGTTTTCTTTAAAAGATTTCCACAAGGTGTTTTATGAGCATTATAAAGAAAATTATCCATCTTTATCATTAGCTGAAAATTGTTGTGATCAATCTGAGGATATAATACAATACCTTGTAAATATTGTTGAAGATTTAGGAAATTGACATCCTGAGGGTCTCTTAGAGGAAATTCATGAATTTCATTGTCAATTTAACTATCATGACAACCAAGATAATTTAGTTGAAAATAAAATAAATCAGGAAATGAAAGAAGATCCACAAGATTTCTCGGTGGGGAAAAATGATAATTCATCTGCTCTTTGTATGAGGCTAAAGAATACATTCAACCTCATGATCAATCTTCACAAGAGAAAGAAAACAATTGTTGTTCAATCCAAATAAAACAAAGACTCCCTCCTTTAACTGAAGAAGAAAATAATCATATTCTAAGCATGCAACTAACCTCTAAATTTTTGTTTAATGAAGAGATTATGTCTATTTGTTCTACTGCTGATTTGTGTACTAAAACATTTCCTCATGAAGAAACAGAAGAACAAATTGATACTGATGTTTTTATACCTTCTCAAGAAAGCCTATTTCCAGAAAGTGCTCCTATTCATCAAAATGAGGGCCTTCAAACAGAATTCATCCAACTCAGTCAAGACATATCAGGTTTGTTTGAAGACAACATAGTGGTATATAATGAGGATGCCATCTCAGATGACCATGAAGAATATGTAGATATTCTCTTTCAGAAGGATCTTGAGCATGACAAAGTGGAACCAGGAGTAGCCCTAGATGAAGTCTGTTATTTAAATCCTCAAGACCAAGTATTGTTCCAAGATCCTTTTTCTGGCTTCTTAGAATCATCTAAATAAGGAGTATGCTATGCCAGGAACGGTTTGTTGCATACCTTAAGAAAAGTTTTGAGCACTACTGTTCAAGGGCAAGTAATATGGGAGTGACCCTTTTGTTTTCTTCGCCCAATCAAAAAACTTAACAAGAATCAATCATAGAGGCATTTACTTGATTGGTTTCAATGGAGAAAGGAGTTCACTTAGTGTACTTATCATCTCCATGTTAGATTAGGGTAGGTAGTTGTGCAAATAAGCTCGGTACTATGAGCATCACTCAAATCTCAGTTTTAGATTGTTTTTCATTTTCAAATCAGTATGTTTTAGACTTTAGTTTTAGCTCAGTTCTGGTTTCACCATTCAAGCTTTCAAGGTGCAACAATATGTTTAGCTTGATGGATTGTAGTGGATAAGCTCAATTGAAGTTACATTTCAGATTTCAGTTTGCTAATAAACAGGCTAGCCAATAATCTGGTCTATTTTTATCTTTCAATGTCAGGAGGGACAATCAGCTAGTTTCCAGTCACAAAGTGCCTGACAGATCAAGATACAAGGTTGAGGTCAAATCAATGGATCAGGCCACTAGTCTACGATGTTCTTGACACCTCCTGAAGGAGCTGCCATCCCCAGCTGGAGCCACTATTAGACTACTGTAATTTACCATATCGCAAGGTGACTGATTATTTCTTATATTTTTACTGAAAATAATATTCCATGGCTATCATTTATTTTCATAGAAGGAGAGGGAACTCCGGACTGTAAAGAGCCTCAAAGGAATCAATCTGATTTTTTGTTCAGTAGAAGGAAGGAAGTGTTGCTGATAAGGCATCATGGGGATCAAAATTCATTTCTACCCTCATTCCATTTCATTTCATTCACCCTCTTTTCCCCCCTCATTTCCTCCATATTCTAAAATGCTCTGAATCCCATTCAAACCCCAAAACCCACATGCACAGCCTTTGGGACTTATTTATTTATATAAACCTTTATGAAAGTACACAATACTATTATAGCTCATCCCACCCTTGAAAAGCCGTATTATACAAACAAACCTTACCTCTTCCCCACAAGCTTTAACCTTTTTATTAATTCATCACCGAAACATAACACCCCACCGATGTGCTTTGTTGGGAACCATCCAACCTTCGTACATTACCAAAACCCACATATAAACCTTTGAAACTTCATAGTTTCCTTACCTTCCACCTTTTCACACTTGTTAATAGTTAGTGCATCACAAGATGCACTTCGCACCATTTACAACTTACTTATAAGCGCTTGCAATGTTAAGTTTTTCCCGATGCGATGTGATCACAATCGCACATCGCAAGTGTTAAGAGATTTTCACAAAAGGGTAAAAGTTAAAATCACCGATGCACGATATGCGATGCAGGTGGGACCCAATCGCAATCGGAAATTACATTATTTGAAGAACATGTGAAGAGATAAATGTTAAATTCACCGATCAGTGACATGAGGTGACAGGGCAGGTGACGTGGCATGGTGACATGGCTTTCACCCCACACATTACATATGACCCATTATGACGTGGCGAGTGATGTGGCAGATGACATGGTAGGTGATGTGGAAGATGACGTAGCCCTGGCCCACATACCGCACATCCCAAGTTTTAATAAATAAGCATGGAGGTAAGTGTTAAAATTGGCGAAGGGCGATGTGTGATGCGGTGGGACTCGATTGTAAATCACAAGTTTAAATGAATAAGCGCGAAGGTAAAGGTTATAAACTATGACATGCAAAGTGCGGTGATTAGCGCGGATGCAATGCTTCTTCAGAAATAATGTCTATGAGATTTCAAGTCCACGTAAATGTGCTTTTGCATTGTTTAGTTAGGAAAAGAATTAAAACAGAAAAGGAAGGACCCGGTAGCAAAGGGCTTGTGTTGGACCTCACCCATGTGTTATATCATTCAACCTTTAATTTCCCTCCACCGTTCATCCCTCTTCACTCCTCTCCCTACATCCGATGGTCCTTATCCAGTTTTGGCCTCCTTGCCCCATTCAAACTTTATCATGGGTGGGGAGGGGGGGATCTAGAATGAGTTGTATCCCATATCGCCCGTCTGGCTACGTGTCGCGCTCAAGATTAATCCGCACCCCCTGTCCAATACCACGTACCACCCTCACCTCCCTCTGAAAAATTGTTCCCATTGTCCTCCCAAATTGTTGCCGCTGTATGACCATTGCCAATGCCACCACACCACATCCTCCATCATGCATCCCCATCCGCAAACCGCCATCCCTCCACGACTGGGAATATTGGGTTTGAAAATCACTCTGCAGAGCAATAAGGTGAAACATGACGAGAATGGCTTGGGTAGAAAAAATAAACCACAGGTCGAGTCAGGAAGCAAAGGGCGTTTCATGCAGACTTGTTATGATTATAACAAGAGAGACTAAAGGGGAAACAAAACACATCAGCACCCACATCAATAAATGAAAGTGGCCAGCTCTTCACAAATTTGATTACCCAATGCATGTGTTTTATGTAAAACAAAGCCAGATGTTAGAGCCTCCATTGGTTTCCTCTTTGAAACCATCACAACCACCTTCAGAACTTGTTATTTGATCTTCCAAGGACCCATTGAAGCGTTTGGATCTATGAAGAGTTGTCCATAATTAATTCCATAGGTGGTTGTTTTCAGTGATGTCTGAATTAGGCATTGCATGGACACACTTGTCATTTTCTGCTTAATTGTAATCAATGAAAGGTTTCCGACTAAGGTAGCGAAACCGACTTAGTTTTTAGATAAATACTGCATACCTTAGCAGTATCAGGGGTTGGAAAATTGGACTTTATTGAAGCTTGCATTGTAAGAAGTATTGGAACTATGTAACTTTTTTAGCTGGGAATCGATGATAAGAGGCCGTTCACAACATTCTTGAGCTATTTTAATAGTGATGTTCTTTCCTCTGTACTAATTTTTTCCTTTATATTTCATGCGGTGCATCAATTTATCTGATTTCAAAACAGAAAATTTAGATTAAGATTTGCTGGGAGAGCACCTTAATTCTGTCTATGTTTTTTATCTTAATGTTTTCTTCTGAGACCTGAGTGGAAAATTTAGAGATAGTCTACTATGTATTTAAGTTGAACCTTAATCTCCTTCTCCCATCTCATATTCACACTGCTAGTAAGATCCAGTATGCATAGTTAGCTTGTCCTAAGAATTCCCTTGAAAAGTTGATGCACATTTCAGCCTTTATGACTCAATATCCCAATGGACTAAGTCTCACAACTCCATCTGTCCAACCACCCAATCAATCAAAACAAACAACCCCCATTACTCTAACTAGCCTAATATCAACACTTGTAATCACCAAGTTAAATTATAAAAAATAGAGAGATCCCTCTCTGAGTCTAGGAAGGCTAGGTCCTGGACTCCAAAGTGGTTTGATGTGGTGCTTTATAAGTTAGTTTTTCTAATCTTCTAAATTATAGAGTGCTAATAGCTCCTACCTCAACAAGCTACAACTGGACATCTATCAAGATAGAACTTGATATGGAAGCACCAACTCCCTCACAGTACAATAAAATCATATGTTGATTTAATAGTATATCAGCTCTATTTTACACCTTCTTCACTGCTGGCTTTTCAGCCTTCATATCTACTTCATATCATCTCCTGATATGCACAACATCTCTATCAGTCCTCTCTTATTCTTTCACTCTCCAACCTTCTGCAGCTTTCTTATATTCTTCTACTCTCTTTGTTGGCAATATGATGCAGAGTGTTGTCCTTGATGGCAACCCACTTGATGAAGATGATGGCAACCTACTTAATGAAGTTGTTCTTGATGCTTGATGAGTATTAATGATGTAAATCTAATGTTCTACAATTAGCTTAGAACTACCAGAGAAAGAAATATCAGTAAGGGCCAGAACAATGATGAAAAGTGTGTGACACAAAGCATACGCGAGTTTGTTTAGGCGAAGTAGCGTATGTACGCGGAAAAGTACGTGCTAAGTCGCGTATGCCTAATTGCGCTCCAAATTTGTAAAACTAGGGGTTATTACCATGGTATTGACTCATTGTATTGAGCGTTGGTTTGTCTATTTGATCCCGTCCAGGAATACCATCGGAAGTGGTGTGGTTTTGGCTCATGGTATTATCAAAGGCTAAATCTATATAAGGAGAAGAAAATCATTGTGCAAAGTAGTGTAGGAGTAAGGGTTGTGAATGAATAAATCTCTCTAAGGAATATCTGCATGGATGAACTCTGTTCTTGATTGATAGATCTGAATCTATGATGCACCTATGAAGAGGGTTCTCTAGATCTGAAATGTATATGTATTTTCTAGATCTGTTTATGAATTATTTAGATCTGTGATGAGGCGACATACTTTCTGAAGTAAGGGGTGAAATCTGAGTTGTTTATCTGATCTGAAGAGTTGCACAGTCCTGAAAAGTTACAGATGTATATGCAGGTTCGCTTCATTAAAAGCGCGTGTATACGCGGGTCTGCTTAAAGAAAAGCGCGTATGGGCAGAAAGGGTTTTCTAAATAATACACTGAAGTATACGCGGGTTGGTCTACATGAAAGCGCGTACATACGCAGGTTCGGTGAAGTAAAAGCGCGTATGTGATATAGGGTTTTACTGAAGTATGTGGTATGAAATTTCTGATCTGTTCTGCTGTATTACTGCTATCTATCTATAATGTATTCATACAGATCTGGGTTTTCTGAATATTGATTATGCTGCTGACTATGTTGAGAAAAGATCAAGTTGTTGATTGATTGGTTGATGATTCATTGAATAAATTGATAAGCGTATAAGTTTCAGTTTGATGTATGATTGAGCTTAAATGTGTGGAGTGTGATCCAGGTGGATATCGGTGGCCACCCACCTATTCCATTTGGACCAGCACCATCAATTCTTGCAGATTTTCACATTCAGCACAACTTACTATTTTTAGCAGGTTTCTGTCCTCCACTCGTTTGCTGGGGTTTAATGATCCAGTGGATTTTGGTGGCCACCCGCCTATTCCACTTGGGCCCCCACCATTTTCTCTTTCATTTTTTCAGTTTCGGCATAACTTACTATTTTTAGCAGTTCTTCGGGTCCTGAACTTCCGGAGCCGTTTTGAGGCCCTAAACGAAGTTTTTTGGGTATCGTTTTACCAACAAATTTGATCATCAAATTCGTCCCGAAAGTTGTAGTCCTCAGATAGATCTTTCTAACGAGCTATCGAGCGCGTCAAACGGAGATCGGATGCCAAAGTTACGCCCCCGGGAAGTTGAACCACCAGTTTACCCAAATGGGCGCCCACAGTTTTGGCGCCTCATCTCCTACGGTTAGGTTTTTGGACGTTTCAGATTCTACATCGTTTCTCAACAATAAATAGGCCCTCGAGCCTCATTGTAACACAGTTCAGAGGTCTGTAGCCACCACATCTCTTCTCAGAGATTCGCTACCAGCACCCTAGCTATTTTATTTCCATTATGTCTGTAAGCATCTTTCTGTTATTTGATATTAATGAAATGAAGTGTTATTTCCGCTGTATCTTTGTATTTATGGTTATGTGTTTATTCTGTTGCGTTCCTGCATAAAATCCGGATTAGTGGTATCAGAGGTATCAGAGCGGGACTGCTCTTTCTTTGTTTTTCTTTGCATGTCCCCAACGCGGTCAGGGTATAAGGAGTTAGGGCTCGATCTGGTTGAACCCTTGCAAGATCAGCCTCGCAAACCCCGACAACCTCCCATGGTGGAAGAAAAGAAAGACGAGGGAGCAGGAGATCCTATCAAAATACTGCTCGAGGAGGCCCTCGAGAAACAAAGGAACGTGATGATGGATAACTTTGCTCAAATCCTTCAACGACTGCCCACATATGGCGCATTTGCATCCAACAGCCACTCTGGAGGCGCCACTCCCTTCAAGGTACAGGTAAAATTTGACATTCCTATATTTGAAGGAAAAATAGATGCAGACGCTGTAGACAGATGGTTAAATTTGTTGGAAGGGTATTTCTCGGTCCATGACTTCTCTGACCGAGAAAAGATTATTTTTGCACTCCTCAAAACTGCCCCCCATGTCAAAGACTGGTGGGAAACCTACCGTGAGCAAGAGGGCGAAGGGGAACCCTCTCTGTTCTCGGCCACACCCACTTGGAATTCGTTCCGAGGCGGCATCAAGGAACAATATTACCCTGTGGGGAGCTATGAGGACAAATACATCCAATGGACCACGCTGCGGCAACAAAAGGATCAAGATGTGCACGAACTGACGAATCTGTTCCATACCCTGCGCACAAAGTTGGGTATTAAAGATTCGGAGAGACATTTGGTGCTCAAGTACCGCGGCTGTCTGCACAAACACATTCAGGAGGAAATGGAGTTCCTCGACATTACATCGCTTGGCACGGCATATCGCTATGCCGCCAAGATCGAGCAGAAATTTAAGCAAAAGACGCGAGACTTTGGATCTGCGAATCCGAAAGGTGCCCCCGAACCGAAGAACAAGGGGCAAGGCCAAAGCAATGCGACTCAGAACAATACCACAAATCCAAGGAAGGACACAGGGAAGTGGTGTGAATTTCATAACAGCCCCACTCACAGCACAAACGAGTGTCGGGCCAAACAATCTTTGGTGGCTGAACTAAAGGCACCCGAATCAGATGCATTTTCTGATCCTGAGTTAGAACCAGACAAAGGTAATGACAAAGGGAAGCAGATCATTGATGCGGATCCCAGTGCCATTGTTGCCACCACCAAGATCCAGAAGGAGGGTCGAGAGGATCCAGAGGAGGGGGAGCGCCTCTTCCAGTCGCAGATGTGGGTGAAGGGTTCTCCGCTGCAGTTTCTCGTCGATAGCGGAAGCCAAAAGAACCTCATGTCAGCAGACGTCGTGAAGCGGCTCGGCCTACCAACCATAGCACACCCGCAACCGTATACCATTGGGTGGCTCCACCCAGGGAGAGATCTCCGCATCCGCCAGCAGTGCCGACTTCCATACCGTATCAAGCCATTCACGGATGAGGTATTGTGTGATGTTGCTCCTCTTGATGTAGCTGATGTATTATTGGGCCAACCATACTTATGGAGACGACATGCTGTGTATGAGTCTAGGCCTCGTGCTGTTATTATTACTTTGGGAAATAACTTGTACGGGATACCGGAGGTAGTACCGCCTCCTGCCATCTCTTTGACTACTGCAAAACAACGCAGTAAGATTGTTTCCCAGACCAGGAAATTCATTTTCCTTACGACTCGCTCACAGGGAAAGAAGAATATTGTGGCCACAACCTCGAAACAGGGCTCCCTTTCACGGGTGCAGCAGATGGACAAAGTCATGGAGGAATACGATGATAATTTCTCCTCACTCATAGAGGTTCCTCTGTGCCATCCAGGACAAGCACTCCATGATCGCTCATTTTCACCACGACCTGATGTTTCCATACATCCTGCAACTACACATACAGAATCCAAACATGTACTGTATGAGGCTGATAAAGAAACCAAATTTACTAAACGCATCCAGCATGTCCACCCGCAGGTCCATGACATCTTCAGCACATCTAATACTCAGTTCAACAGAATTTGCCTCATCTCATGGAGGATCTCAACGCAATGGGGACCATTGCTTCCTAAGGAGGGAGGAATGATCCAGGTGGATATCGGTGGACACCCACCTATTCCATTTGGACCAGCACCATCAATTCTTGCAGCTTTTCACATTCAGCACAACTTACTATTTTTAGCAGGTTTTCGGGTCCTCCACTCTCGGAGCCGTTTTGGGGGCTTAATGATCCAGGTGGATATTGGTGGCCACCCACCTATTCCACTTAGCCCCCCACCATTGTCTCTTTCAGTTTTTCAGTTTCGACATAACTTACTATTTTTAGCAGTTTTTCGGGTCCTGAACTTCCGGAGCCGTTTTGAGGCCCTAAACGACGTTTTTTGGGTATGAAAGCGCCAACGAACTTTCTAATAAAATTCGTCCCGACAGCTGTAGTCCTCGGATAGATCTTTCTAGCGAGCTATTGAACGCGTCAAACGGAGATCGGGTGCCAAAGTTATGCCCCCGGGAAGTTGAACCACCAATTTACCCAAACGGGCGCCCACAGTTTTGGCGCCTCATCTCCTACGGTTAGGTTTTTGGACGTTTCAAATTCTACATTGTTCCTCAACAATAAATAGGCCCTCGAGCCTCATTGTAACACAGTTCAGAGGTCTGTAGCCACCACATCTCTTCTCAGAGATTCGCTACCAGCACCCTAGCTATTTTATTTCCATTATGTCTGTAAGCATCTTTATGTTATTTGATATTAATGAAATGAAGTGTTATTTCCGCTGCATCTCTGTATTTATGGTTATGTGTTTATTCTGTTGCGTTCCTGCATAAAATTCGGATCGAGAGTGGGTCCAATCTGAAAATATGATGAAACGAGGCCTACAAGTTGTGTTTTAAAGGAAGCTTTGGATCCAATGTGAAAATTGATGAAACGTGGTCCATAGAGGTGCTGAGGGTTGTAGCCTTCAGTCAGGGGGTTGTGGCTCCCTTCCAGGTGAGGCTGGTAAACGAGATCAGGGGGTCGTAGCTCCCTTCCGGGGAGAAAGTGTGCTTAGGCGAGGGAATGGCGAGCTCCCTTCGAGGAGAGGTGATAGCAGGAAGCGAGGGGTTGTAGCTCCTTCTGGGAGAGGTATTTGGTAAGCGAAGGTTGCAGCCTTTTGCGGTGGGTGCACGCATGTGGTATGGTCTGCGTTACATGGTTGTAACATGTTTTCTTTATATAATAAATATGAAGACTGAGACGACGACAGTGGTGGTTTTCTCCCGACTTGGGTTTCCACCTTAAATCCTGGTGTTCTTGTGTGATGCTTATGTGTGATGGTTTATTCTGTTATTACTGCACATGCTTACTATTATCTAGTCATCAGAAGAATGAATTTTTCATAGATCTAAGTAAAGAATTAATGGCATAATAAGATCTCTGTATATACGCGAGTTTTATGAAGGATATCCGCATGTATACGCTAGTTGGCTTCAGCAAAGTAGCGTATGGGTTTCTAGAGAATGAAAAATTAAAAGTTTGAGTAAGTCCAAAATAATGATTCACCCCCCCTCTCAGTATTTTTCACAACACTCTTCCATGGTGCAGCTTTCTAACAATCTTCAACTCCCTTCAATTCTGCTGCTGCTGCTGCTCTCTCTCTCTCTCTCTCTCTCTCTCTCTGTTTTCGTAACCTTATGCACATGGATATTACCAGTTTTATACAGATAACTTCATGAATTTTTTCATTCTATATGGGAATATGAAGTGAATAGGCATGACTCTTTGCCTTCCACCTATTTGATTCCTTACACTTCCGTTCAGGTTATTACATTAGAAATAATCATTATGTTGGATAAAAAGTGAATTGCAGATAAAACACGCTTCCCTAGACAGGTGATAATCTAGAACAACAGATTAAAGGCTATATGAATTCTTCTCCTAACTAAGAATAGACACACATAATATATTAGAAGCTTAATTTGAATCCAAGTGCTTCCAAATGGTTCCTTCTGTCGCTTCTATTGCATCTTCAAATTCCAACGGTTTTTGCAAAATGCTTCTTGTAAGAATGAACACTAAACAACAAAAGATAGAAATAATACAGATGTCTATTCAAGTTAGTTTTCTAAATTAGTAAAGCATAAACCATATACATCAACTAAGATATTACAATATGGAAAATCAAAGCCAATACAGATGCATATATGCAAAACTAAGCTGTATTATTTATTGATGATAGAAGGAGAGGTTACAACCTAGTGATTGATCTAAAGTGACCATTCCAGCAAAATTCCTAGCCTCATCATAGTATAAATCTCTCCAGGAGCCGTTACATAAATCTAACTCTTAATTGAAAATCCACCAGCATTTCTCTACTCAAATTCTTCCTTCTCAAGCACTCGGATCTGTGCTCAATTTATAGAGGAGCTGAAGGTTTTTTTGCAATCAATGAATTTAAAATAATAGGAAAGACATGTTCCCAATATGGTAGATGCCAAATGGACACTTGGATTCGAAGCTTGACACATGTGAACTCTTCTAGAAGGAACTAGCCAAGTGGAAATTCCGGAACAATGAGAATTTCACTCCCAATGTGACCAACGCACCTCTGAATGTCGGGAAGTTCTTTGAAGAGCAGCCTTGCATGGGGCTACCTGCATATGAAAGGCACTTAGTCCCTTTAGAGGCAGCATTGGTGAGCTCTCATATTCTATATAATAAAATTCAAACCTTGTAAACCTTTGCTTCATGAAAGTCATGCTTGATTTGTCTTGTTCTTGTCTTAGGGCATGTAGCAACTTGAAATGATAGGGAATGATAGACCCTTAGTCATTGGTCCTGGAGATGATGCCCAGTTAACCAGGTCATTAGGAATGATGCCCAAATTGACCTATAACAAATTTCCCCCTAAAGCATGAGATCAAAATAATAAAAACATTTGATTGAGATGCTTTACACTGTGATGGGCTAGAGATGAAGCAGAGTGGTCACTTGCATCAATCTTGAAATACATTACATCATGATGTATCCTCTTTGATCATAATTGTCGAGGGTAGGCATTCCCATGTTCAACACATAAACAATATAATATCATGTACATAATTCAAAAAGTCTTCGACATTGGAATGTTGCCCAATGCAGACATGACTACAGATATAGGCCCATGTTTGGATGACAATTTGTATGTAAGGTCACCATACAGATGATGTGTACAACAATCCTAAAATCCCATCCCAAATGGATGAAACTAGATCTGGGGTCTTCTTATCTCGTTCACTTGATCATTTAGGTACAAATATAGCCATGCAAATATATGATTTGTCGTCGAACATGGAAAGACATTGTTTGATTACCAGCCAATGACGTAAGCTGTTAACAAATGCGAGAGAACCACCATTAATGAAAATAGCCCTCAAGGTACTGCAGTACATTTCGTAAGGCATGAATAGATGATTTGATGTCAAACACCAAACAAAATCTTTCGGTCAGAGGTCCAGAAGCGAGGATCTTGTCGATGTTGTAACAAGCCTCATGGTACTCGAATCTGATGTTTCTAAGTGAACTTTGTGGATATTTATTTGTCGTCGACAGGAATCCACCTTATTGAAAAATAGGAGTTACTGATTTCGGAGACAAGGGTATTACTTGATATAGCAATTTTCAGGGATGACGGTCATGAGAATGAAGATTTATGAGTATTGTAGAAGGATGAGTTTATTCATTGGATGACTTCTCTTGGACATATCAGTGACACTGTGATGAGTTGGCAACATTGACCCAAAACTGAAGTGAAGGTATGATGAACCATAGGTGTGAATGAACTGTCAAGATGATTACCCAACCCAAACAGTCATAGACATGGAGTGAAGGAAGTGTCATGTTCAAGAGCGACCTGCTATCATAAAGAAATTCTTGCTCACTTTTCCCAAATTTTCCCCGATCATTTGTCAACCAGTACCTATTTCTTTTTTAAAAAGCTTGAGGAGGATAACATTTTCTTGATCTATAATTCAACCCTTCGAGTGAATAATGTATCGCTACTTAATAATTTAATGAGTCTAGCGATGAATGAAACTCGATTCTTGCCATGATCGAAAAGCCTATCGCTATGTTATGTTTTAACGAGCTTAACGACAGTGATAGCCCAGTCCCTTTTCATATTTAGAGATTTTGAAAAAGAGGATGAAAGAAAACTCCATAAGTACTTTTTTGTAAATTTGTCACTTAGACCTGAAAAAGTGTAAAATAATATCTGAGAGCACCTATTTGGTCATGTTTAACCAAGGTATTCCTTTTTTTTAAATAATCTATCTCAGTCTGGAAAAGGGTTAAACTTATACTGAGTAGATATCAATTCATTTACTTTTACGAGCTCAAAAAGACAAGTGCTCGGCAATAGTTTCACATTATCGGAGTCTGAAAAGAGCTGAAAGAAGACTCCATGGGTTCCTTTTTTGTTTTTATCGAAGCTCGAAAAAGAGATAAAAGTGCGCTTCAAATACTTTTTCGTTTTTAACAAAGATCGAAAAATAAGGAGAAAAAGTATGCTTTATGGTCAAGTCATTCTTGAATAAATCTGCACGACTAATCTGTTCATCAGTTGTATTTCCTATTCATAACAACATCAAATGGATTAAAAATACCTGTTTCATGATAAAAAAATAATAAAATTATAGTCATAGCAATAAATTTAACTTGCAAATAATTAAATGACTATTAAAAGTAGTTTCACTATTCATTTTTACCATTCCATAGTTACCATCTGCATTTTGGAGCTTTGAACCTGATTTTGCCCCCTAACATTAGTTGTTGATTGCAATCGTTTCTGTGGACGAATTTTGTCACCGTTTGATCCAGGTTAGTGCTATGATCCTCCTCTTTCCTTTAGTATTCATTTCTTCTCTAATCTCTACAATTTTTTAGGGTTTTAAGGCCCCTAGGGTAAACTATTCCCAAAATGAGGGAAACGTACCCCTGAATGTCGAAACCTATGTTGCACGACAGGTACAATGAAGGGTACTTGCACGTGCAAATCACTGTCTCTTGTTAGGGAGTGCGTTGGGCAGAATATAAGTTTTTGATTTTCTCATAATGCCCAAAATTTTCCCAGTTTTTTACAATGAATGGAATCTAATGGACCTTATGGTTGTATTTCAGGTTTCCATTGGATTATACTGACGATTACATGGAGGGGAAGAGAACATAAAGAACATGATATGGTTTCCTTAAACGATCCAGGTAGAGTAAGAGCCAAGTGATATTATGGACTGCTTAAGTACTTCAAGTTGTCAGGAATGAGGCAACAAATAGAACTCTTGGAGTTCTTAGTTTGAGCATGGGATCTGGCAATAGAGGCATTTCATATAAAGAACCAACTAGTTCCCATAAAAATTGAGGATGTCTATTTTCTCACAGGTTTGTCGAGGAGAGGTTTGGCCATTTCACTCTTAGGGTCTACCATTGGAGGAGAGACAGGGAGGGATTATATTCTGTAGTATTTCTATCTAGGGGCAGAACCTATAAGAGATGGAAAAATAAAAATCTGGGATGTCAGAGATTTGCCTTTGAGAACTATCCTATTCATGATCGCAAAACTTGCCTACACCGTTACATTACATGTAGCGAATAGATCGTATATGCAGTATGTGCTAGAGTGTATGGAGGCAATAGTATTCAACTGGTCTGAAGCTATTCTATCTCAGATAAAGGAACAACTGAATAAAACAAAGGGATGAAGGAAGAAGAATTTCAGTTATGGTTCAATCGTTATATCCTTCGCTTTAGAACGGATTCCACTGATGTAGCCACAACATGTGGCACTGGATATAGCTAGTCCTAGAGATCCTTAGATGAAGAGATGGGTAGAACTCATGGGTCGGCATGTAGGCCAATCGAATATTGTGTTCTCTACTTTCTTCTTTATCAGGTTCAGGTGATATATTGTCACCATCGATGGGTACGCATATGTAGGCATTGATTTCCGAGCAGATATAGATTTAGCATTACCAGAAGGTGCTTAGTGGGCTGCAATGGGTAAGAATGTTTTGACCATATTTTTTTATTTCTAAGGTTTATACAATGTTTTTGTATTTTTATGTTTTCCCAAGACTAAACTAAATGTTTGATGTAATGCAGATGTTAGTCATGTTCAACCAGTAGTGGAACCAGAGCGCAAAGCAGATGCGCCAGCAGAGAGGGCTGTCGAGAGAGTAGTCCTTCAGGATCTTGATATGGCTGAGACTCTGATTGAACTTCAGCAACACATAGAGGGTTTGACCTTCGGGATTCTGGATTGCCGGATCAAAGAGCTTACTATGCAACTGCAGTGACACACTATTGGGGTTCCTAAGCATTGGATGCGGTTAATCCATAGGATAGCTAGATCTATAGCATGTTACCACGAGCACCACTAGTTTACTTGTGACATTTTTCATACATTTCGAGGTTAGATGACTGATGTGCCTTGGGCACAATTTTTTTAAAAACCTATAACTATCTATCTATATGATTTTAGAGTTTTTCCTATGTTTATTGTGCAATCCTATTCAATGATGTGAATGTTTTCTTTACATATGTTGCAAATGTATGTATAAAATTTGATTAGCTAATGAATCAGGCAATGTGTTCAAATTTATGGAAATGTGTTGATATTGAATAAAATCAGAATGTCTTTCCAAAATTCGAACTGTAATATTCCAAAAATTTAGCCTCCAAGCTAAATGGAATATTATAGTTGTTTTATCACTAGGTCGGTAAATAAATGGGTGGGGAGGCCCATAAGTCTCTTGAGCAACAATAAAAACACTTCAAGTGTGAAGGGAGACCTTTGTAGCAGCTAAATAAAGCACCTCCAAGTGTGAACCAAGTTTGGATCATGTTGATTCAGTCAACTTTGACCAAGTCAACAACGCTGATAAGGAGGAGTGGAGATCAATTAGAGAATAACACAGTTTTGGAGGGAGATGAATCTCATGGAGGAAATGACCTAATTAAGTGGGGCCAAGGGCAAGGAAGCTCAAATTATATTTAAGAACGAGGATGGCAGCCATTTGAGTTTATGTTTTAGATTATTTTGAGATTGGTTTGCTTAGACTACTGTTTCCTCTTGTTGTTTAGCAGGGCAGCTGTGTTGTTTAGCACCGGGTGTTCCCGAGCAGGAATCTCACCTCTTTCCTTGAGGAGCCTCTTGGAAGAGTATTGTATTCATTTCCACATTTAGGTTTTCAGTTCAAGCTACAAATTCTTCATCAGCACAGATTTTGTAGGTTATTGTGCTGTGTTGCTGGGTGCAGCAGTGGAGGGGTTAGAACCCCACTTTCTGAGCTATTTTCTCAAAGGAGGAAGGTTTCCTTCTCTTGGGAGATCTGTTTGGAGAGTTCTTGGGCACATTTTAGATCCTTGAAATTAGGCCATATATTTCCCATCATTCCCAATGCTGTTCTAGCTAGGGAATGTGTTATTTTTGAAGGCAGCTTCAACAGATGTTCTGGTGGTTCCTTTGCAGTGTTTCCTTGTGATTGAGGGGTTGATCCTTTCATGGGAGGATATATTTGAAAGGGTCTACTTCATATATATCATAATTAAGCCTTCTACACTCTTGTTATTTAGTTTTCAGTGTATCTTCAGCCATTGGGCTTTAGATCCCATCTTGTATAGAGTGTATTTCTGGAAACCCCTTTCCGAGTTCTTTGTAGGAGTTGATATTGAGCATATATTTTGAGGCTTATAACAACCCTACATATTTTGTACATAATTTTTCTGTAGAAGTGTGTTTTTAATTGCACTGTCGCAGTCTCCGGCATTCTTGTATTTTGATAGTAGTTCATTTGTAGAGTGATTCCTTATGGAAGGCTTGTTCCTTCATGGTATATGATCAATGCCTCATTATTATGTATGGATTTGCTGATATAATACATGGATTAACGTCTCCATTTTGGTCTTCAATGTTTATGAGTTGAGTTGCACAACTCTTTCATTTTTATGTTCATGGATTGTTGTAGCTCCACTTTTGGAATATCTTAAGATATTCCCAATAGTGCCGATTTTCCCTATTTTGGGACATTACAGTGGTATTAGAGCATAATATTGGCTCAGCCTATGGAATATTAGCCATTATTATATCAATAAGAGAAGGAGAAGAAGAGATATATAGAAGGCACAAAGATAAAACTCCATAATTTGGAGAAATGAAGGAAGAGAGGATCTCCTAGCTTCTTTTCCAAACTATGCAAATTATCCAAGAATATCTCAAGGAGATGAAAAGGGAGGAGTGTAGGAACATTCAAAGAGGGTTTGAAGGTGAAGCAATCCCTAGTTATTGATATGATAGGTGTGTGCATTAAGTAACACATGCAGATCCACAATGCAGTCTATTTCCCACATTCACTGCAAGAAGGATGGAGGAAGGAGATGCACCAAGGGAGGTGACCTTGAGTGTCTATCTTCAGGAGTATGAGTCTCAATCATGGATATTCAAGGAGCACTTGGACTTCCAATGGTTTTGAAAACTTGAGGAAGGTAGAATATCTAGCAACCATCATGTATGCAAGAGAGGTATAATATTTCTATCTAACTTTGATGGATCAGCAAAGTGCACAACCAAAGCTTAGGTGTAGGAGCTAGATTCCCATTTCTAGTTACACCAAGTTTCAGAAAAGGAGGCCATTAGAGTAGCAGTGCTTCACCTCAAAAGTATGGCCCATAATTGGTCGTTTAATAGTTCTTCTTAATTTTATCATGCAAATAAAAACACTTATGTTGGGTTCACTAAGGAATTGGTGAAAATATTTGACACTAAACACTGTAAAACATCTCTTGTGGAGCCCAAAAACTTAAAAAATATTTTCATGAGCTGGAGAGATCTATAGTTCCAGCTCCATTCCATATTTCATATGAAGAGGATAAAAACATGCATGGTACCTTGCCAAGGGCAAGATCCCCACCTTTTGAAAAACCTTCTTCTAGTGGTGAAGACATGGAGAAACCTCGTTCAAGAGAAGACCAAGATCAAGGGTCTCTCATTGATGATGAGGCATTCTCACATATTGATGAAGAGGATGAGAAGAGAAGAGATGACATCGCTGTACCATTGGGAGAAGATTCATCACTACATGGAGATGGGAAAGGATCCATTGCTTCCATTTGAGGAGCCCTTGTGTATTTGCAAGGAGTTCCAAATGATCCAACAAGTTGGAACCAAACCAAAATTCCAGAGCAACATGCATCAGTTATTTTGGGTTGTGAATCTTTGCAGATGGAAGGAGAAGGAAGGAAGGATTAGCATCAAGGGATGATAAGAATTCACCCTTTTTCTATTCCAGGAGGTTTCTGCACAAAAGAAGGAGACTGTATTGTACAATGAAGAGAGGGACAAATCAATCCACACATATATACAGTCCACTTCAGATTTTGATGTCTCACTACATGGGGGCATTCCACCTGGGAGGCCACCAGATCTAGAGTTTGTGGGAGACATTGTATCATTTATTTCACCACTCTTAGATTTCAGAGAGGGGAAGACTTTGGAGGAATCCAGTACAATGCAGAGAGTTTGGGATAGACTCAAGTAGGGGAGAGGTAATCTTTCATTTTCTACATTATCCACTCTCACTACATATGCTGCGCTGACAGAAGTTCATGCAGTTGTTGTGGCTCCTGTGATTTGGCAGATTTGGCAATACCAAATGACAAGAAAACATCAAACCACTTTTGGATCTCAGGATCTAGCCCTCCTGGATCTAGATAGGGATCTCTCTGTATATGTAAAGAATGATATATCTTTAAGGTTAGTTTATGGTATTAGGCTAGTTATGAAGCATAGGGGTTTTGGTTTGTTTGTTTGGTTGGGGATCATTAACTGAGAAGGTTATGGAAGTGAAGAAGGAACTAAACAGAAGGATGTTTTAGCATGGGAAGATAGGTCAAAAGAAGTGCCAATCCATTGGGCTATGGAGTCATAAAAGGGTTTACTTGCATAACAACTATCCAAGGGTTTCCATAGGGCAAGTCATCTATAGCAAAGGATATTTTTAGATAGATGGTGGGATGGAACATTAAGAAATGGGGTGAAAGGAAGAAACCAAAGTGCAGCCTAAGATCAGGTAAGGACTTTTAACCTATCCTGCTTTTGACATACTTCAAAGGAGAATCTCAATGAAGACACAAAGGGTATCTTAAGATCAGGTAAATACTTTTAACTTAGTCTGCTTTCAGAAGAATCTTAAGGAAAACAATCCATCAGTCCTCATAACCACTTTCAGACAGTAGAAAACATTTAATATTAAACACAGAGCAAGGCCTAATATCAGAGAAAGACTTTTAACCTTCTCTTCTTTTGACACCAATTCATAGGGAAAATTTCAAGACAAACTGTTGGAGAAGAAACTAGAGGACAGGGCTAACAATAGACTTCCCTAGTTTACTCTTTACTTAGCATGAAATGAAAATATCTTTCAAGGACAATACTTCAAGTTGTACTCAGCAAGAGGTGGGCTCACCAACATTTCTTGACTGTTTATACTCTATGAAATTATCCTTAAAATACACAATCGGAGGAAAACATAAAGATAAAGATTTACAGTGAGATTTAGGGTACTTCCAACAGTATGTCCTAATCTATGCTTGCTGTTCTTTATGAGAGAATAATGGACAGTATGAAAAAACATGAAAGGAGACAATTACAGTAAGGAAAACATCACCAATAATATACATGAGGATCTTGTGAATCTGCTTGTTCAATTGATGTGCAAAACCAGTCACATACTTTGATTCCAATGTCTCTTTACAGTCCAAACTTTTTCCTAGCCTAATATATTACAAAATACTCAGCTACTTCCCCCAATAATAGTTTAAACAGTCAATCAAATCCCAAAAACCAACCCTTTATAATGTATTTTCAATGAGTTCTTATAGGTGAATGAGGAGGTGGAGTAGTAGATATGAACTTAAATGATTCATTGAGACAGAGGGGAGGAAGTATTCGAATACCCACTCTGCTTAATGGATCTGCATTAACATGTTGGTACCCTTAAGGCTGGTTTAGAAGTATTTTTCAGGTTGAAAATAACTTCAGGTATGTCTTTTGAAGTACTTTTCTAGCTGTAGTACTCTGTTTTGTCTTCTGTGACAAGTAAGGTGAAGATTTTGTCTTTCAGGCCTTCCATACTTTATAACCAATGCAATGACAGTTCTAGGAGCTTTCTGTCAGAATAATAACTGTTTTGGGCTCGATGAGGCATAGAGAATGCTGTGGGAATTTGTCCTTCATAGGAAAAGTAACATTCTACGTATATTAAATCATTGATATGGCTTGATGTGTGCTTTAGGATTCATTAAGCCTCCTTGATAATCTTCGGTTCTTTATCTGCATTCTTTATCCTTTTAAACATTGGATTATAAGTATTAAGTCTTCAACATTAGGCATTAATCCTTTAATTCTTCTTCTGATACTCTTTGTTGCTTCTTCTGACCTGTGTTTGCGAATATACAGGCTACAAAGGCACTGGAGGGTTTATTTCAGGGTTAATAACAATGATCTCTCAATAAAACATGTTTTAAACCTCCTTAAGGATGTCTTCTATGATCTTCGGCTCTCAAATAGTCTCTCAGCACTATATATCACCATGACAGTGACCGTGGAGACTGTATGGATTCATCATGCTCTGAAACCTGCAAACAACGGAAATATCGTTATAAAAAACCATCGGGAGCGGGGTAGGCTACTTCTGAGGCTCGTGGGGATGAAAGAGCAGTGATGGAAAAGGTGTACACAGCGAAAAATTGGCTAAAAAACCATGGCGGAAGGTAAAAACAGGTCTGATGGGAGCTTAGGGCGTCATGGGTTGTGGACTGTTAGATCAGAAAAATCAATGGTGATCTATGGTGGAGATTCGTCAAAGAAGTTGTTTGGAGGATTAGATGAATGGTGGATGAGTGAAGATGTGATATAACATGGGCTGTTGGATTAGAATAATCGACGGCGGAGATCAGTGGACGGAGTCGTTTGAGAGGTTAGATGAATGAAAAATGGATGGAGGCGAGGTTAGATCGGTGCCATTAGATTGGAACAATCAACAGCTAGGATCACCCGATGGAATCATTTGGGAGAATATATGAAAATTAAACAAAGGGGGCTGTGATGCAATGTGGGTTGTTAGATCAGAACAATCAACGACTATGATTAACAATGGAAATGATGTTGCGGAGGGTGGTAAGGCAGAAAACCGGAATGGTTTTCGCCCGGAAAAAAGGGGGAAAGTGGAAATTCCAAAAAAAACGTGATTCCACTCACTGAGTGGCACGTGGAAAAAGAAAGCCACCCATTTCGCGTATTTCGGAACGTTAACCCTTGGGCGCAAAAATTTTGCGAAATCGCGTGTCGGCCGTCGGATCTCTTGGTTTTGATTGGACGGTGTGGGTTGCGTGTGATGGGGGTTGAGATGCACAAGCGGAAAGGTGGGTAGGGCCCAGATGACATGTGACGGCTTGGCGCACAATGGGGAGGCATCGGGCTATCGGGTTAAATCCCGACCGTTGGATTTATCAAATGGACGGTCGAGTTTAAGAGATGGAGTGGAAGTGTTTCAAAAGGGAGAGAAAGGTTAGATGGATGAGCAGAGTGCGAAAAAATCTGGGCCGTTGGTTCTTGTGGAGTCAACGGTCCAGATTCGTTTGAAATCTTAATGTCGTGGAAACATGTGAAATAGATGGAAGGATGATTGCTCGAAGGCCGTTGATATGTGGAGATTGACGGTTCACGTTAACTCAAGACATAATATCGGGAAATGATAAAAAAAAAGGGAAAAGGGTTCAGAAGCGGGTTTTATGCCTTTAAGCGCCTGATTACAGAGCTTTAGTTCGCATGGAGGAGGGGTTAAAGGGAATAAGCCCTCGGGGGCTTAATACTTTATTGGAGCAGAAGACTGTTTTTTAGGCTTTTTGAAGGGATTTTGAGGGTTTTTTTTTGGCTTTTTAACGCCCAATTACGGGGCAGGGGTTATATGAGGAAAGGGGCTATAGCTATAATCCCATGGGGGCTTAACTCCTTCATAGTGCAAAAAGGGTGTTTTAGGCCAAAAAAAAGGGATTTTTAAGCCAAATGAGGGGTTCTGATAGGCAAAAGAAGGGATTTTAAAACCAAACAAGAGAGAAATGTCAGGTTTAAAGGGGTTGAGGATGAGATGGAGGTTGAAATGAGGGTCTACAGAGGATTTTTTTGTGAAGGGAACGAGAATGAAAAATGGGATTCTTTATGAATGAAAGAGGAGTGAAATGGTGGAAAATGGAGCCTCATGAACAATTTCTTCTTTGGTAAACAACTAGGGTCATTGATGGAAACAACAGTGAAGATAATTTTGAAGGATAAGGACATCACAAGGCTTCAAGAATGATAGATTTACAAAGGAAATGTTTCTCTTGAAGGCTTGAACACAGATTTAGCCACCTGTTTACTTTGACAAAATATTAGAGGTAGCTAACAGTGGCTCCACATGGGGATGGCATCTTCTTGAAGGTGCCAAGAATCTCAGATATGATCTTTGGAAGTAGGCCAGATGCCTGGTACTTTACCATTTTTTTTTCTTTAATCAACTGCTACAAACATGATGGATATTCTATCAGCAAAAACATTTTCCCAAACAACTACCTACCCATCCTACTATCCTAACATTTTTTCTTCAAGGTGCATTTAGACTTGCAGACCTTTTCACATCATCATTATTTTACAAACAGGAAAATAAACCTATCTACTACTACCCTTATCTCTCCATGAGACCATATTAAACAATTGGACTCATAGCTTCTCCACCTAAACTAATATCTACCAGGATTAAACTGTCTGACAGATTTTCATTATCTACATTCTAAAACAGAAATTTAAATACATAAAAACCAGGGTTAGACTGTCTATTTTACTGTGGGTCCATGGCATAAAGACAAGATGCACATGGAATGAACTTTGCAGAAATTGAAAAAAAAAATTGAAGGCTTCATATATGAAAATCACTAGCATCCTTCCTTATTCTTGTGACTCAGATTTTGAGCTTTTAGAGTCACCCTTCTTTCCTCATTTCAGTTCTAGTTTAAGTTTTGAGCTTGTATGAACCCTTCTCTTTATATTTTTTTATTTTTTGAATTTTTCTTCAAAGTAAAATTAACAACTAACTAAATTCTCACAGGCTGAGATTTATTGAGATTACTACCTACCCCACTCTAACTTGAAATATTTACATGTCTAGCTGACAAACTCTCTTTTCCAATACATCCAATCAATCAGATGATCCCATGACTAGTCTCTGCTCATCTCTTTGAGCATGCTGGACAGGCAGGGCCACTCCCATTCTCTTTGTTTATTAACAACAGCTTCCAAAATGTTTCTTGTTGTCCACAACAAGCTGCTCTTGATGGCCTTTGATCCCTCTCTAAATGTCTGCAGGAAATGAGCATAAGGATCTTGAAATAATACCTGGTTGTGAGTATTTGACAAGTAGGTTTCAACCAGGATTACTTCTTCTTCCACTGGATCAAGGAAAAGATTCTTTTGAGAAAGAAACTCTTCCTCATCTTCATTCTTTTCTGAACTGGAGGACTCATCATATACTACAGTGTTGTCCTCTTGTAACGCTGATAGGTTCTTCTTTAGTGGACTGAAATATGTGAAAAGACTAACATATTCTTGAGAAGGGGTTTCTTTGATTACCTCAACCCTTTCAGGAGAAGGTTCAGGATATTCAACTTGCTCAAGAGTTTCTTCATTGCTTTCCTCCTCATCCTCTGAGCTAAAAGGCTGCTGACTTCCACCCTCATGGAAATTATTACTGATGATATGATACATAGCAGAGAAAGGATTCAATGAATCCTCGTCTGCTATCAGGTTTTCATAACTTTCTTCATTAGTATCATAGATAGCCTGACTTGGCTCATTACTTTCTTGAAGTTGACGGAACTGCTCTTCCTCCCAAAAATCTTCGAATGATGGCCCTGCAAGATCAACTTCTGTTTGGAGAACATCATCATCAGATAGATCATAATTAGGAAAATCATATTATAAGCAATGTCACCAGTCAAACCTACTGGATTCTCAGCAAGTCTTTCTTCAAAATAATCTGCAAGTTCATTTTCTGACTTGAAATCTTGTTTATCATACATGCTTTGCATGTTGCTTATGTCTTGTAGTGATCTGGTTTTTTTTTCCTGAGGACAAGGTGTGGGTCTTTTCGAATAAGCATTTCTAGCTTCACCCTCATAGTCTTCCTCTTTTATGTTTAGCAATTTGTTGGCCGTCTATATCAACTTTTCTAGCTTGTTTTCTGCAGTGATCAACCTCCTTTGCTTTGCTTGGTCCTTCTTTATTGGGTTTAATTTTTCCTCCTTGTGCCATATGTTGTATTCGACAGTAATTGCTATGTTTTGCATTTCTTCCAGGCTTGAAGTCTCTCTTTCTCTTATATGGAATTCCACTTTAGGGTCAAAAGAACTCGGATAGTGCAATAGGGCCCATCCTAAGGGTGGTTTTATCTTAGTAGGTATTGCATTTATACCTTATTGAACCTGGCTGAAAATTCTTGCACTGTCTCTCCTTGTTGTCTTTTCAAGTTCTGGTATTGTTCTAGGATGAGGAAAATATTTCCTAGGATTGCCCATTTATCAAGGAAAACTTGAGTGAATTGATGAAAATTGATAATGCTTGCAGCTGGAAGGTCTTTAAACTAACTCTTAACCTTTCCTTGCAATGATAAGGCAAACATTCTAATACGCACATCATCTTCTCCTATTTCAAATAATTCAAGTAAATCCTCAAGACTTTGAACGTGTTGCTTAGCAGTGATATTTGTATTTTCTCCATTAAAAAGGGGCAGCTTATTTGTAAGTCCTGCACGAAGGGGTTAGAAGATAAGAGGCAGAAATAGAGGCTTATATCTTTCTATGACCTTTGTGGGTGTAGTTAGTGCAACAAGAGACCTATGAATACTTGAAGTTTCATTAGGGGTAAGAGATACAGCATGAGGCCCTTGTTGCAGTAGGTTTTTCATAGGTGTATAGGTCTGCTTATGGTCTGAAAACTGAGGCTTGAGACCTTTCCCATAATTAATGTGGATCTCATCTTTGTACACTTGATCAGGCTTAAAGTAGGATAGAACGTAATCGTAGATAAAAAAAATGAGTTCTTGAAACCAAATCAGGCTTGAATGTTCTATCCTTCTAGAATGTCTGGTCATATTTCAGGTTCTTCCTCCAGTGGAGTCTTTAGGTCTATTAGGAATTTGTGAAGTTGCCAGGTGGAGGATTTTCAATGTTTTAATGAGGGTTGCTGTCCACCATTAGAAATTATACCAAATCGAGGCTAATTGGTCTTTTCCCCAGTGGAGTCACCATTATGTTGTGGTTCCTGTGATTTGGAAGATTTGGCAATACCAAATGACAAGACAACATCAAACCACTTTGGGATCTCAGGATCTATCCCTCCTGGATCTAGAGAGGGGTCTCTCTGTATATGTAAAGAATGATATATCTTTAAGGTCAGTTTATGGTATTAGGCTAGTTATGAAGCATAGGGATTTTGGTTTGTTTGTTTGGTTGGGGATCATTAACTGAGAAGGTTATGGAAGTGAAGAAGGAACTAAATAGAAGGATGTTTCAGCATGGGAAGATAGGTCAGAAGAAGTGCCAATCCATTGGGCTATGGAGTCATAAAAGGGTTTAGTTGCATAAAAACTATCCAAGGGTTTCTATAGGGCAAGTCATCTATACCAAAGGATCTTTTTAGATAGATGGCGAGATGGAACATTAAGAAATGGGGTGAAAGGAAGAAACCAAAGTGCAGCCTAAGATCAGGTAAGGAATTTTAACCTATCCTGCTTTTGACATACTTCAAAGGAGACTCTTAATGAAGACACAAAGGGTAACTTAAGATCAGGTAAAGACTTTTAACTTAGTTTGATTTCAACATACTCTTAAGGAAAACAATCCAACAGTCCTCATAACCACTTTTAGATAGTAGAAAACATTTAAGATTAAACATAGAGCAAGGCCTAAGATCAGAGAAAGAATTTTAACCTTGTCTGCTTTTGACACCAAATCACAGGGAAACTTTCAAGACAAAATGTTGGAGAAGAAACTAGAGGATAGGGCTAAACATAGACTTCCCTAGTTTACTCTTTAATTAGCATGAAATTAAAATATCTTTCAAGGAATATCTTTATGAGGGTCATTATGTTTAGGAGCCTAAAAAAATACCTGAATTCCACAGATGATATCTCCGAAATTATTGCGAACCAAACTCTGAAATTTTTACACAGGCTTCCTCAAGATTTTTTCTTTGCACCCTATGAATTTCAGCTTCTGAAACTTCGTAGAAAAAAAAGTTATAGCGAAAATGCCACGATGACCTGTTTGGAGCAGCGAAACCCTAGAATCCAAAGCTCTGATACCAAATGTTGTGTAACCAGCTCCAAAAAGAGAAGAAAAGAGATATCCACGCCTTAGAAATAAGCCACTTCGAGGGGGAAACCTCCAATACATTACATAAATGAACAATTCTTGGATGATACAATTCACAAAACCTCCTTTCTATATATAGGAGTCCATGGGGCCATAATGTAACCCTAGTGGGCCACAATGTAATCCTAGCCGACCTAACAATAATAATTTAAGGGCACAATAATAACAAAATGGGGGTTACAAGGGTACAATAATAACAATAAGGGGTTTACACTAACAATAATAAGGGGCTATACTAGTGATATAGGGACCTAACAACTTCAAGTTGTAATCAGCAAGAGATGGGCTCACCAACATTTCTTGACTAGTTATACTCTATGGAATTATCCTTAAAATACACAATCGGAGGAAAACGTAAAGATAAAGATTTACAGTGAGATTTAGGGTACTTCCAACAGTATGTCCTAATCTATGCTTGCTGTTATTTATCAGATAATAATGGACAGTATGAAAAAACATGAAAGGAGAAAATTACAGTAAGGAAAACATCACCAATAATATAGACAAGGATCCTGTGAATCTGCTTGTTTAATTGATGTGCAAAACCAGTCACATACTTTGATTCTAATGTTTCTTTATAGTCCAAACTTTTTCCTAGCCTACTATATTACAAACTACTCAGCTACTTCCCCCAATAACAGTTCAAACAGTCAATCAAATCCCAACAACCAACCCTTTACAATGTATTTCAATGAGTTCTTATAGGTGAATGAGGAGGTGGAGTAGTATATATGAAATTAAATGATTCATTAAGACAGAGGGGAGGAAGTATTCGAATTCCCACTCTGCTTAATGGCTCTGCATTAACATGTTGGTACCCTTTAGGCTAGTTAGAAGTCTTTGTCAGGTTGAAAATAACTTTAGGTATATATTTTGAAGTACTTTTCTAGCTGTAGTACTCTGTTTTATCCTCTGTGACAAGTAAGGTGGAGATTTTGTCTTTCAGGCCTTCCATACTTCATAACCAATGCACTGACAGTTCTAGGAGCTTTCTATTAGAATAATAATTTTTTTGGGTTCGATGAGGCATAGATAATGCTGTGGGAATTTTTCCTTCTTAGGAAAAGGATCATTCTGTGTATATTAAATCACTGATATGGCTTGATGTGTGCTTTAGGCTTCATTAAGCCTCCTTGATCATCTTTGGTTCTTTATCTACATCTTTTATCGTTTTAAACAATGGATTGTAAGTATTAAGTCTTCAACATTAGGCATTAATCCTTTAATTATTCTTTTGATACTCTTCGCTGCTTCTTCTGACCTGTGTTTGTGAATATACAGGCTACAAAGGTCCTGGAGGGTTTATGTTAGGGTTAATAACACTGATCTATCAATAAAACATGTTTTAAACCTCCTTAGGGATGGCTTCTGCGATTTTTGGCTCTGAAATAGTCTCTCAACACTATATATCACCATGACAGTGACCATGGAGACTGTATGGATTCACCATGCTCTGAAACCTGCAAAAAATGGAAAACTCGTTATAAAAACCATCGAGAGCAGGGTAGGCTGCTTGTGAGGCTCGTGGGGATGAAAGAGCAGTGATGGAAAAGGTGTACGCAACGGAAAGTTGGCTGAAAAACCATGGCAGAAGGTGAAAACAGGTCTGATGGGAGCTTGGGGCATCGTGGGTTGTGGACCGTTAGATCAGAACAATCAACAGTGATCTATGGTGGAGATTCATCGATGAAGTTTTTTGGAGGATTTGATGAATGGTGGATGAGTGAAGATGCAATATAACGTGGGCCGTTGGATTAGAATAATCAACGGCGGAGATCGGTGGATGGAGTTGGTTGAGAGGTTAGATGAATGAAAAATGGATGGAGGCGAGATTAGATTCAGGCTGTTAGATTACAACAATCAATGGCTAGGATCGCTTGATGGAATCATTTGGGAGAATAGATGAAAAGTAAATGAAGGGGGCCACGATGCAATGTGGGCTGTTAGATTAGAACAACCAATGACTATGATTAACAATGGAAATGACGTTGCAGAGGGCGGTAAGGCAGAAAACCAGAATGGTTTTCACGCAGAAAAATGGGGGAAAGAGGAAATGCCCAAAAAAACACGATTCCACTCAGTGAGTGATGCGTGGAAAAAGAAAACCACCCATTTCGCGTAATTTCAGAACGTTAACCCCTGGGCGTAAAATTTTTGCGAAATCGCGCGTCGGCCGTCGGATCTCTTGGTTTTGATCGGACGGTGTGGGTTGCGTGTGATGGGGGGTAAGATGCATGGGCGGAAAGGTGGGTAGGGCCCAGATGACGTGTGACGGCTTAGCGTGAAATGGGGAGGCATCGGGCTATCGGGTTAAATCCCGACCGTTGGATTTCTCAAATGGACGGTCGAGATTAAGAGATGGAGCGGAAGTGTTTCAAAAGGGAGAGAAAGGTTAGATGGATGAGCAGAGTGCAATGAAATCTAGGCCATTGGTTCTTGTGGATTCAATGGTCCAGATTCGTTTGAAATCATAATTTCGGGGAAACAGGTGAAATAGATGGAAGGATGATTGCCCAAAGGCCGTTGATTTGTGGAGATCGATGATTCACGTTAACTTAAGACATAATGTCAGGAAATGAAAAAAACAAAGGGAAAAGGGTTTGTAAGTGGGTTTTAGGCCTTTAAGTGCCTAATTATAGAGCTTTAGGTCGCATGGAGGAGGGGCTAAAGGGAATAAGCCCTCGGGGGCTTAATACTTTATTGGAGCGGAAGACTGTTTTTTATTCTTTTTGAAGGGATTTTGAGGGTTTTTTTTTGGCTTTTTAGCGCCCGATTGCGGGGCTGGGGTTATATGAGGAAAGGGGCTACATCTATAATCCCATAGGGGCTTAACTCCTTCATAGTGAAAAAAGGGTGTTTTAGGCCAAAAAACAAGGATTTTTAAGCCAAATGAGGGGTTTCGATAGGCAAAAGAAGGGATTTTTAAACCAAACAAGAGGGAAATATCAGGTTTAAAGGGGCTTAGGATGAGATGGAGGTTGAAATGAGGGTCTATAGAGGAATTTTTTTTGAAGGGAATGAGAATGAAAAATGGGATTCTTTATGAATGAAAGAGGAGTGAAATGGTTGAAAATGGAGCCTCATGAACAATTTCTTCTTTGGTAAACAACTGGGTTCATTGATGGAAACAACAGTGAAGATAATTTTGAAGGATAAGGACATCACAAGGCTTCAAGAATGATATATTTACAAAGAAAATGTTTCTCTTGAAGGCTTGAACACAGATTTAGCCACCTGTTTGCTATGAAAAAATATTATAGGTGGCTAACAACAGTAATGGAGGATGGCACCTTCATGGTGCAAGGGAACTGCTCCATGGATTTGGAGAAACAAAGGGTACCTCCTTTGAGGAAGGAATCCTCCATACATTGGAGTAGATGGAGGCCACTCATGCTTGCATTGGCCAAGACTGGGAGATTCTTCTTGGATGGGAGCTTCTCATGGGAGGCCATCTTCCAAAGATCCCTACTTAGTTTTGAGGATGAGGAGCTGCATGATGGGCATGGCAGTATTTTGGAGGAAGAATTTGGCATGAGGGATGTCAAAGGAGAAGACAACAATAGTTGGGGAGCTTCACATTTCAGGTCTTCAGTGCTGTCTCTTAGGAGGGTTGATCCATATTGGAGGTCTCAACTTTTGGTAGAGTACTCCAAGGATCTTGGTGCTTCCATAATACTTGATGACCCAGATGGAGATGATAGATACATGGTGGTTGGTGAGGTCATCTATTCTTATGGGAGAGTCTTCTTGACTAGAGCTTCTGTGCTCAAGAGGAAGCTACTACATGCAACACATGTGGACTTTTTTTCCATGCACCTTGATGCATTTCATTCATTGATGGAGGAGTTCACTTGGGAGGGCATCCAGCAGGATATACATTAGCATATGGAGATATGCATAGCCTGGATGGTGATGGAGAGGTTGGCACAACCACTTCCCTACTCATTGAGAGTGAGGGACAATTTCCAGTTGAGCCATTTCAGCTCAAGGACCAAAGTACATAGTAGAGGATGTACACTTATGCACCATGATTTACATTCCTTTACATTTTGCGAGCAGCATATTGTACCAAGGAGGATATTTCCTTCTTGTATATTATATTTTCATGTAATTGAGTTCGTTTGCAACATTGATGTTGGCCATTCTATCGGTGGTTTGTGGGGGAGGCCACATGATTCTTGGTGTGCACCATTGACACCAAATTGTAATTTCATGCTTCTATCCTATATAATGATTGTGGTAGAAAACAAGTGGTTGGGAGAGAAATTGTTCCTACTTGTTTTGATGCAGGAAAGGGATGCACTGTGCTGGTGATGCACTGTGCTAGTTCCATGTGAGGAACTATGTTCCATTCTCCGGTTGTCATATGGTAGCTTGTTTTCACTGGTTTTTTCTTCCATATTTTGCTGATACTCTTATGTTCATGGGGAGCTTTGTTTGGAGAGTGCTATATGAATTTGAGATGCCAATTGGGAGTATGATTCTCCCTAATTTACATGTTTTATGTTTCAGGAGAAAAAATGGGCAAACCATGATTTCCACACCATACTTCTTGTCTTCACATGGGAGGAGCCATTTGAAGAATTTGTGTTCCTGGAGGAGGCATTTCATGGCTGATTTTCTTTGTGGGGTAACTTGGGCCAATCTTGGAGGCCATGACACTTCAGCCCAAGATCAGCAAAAACCCCATACTTACCATACGTGGAGAGAGAAACCACTTGAATGGAAAAATTTAATCTCTCCATGTAGCCCCAACACATTGCATACACTCGGGGTTGAGGATTCTCTTGAGCTACCTAGAATGGCTCATTTCATTTGGATGATAGCATGGGTTTGGAAGTCTCTCATTTTTCATGAGATCCCGTATGCTTTTCATAACTCCTATCTTGAGGAGGCCATTGGACAACAAGAATGTTTCCACTCGCACCTTCCACCTATTCATGATGTGAGCCATTTGGTTTTGAAAGCTTGGGAGGGAGTATTGGAGGACAATTTTACTGCAGATTGTTTTGAGTAGTGGTGGGAACTATTGATGAGGAGGCCACAAGAAGAGGAGGGGAGGAATTTTTCTCTCCTTATAAAGTTTCTTGAGTACAAGCAACATTTTGGAGGGGAGGAATTTTTCTCTCCTTATACAGTTTCTTGAGTACAAGCAACATTTTGGAGGGGAGGACTATAATATTCCAAAAATTTAGCCTCCAAGCTAAATGGAATATTATAGTTGTTTTATCACTAGGTCATTAAATAAATGGGTGGGGAGGCCCATAAGTCTCTTGAGAAGAAATAAAAACACTTCAAGTGTGAACGGAGACCTTTGTAGCAGCTAAATAAAGCACCTCCAAGTGTGAACAGGGTTTGGATCATGTTGATTCAGTCAACTTTGACCAAGTCAACAACACTGATAAGGAGGAGTGGAGATCAATTAGAGAATAACGCAGTTTTGGAGGGAGATGAATCTCATGGAGGAAATGACCTAATTGAGTGGGGCCAATGGAAAGCAAGATCACATTCTATTTAAGAAATGGGATGGTAGCCATTTGAGTTTATATTTTAGATTATTTTGAGATTGGTCTACTTAGACTATTGCTTCCTCTTGTTGTTTAGCACAATAGCTGTGCTATTTAGCACCGGGTGTTCCCGAGCGGGAATCCCACCTCTTTCCTTGAGGAGCCTATTATATAGAGTTTATTTCTGGGAGGAGATCTTTGAGGGGGTCTACCTCAGATCTATCATACTTCAGCCTTCTACACTCTTGTTCTTCAATTTGCAGTGTATCTTCAGCCATTGGGTTTATATCCCATCTTGTATAGAGTGTATTTATGAAAACCCCTTTCCGGTTTCTTTGTAGGAGTTTTTATATAGCACATATTTTTAGGCTTATAACAACCCTACATATTTTGTACATCATTTTTTTGTAGCAGTGTGTTTTTAACTATGCTATAGCAATCTCTAGCATTCTTGAATTTTGATATAATACATGGATTAATGTCTCCATTTTGGTCTCCCATGTTTATGAGTTGAGCTACAATGCTTTTTCATTGTTATGTTAATGGATTGATGTAGCTCCACTTTTGGAATATCTTAAGATATTCCGAATAGTACTAATTTTCTCTATTTTGGGATATTACACGAACTCTTAGGAACAATCTAAGAAGTGTTGGATTTCTAATAGTATAAACACTAGTAAGTTGTAATACCACAAGTTGCGGGTCTAACCTTATGATTATGCAGTTAATACCAAATGAAATGGCATTAGAGATAAGTTCAATCAACACGCTATACTCAGCAATATTTTTCGTTGATCTACCAATACAAATCGCTTGAAGACTCACTAACTCTCCATTCAGAGTGAAAATGGCCCATGCTCTAGAGGATATATTCTGCATACTACAACTAGCACCATCAGTATATCCAAAAAATGGTTCCTAATATTCATCCATCTGCGATGAAATGCAAAGTGGATTACTAATGTCAAGAAAACTCTAAAAACAATTTAAGATAGTGAATGAAAATCAACATCATATATACAATATAATACAAAAAATTACTATGCTCATGATTAAGCATAGTAGCATTTCAGATACAACCCATTTCTAGGTTGTGCCAATGGAATTTCATCGAAATCAACTAACTCATAGGCAGCTGTTACACAATAATTTGTCACCGTCCATGCACTTCCCCATCCCACACAATTGGAGGGCTCATTCCGTGACCTGTGAGCAGTGACATGACTTGAAACCGCTTTCATGACATCCCTCAGAACATGAGATTTCATTGCCCTGAAGACAACTCCTTGTGAAAAATCCTAAAAACACCCCTTTTTGCATTGGCGCAGGAAGACAGTTCAGTACCCGCACCAATGGGGGAAATCCTTCAAATAGGGCGCACCAATTGGCGCTCTGTCTCAGAGTCGCACTCGCGCCAGCCATTTTAAGGATGTTTTTTAAAAATAAATGGCGGAAGTTTCGTCCTAACCAATTCATAAACTGGTATCTAATTTGAGTTGGGTGGTTTGGCTCTAGATCTCCATGTAGAGGAAGTGGTTTGCCACCTCTCATGGAAGCTTCCTTGAGGATAGGGCCAATCCCATGATTATAGGGATCCCAAATCCCCTTCCTCCATCTATAAAAGCTTGCTCATCTCCTTTGCAAGCTAGTTCCCAAGAGCCATCAGAGCCTTATGCTGCAAGAGCCTTGATTCATTCCCTTAAGGCCAAATCCAAGCAAAGAGATTATTGTCGAGACATCCGAAGAGAGAGACTTGTCCCATCCTCGACAAGCTTTTTCGAGACGTGTTCTGCTGGTGACCTTCCGAAGGAGAATTCAATGTCAGAGCCAGGTTGTATCCTCCTATGATTGATTAATAATAAGTGACTATTGGTTATGGTTCCACTCCTGTTGTTGATTATGATGATGAGTTATGTCTTCTCTGACTGACATATAGTTGCATATATTGGATTTTACGCTTGCGTTTGTTGTGTTTCTCGCATGTGCAGGTGTCCGGTCATGGAGATTGTGAGGGATCGTGATCTGCCAGAGCTAAGGAACGAGAGCGCTACTTTCTTTACAAACGACAGTGTTGGATTCCAGGTAAGCCTTCATCTCTAGTTGGTTTATTTGCAATTAGGAACCTGCACTATAGCGTGTGACGATTGTTGCTAGACCCGGTCTGGGCTAGTAGGGATCGCCTCTGTCCGCAGAGGGGATTTACCTATTCAAAAAATTGGTGACTCCTCTGGGGAGCACTTAGCTTGTTGTTGTTCTACTTTATAAGCTACAGACGAAGCCTGAAGTTAGCCAGATAGCATTCGAAGTGCTATTGCTTTGCATTAGCGAAGTAGATCAAAGCTGCTTCAGTCAATCTCCGGTTTAGTTTATGAACTAAACAATTGGAGTATTGTCTTGTCTTTTGGTTGTTTCTCGATTCTGCTTGCTTGATCGGCTCTTTTGGCTGGCTCTTTTTGTGATTTTGGCTTTGGGTCAGTTTAATGATCACTGGTCTGCTTGTTGGGTTTCCTATTTTTATTTTTCCATAGAAAACTCGACTGGCGCGCTTTATAGCCTGACAGTCGCGCCCATTGGCGCAGGTTGCTAGTGTATTACCCGCGCCAATTCGTTTATGGCGCTAGTTTCAGCCTCACAGTCGCGCCAATCCTATGAGGTGCTAGGGTTTGCTCTGTTCTGTGCTTCCTGAGCTTGATCAGTGTGTTTGGTCTTGTTTTTTCGACTGCTTGAGTGTTCTGGAGCCTTGTTTGACTAGTTGTGACCTTCGTCCTTCGGTTGTTTGCCCATTTGCATCGATTTCACATTCTAGCCCTGGGGCATCTAGGTGCTTTTGTGTGTCGAGCCTCCCTTGGGAGTTTTTGGTTTCTATTTGTTCAGTCAACCTTTTGATTGCTCCCCTGCATTCGTTTAGCGGTTGTTTATCATTTTATTACGTTATGTGGGTGATTGTTCTCTTCTTCATTCGAGTTTTGCTTTGTCTCGCTTTGGACCAAGATTACATGGTCTGTTTGAGTCTTTGGGATTCTCTTGGTTTTGAGGGACTTTTTTGTCAATTTGGTGATCTGATTGCGTGTTTTCATTGAGTGAATTTTGTTTGTTTTTCTCTTTCCTCATCACTTCTCAAATTGCTCTTTTCATTAGTTTTCATTTTTTTTAGTGCACTTTGCTATTAAACATTGAAAATAAAAAAATTCTCTTTTGCTTTCGATTAGTTAGTGCAAATTAAAATCTTTTCGGTGTTATTAGTGATTAGTGACTTTGAGAGAAAAGTTTTTGGTTTCCATTAGCTGCATTAGAGACTTGGCTGGTTGTTCTCTGATCATTTTATTATTGTATGAAAAGCTCTTAACTCTCTTGTAATTAGATTTCATCGAATGAAATGATATACTATGGCATATAGTGTGCATTTAGGAGATTTTGAGACATAACACTCGCTAGGGCCTGAAAACTAAAACATAATTGAAGATAAACATTAAAATTTATTCAATTTACACTAAGGCAGCATTGAAACATTAATGCAACATTTAGAGGTCTAGGCTAGAGACGTGTTCTGGCGTCTTTAAACCTAGTAGCTGTCGTTTGCCTCTTGGCTTTAGACAGCACTAGTACGGACTTGTGCTTCCCGTACCATCGAGTATTTAAAGGGAGACCCCATTAGGTTTCTATCCTTTATCCATAGGAAGCCAAGTCTGCCACCCTATACCCGTGATACACTGGACACAACATTTGGGGAGATTGCCTGCACGTACGTTAAGTCCTTGGTTGATTTCTCTTTCATTTTGAAAACAAGGTGTATATTGTAGTTCACGGTTATTTGGTACACCCTTTGCCTAGATTACCGGAGTAGTCATTTGATCTTTTCTGACTCTTTAAATTTGAAAGGATCACCAAGTGCTTGTCCTTTCATGCTTGCTTCAAAACTGAAAGAGATAGAGTCACCTTTCATCCGTTTCTCGACTCTTAAAAGATGAAACGGTGAAGTTTCTAAGTTTCAATGTGGTAAAATAAATCACTCGCGATCATATGCCCTGTTAGATTTTTCTTGTTGGCTGTTTGATTGTGTGTCTTGACTCATTTTTAGCATGTGTGTGTTGTGCTTGATCTTTTGTCGTTGTTGTCACAGTGGCGGAACCGTCCGTTTTGTCTACTGGTAGTACATATATGGACGATTCATCAAAGGCTTCTCAATCCTCTGCTGAACCTCAGCAGCCCATCGTTTTCGAGTTTCCCGACGGGGGACCGGTTCTGTCTGAGCTTCCCTTTGGAGGACCAGTTGAGTTCAATTGGCCCTTTTCCGACCCTTGGTCTGGATTTGGAGTAGGGAAATATTTCCCTCCTCTTACATCGGGTTCACCTTTTATAGCTGCTGTCATTCCTCCTAGTCCTCGCCGTTTGTTACGAGATCTAGCGACAGGTTTAAATATGAGTGATTATCCTAGCGAGGAAATCCCCACATCTAGTTAAGATTACCAGTTATTCCCTCGACCGTTATTCCCAGAAGACAACCCTGAACCATCTATTATGTCATCACTCGGTCCCTCATTACCAGCAGGGTATAGATCCTTGGTTTAGATTATTGCCACCGCTGCCTCTATGGGAGTATCAACTCCTTCTACGAGGCCAGTTGTTCCTTCATTGGGGATGTCTCCATGGACATCTATTATGTCATCCCCTCAGGTTACCTCTGTACCCTCCAGGCCCACTGTCTGTGTGGCCGCATCTGCACCCGTTGTTACCACTGAGTCTGTAAGGACCACATCGCTTCCCGAAGACATCTATATAGCATCTGCTATGCCGGAGAACATCTCTCCAGAGAAGTATTGATTGTCCCTACAACAATCGAACCCCAAGGTCGGAAAGTCCTCTCAAGATGCCAACCACTTGTATTTTTCGCACTATGCACAGGATGGTACACCCGTGTACGTTTTTCCATATCAGTACGATGATCACGGCAACCCTTTGCATTTACTCGCTCCTAAGGCTCAACTTCATGCTCAGGGTTTACCGTATAACAAGGCTGGACAACCTTATAACCCGCAAGGACAACCTTTTCAAGGCCAACCTGCAGGCCAGCCTGGCTATCCTTATGACCCATAGGGGTAGCCCATACAGGGCTACCCTCCGGGCCAGCAAGGGCCATTATACGATCTGCAAGGACAATATTACAACCCTTTAGGTCAACTCGTGCAGCCTCTCCCTGGAGTCCCACCTGGGCAACCTCAAGGACTCACAGGTCAACCGGGGTACCAACCAGGGCCGGTATATGGTCCTGGGGGGCAAGTCCAACCTTCTCAACCCATGCAACCTCAGTATCCTCTTGGTCCTAACATTGCACATCAGCCAGGACCATCTTATGGTCCTGTTGCGGGTCAAACCGGTTATCAGCCACCACCTGGCTCCATTCCGGCACCAGGCCAACCAGCCAATCCGACACAACCTGGTGTTCTTCCACCAGGCCAACCGGCCAATCCGGCACAACCTGGTGCTCCTCAACAGGAAGGTCAACCTGCATAACCGGCACAACCTGTTTATCTGGGTCACCCTGTTCAACCAGGGCAGCTCGTTTGGCCAGGTCATCATGTTCAACCAGGCAAGCCTGCACATCCTATCAACCCTGCCCAACAGCCGACTTATTCCATGCCGCAGCGAAATCAACCGCTGCACCCTAATTATCAGGCTCAGCAGGATCCCACCTATCAGCAGCCCTCTCAACCTCAAGGCGGTTACAATTCTCATGGTCAATACCGATCGAATTATAGCCAGCCCCAAGGTTCTAACTATTACTCTCAACAACCCGGCTACACCTATGCTCAGCAGCCAAATCCACATGCTACTCAAACGGGGCCGACATATAATCAAGGTCCATACTCTGGTTATCAAGCCCCGTACGTTGGTTACCAGCAACCCAATTACGCTGGTTATATGCCCTATACCCCCTACGGTCAGAATCCTGCTGGACAGAACCCATGGGGGCAAGAATATTCTCAAACAACGTGGAGTACAGGTACTAGTCCTTATCGAGGGCCAGGCATGTCGTTCAATCCGAAATTTCCATTCTTGGCTACCTTGGAATTACCGGATGTTTCGAAATTAACTAATGATCCGATTCTGCACAATCCTTATTGGCCTCCGGTTCCAACCAAGGTACCCGGCGATTGCCCAAAATTTAAGGGTAAAGCTGGAGAATCTCCTTCTAAGACAGGTTCAGTGGGTAAAGTGGAAGGTCTTTCTAATGAAATATATGATCTTAAGTTCTTTGGAAGCCTAGGATCAGTAAAGGATGGAATGTGGGTTTGAGTTGGAGGTGTGCTGGCTCTAGGTCTTGGTGAAACAAGTGGTGTTCTAGGAATCAAGCTTCTGCTTCTTATGAATCTACCCCTTGAGTCTCTTTCTCTACGCATATCATTGTTTTTGGGTGGTAAGATACAAGGCTACCTAGTTACACTTCCCCGGAAACAGCGCCAAAATGTTGTGCTCAACTTAGTGTTCCTAAATTGAGGTCATAAATTATCAACCTGGGTCAGTAAACTGCTGAAGTGTGGTGCACTATATGTGCCTAGGTATCTGTTTCTCACTACGTTGTGTTTAGTGTTTTTATGATGTTTTTGGTTTTATGGTTTTATGTCAAGAAGGAAAAGAACTAAGTGTTGGTAAAGAGAAGTGGATGGTTACACTAAAACAAAGCAAAACCTACTTTAAACTGCGTATGACACTAAAGAACATAAAATGCAAAGCTTGATAATGACTCCTAGTAAGGAAACAAATCACAAAATGAACTCAATAACTCATAGCATGAACTCATCCAATTCATTCATTAGGAATATGTTGGAATAGTTTTGAGAAAAGGACAAGTTTAGTACAAATGAGGCTCTCTTAAGTACACAATCATCTTACAATATTACAAAGAATCTCATCCATGGCTAGAAGTTTATTGGAACACAATTGGAAAAAGACTATTTGTAACACAATAAGATTTCTACTCTGAATTAACTTGTTATGCTAAGATCAATTCATTCTGCAGCTCAACTTATCACCACTAAACCTTATTCAAAAGTTAGAGATTTTCTAAAATAGTTTTTGGAAAGAAAGGTTTAATTGTGAATTTGCAAAGGATTGCAGAACAATCAAGGCCTTAAATTGATATCACTAACTTATTCCTGTTCATATGATGATACATTAATAGAAAGTCAGAACAATATTAGTTTGTAGATTATGAAGGCTGTGAAATTTAATATTGACAATGAATACAACCTAAAGAACAATGGATAACACTGAGAATGAAATTGGTCAAACTCGAAACACAGTGACCACAACTAAACTACAATGCCATTAACCTAACTTGAAATATAGTGAACAAAGTTTAACTAGAATGCCACTAATCTAACTTGAAATGCAGTGAATTAAAACTGAACTAGAGTGCCATTATCAAACTTGAAATATAGCGACAGAATTAAACTAAAATGACATCTACCTCCGGAGTGCTACCACTAGACTAAGGATGCAACTAATTACTGGAATGTTTCAGCTCTATCTCATTCAGAATTAGTGGTATTTTGGAATAGTTTGTAGAACAGGACTGGCTGCAACATGTTATGTAAATGAGCATGAAAGCATAAAATTCAACAGAACACAACAAAGCTCTAAAACACCACAGCTATGTCCCATTTGAAATTAGTGATATTTTGGAAGAGTTTATAAGATCATGACTAGCTGTACAACTGATGTAATTGAGCATAAGAACGTAAAAATAACTCCTAAAATACTACAGTCACACCTCATTCGACATTAGTGATATTTTGGAAGAGTACGTAAGAATGAGACTAAACTGTAGCATCTAATGCAAATGAATATAAAACTCAAAGTTCAGAAAGTCAATTAAACTAGGAATGAAACGAGGCTAAATTACTTATCTAAATTATATGAACAAAGCTCCTCAGGTAGCAAGGGCCCTCTACCACCAGATTAGCATGAAAATCTACTCAAGATTGACTCAGCTCGTGCAATAAAATGATGTTTCTTTCATTAAAGGAGAAATTCCTCAAAACAGAGTATTTACGGCCTTCAAAGATCTAGCAACAAAACAAAATCTAACCAACAGTTTCTCGGTCTCCCGAGTCATACTTATAATGAAATTACATAACTACTCTTTGAGAAAAATGGGGATAAGTGTCTTTCCCACTTCTAATCAAATTAAAACTCTTATTAACAGTCTTGTGCTTAACTGCGGACATCTGTAGAGTCCGTGTTTTGATAGGAAACTGCTTCTCTTCTACGTGCATAACCGCTTTGATACTTTAACTCAGACTTCGTGGGGAGAAAGAGATGATGGGGAGGTGTTGTGGATTTCACCCATATGCATTTTTCTTTACAGTGACACCTGGAACCTACATAAACACGAGGATGGCTGCAGAACAGACGACTGGCTACGGAATGCCTGTATTCTGTAGCCGAGTCTTAATCAAAATTACTACACCAACAAAATCATAAAAACATAGCAAGTTAGTCATTATATAAATTCTTAAAGAAATTTTAATTAATCCTATTGATCAGTTAAGCCTGTAATTGATGAGGGACAAATAAAATGAAGTAGAATGTGGCGAAAGAGAAGAACATCTTTGGGGCTTAACATACCCCCACTGCAAAGTTTTTGCATGTCCTCATGCAACTACACCATGTACTCTGAGACCTCTGCTAGGACATCCAACCCTCTTCTTCTGCTTTGTCTGACAGTCAATGGTCTTCTGGGCTTCCTTATGACTAACTTGATTCTTAAATTTGTAAGTGCCCTGATTAGCTTTTTGTTTTTCTTCTTCAATTTTTCACTGGTCTTGTACAATTTCTCCATTTGTAGAGATAGAGTTGAATTCATATCACTTTTTAGTTTCACCTGCTCCCTCAAAATGTCATTCTCATTCTTGATATGCCTATTGAGTACTTTTAACTCATACTTATCTCTTCTTAGCACATCAATTTCAGATTTTGGTGGGCTTGGAGTTCTGTCTCTACTTTCTGAAGCTCTCCTCTCTAATGATTCAATGTAATTGTAAATTTGTTGTTGTGCTAGGTCAACTTCTGGAGTTTCTTCATCCTCAATGTTTATGATCCCTGTTTGTCTAACCTCTGTTTTCTTTAGTATTCCTCTAAGTCTGTGGCTCCGTCTTGGTTGAGATGGCCCTTCACCTCTTTCTTTGGCATATCTTTTTATTATCCTCTTCTTCTTAAGCTGCTTCTTTATTTGAGCCAATTTCTCAGAAATCATCTCTTCACTGTCCTCTTGAATTGATTTACCAGTTTCAACTTCAATAGCTTTGGAAATTTCCCTTCTCATGCTTCTTCTTGTAGGTTTACTTTTAGGTGGAGATTATTTGGGTTCCTCAAAATGGTTCCTCACTAGAAATTTTTCCCAATTATCTCCCATTTTCCTCAAATGATGTTCAATTAAGATTTTGACTAAACCATGGTGATACAAAGTTGCTTCTAGAAATTGAACCCTTTTTTGAACGTTTGAGGCCATTCTTTTCAGACTATGAAGTAGGAAAAATGGCAAATTAATTTCCTCATCTAAGAAATGCATCATTAACCGAATATGGTAGACATAGAGGGTACCAAATCTGCCTTCACAAGTTATAATTTTTTGTAAAATGAGCAACATGTTCCTCCACTTATTCTTTAATGTCGAGCTAGGAATACCCTTTTTAAAAATGGAAACATCCATACCTGGGGTCTTAAGCATTTGCCTCCATGCTTCGTTATGGAATTCCCTATTTTTGAACCACCATTCTCCTTGTTTAGGTAATTCCGTTGCCTCTGAAATGAAAGCCTCTGTAACAATGAATTTAATGTCTCCTATTTCAACCTCGGCTCCATTGAAGGACCGTGCGAATGTTTTAGTCACCTCTTTGTGAAAACCACTGAATTTTTCCAAGAATTGCAACCAACCTGCTTGCTGTAACATTTATTTGATTTGTGGATATCCCTCCAAGTACTTGGTCCCAACCGGTTCAGTCCTCACTATGAGACCCATAGATTTTCTTCCAACCTTCAGTTTACTGCTCCTCTGCTCATGGTGAAAATGGCTGTTAAAGAGATATTTCTGCCCCAAAGATGTTTCCTCCGTTTTACAGAGCGGAATGGCTAAGTATTGGGTATGGAAATGAATGATATGGAGTGGTTTTGAAACGCGTATAATGCGGTGAGGTGGTTCATATGAGTTGAAAGCTAACACGGAAGAAAAGATCGCAGAGATATTTTGTTAAGAAATTCAAAATCATCATTAAATACTTTGGCCTAGTGATGTGACTGATCAAATCATTTCAGTACTTTAGCCATTAAGTTTTTTAAATGATGATCGAATATGGTAAGATGGAAGGGTTTTTTTGTTCAAATTTTTTATGATATGGTTGATAGGCATGATCAACACGACTAATTAAAATAACCTTTTTGAATCATATATGACTAAACTATGCTAAAATTTTCATGATTTGTCACTATAATAATTTCACACCTTTGCCTTTCCTTTAATTTTCTTTATGGTTTTGATATGCCTTGTCCTCAATCATTGATCTTCAGTTCCTCATAACTCCTTTGATTTTTCTTGTTGTCTTGAATATGCAGGATCAATTAGTTGCTAAATCAAATGATTACTGGATAGTGCCTTCAGGGTCTCTGGCTGTAGAATGTCTGTCTGGCTGCAGAATGTCTGATTGGCTGCAGAATGTCTGATTGATTGCAGAATGTACCTGTAGAAGTCTTGAAACATGGAATGGAATGGATTGAAGCATGAATGGAATGATGGAATATTGTATGAAATGAATTAAAAATGGATAATGAAATATGGTGTAATGGAGTATGGGTGAAGTGAATAATGGGATGAAATGAATCACAATTATGAAGTGGAGTGAAAAAGTGGCCTACAACTTCTGATCTGTATTATTCAATTGCAGAAAGAAATCAATCTTAAAACTCTGGGATGGAAATGAGGTGGACCATGGAATGAAATGAATGAAGTATGGATGAATGAAATGAAATGGAGTATGGATGAATGGAGTGAAATGGATCATAAGTGGGATGTGAATCAGTTATGATTTTATGATAGTTGCTTGCAGAGAAAAAAAAAACAAACTTGAAAAGCTAAAGTGTCAGAAAGATTCTGATTTTCACTCTATCTTTTCTGTATAAACGTGCTAATCAGAGATTAGTTTTCATGTTTATACTTTTTATTTTATTTTTATTTTTTTATTATATATATATATTTTTTTTAAATTTTATTTATTTATTTTTTTTTAAATTATCTGACTTCAAAAAATTTAATTAAGTTGATGAAGAAGAAAAATTCTTCTTCATTAACTTCACATCATTGTTTTCCTGGAATTTCTTGACAAATTCTTCTCTTGAGAGTGGCTTATGATACAGCTTCAATCTATGACAAATCACAAGAAAAGTGACCTTCTCTTCATCTATTGTCCTAATTTTTATTGCTCTATTATCAAAGTTTCTTATAATTTCATATGGCCCAAGCCAATGTGTTTGGAAATCCTTGAACTTTGAATCAAACAAGAGAACCTAGTCACCTTCTTTGAACTTCTTTTCCTTGATGTACTTGTCATGCCATCTAGTCCTTTGTTGTTGGACTATACCTTTTTTTCTGAACTGCATCTTGTATGATCTCATCCAAGTCATTAATCTGCTCCAATCTATGCTTTTGTGCCTCTGTTAGATCAAGTCCTAGCTGAACTACCATTTTGAAAGTTTGAATCTGGAACTCTATGGGAAACAAAACTTGCTTTCCATAAACAAGTTCATAAGGAGTATGGCCTGTTGTGCTTCTCCATGTAGTTCTATAGGCCCACAAGGCTTTAGGAAGCCTATCTACCCAATCTCTTCTATGTAAATGGACAGTCTTCGTTAGGATCCCTTCAATGACCTTATTAGTAGATTCCACTTGACCATTTGCTTGTGGATGATAGGGAGTAGATTTTCTGTGTCTAATTTTGTACCTCTCCATCATTTGTTCCACTAGCTTTGATGTAAATTGAGCTCCTTGATCTGTAACAATTTCCCTTGGGACACCAAAACGAGTAAAAATATCCTCAAAAATAAAATTAACTACAGATGCTTCAGTAGCAGAAAGGAATGGTTTGGCCTCTACCCATTTAGTAACATAATCAGTGCAAACTAATATATATTTCTTTTGTCTTGATGGAGAACTAATAGGTCATAAAAAATCCAAAGCCCATTTTTAAAAGGTTCAATATGTACCTGAGGCTGCAATGGCATCTCACCTAAAGGAGAAGGTTTCCCTACCTTTTGGCAACTGTCACACCTTTTGACATACTCTTTAGCATCTTTAAATAGGGATGGCCAATAATATCCCAAATGAAGGATCTTATAGGTTGTCCTTTTATCAGCAAAGTGTTCGCCACAAGGTTCATCATGACATTCCTTGAGAATCTCAGGCATCTCATCTTCCCGAACACATCTCCTAATGATAAAATATGGACCTGTCTTGTATAACTCATTAGAAACCCATGAATATTTTGCACTATCATAAATGATCTTTCTTTTGTCTCTTGCATTCATTATTGAAGGAAATTTCCCTGAAACTAAATAATTAGCAATGTCAGCAAACCAAGGAGTTTGAGTAGAAATTGCAAAAAGATATTCATCAGGGAATTGATCTTCAACTGGAGTATTGTCTTTGATGTTTTGGAGTCTAGATATGAAATCAGCTACTGTGTTTTGTTTTCCAGACCTATCTAGAATGGTAATTTTGAATTCCTGTAAAAGCAATAACCATCTTATGACTCTACCATTAGTAATTGATTTGTTCATTAGATATCTAATTGCAGAGTGATCTGTGTGAACGAAAGTTTCATAGCCTATTATATAATGTCTGAATTTGTTTATGGCATGAACAATAGCTAAAAACTCTTTTTCAGTTACAATATAATTTAACTCTGAAGGAGTCAAATTTTTACTTGTATAGTAGATGGCATAAGGAATCAGGTCTTTTTGTCCCAATATTGCTCCTAGAGCTGTATCTGAGGCATCTTTTGAAATATGAAAAGGTAGCTTCCAGTTAGGTCCCCTTAAAATAGGTGCTTCAAAGAATTTTGTTTTCAGGGTCTCAAAGGCTAACGGGCAATCGGGATTCCACCTGAATTCACAGTCTTTGGTAAGTAATTTCAAAAATGGAGATGCTATCTTGGTGAAGATTTCTATAAACCTTCGATAATATCCTGTAATTCCTAGAAAACTCCTAACATATTTTTGACAACTTGGAATAGATAAGTTAGAGATGACTTCAAATTTTGACTCATCAACTCTAATCCCATCCCCTGAAATGTGATGTCCCAAAAAAATTCCTTCAGTAAACATCATAAAACATTTTTCATGACTTAGTGAAATATTTGCTTCTTTACATCTTTTTAAGACTTTTTCCAAGTTTGCTAAAGCTTCTTCAAATGTGTTTCCATAAACTGTGAAATCATCCATATATACCTCTACACAATCATGTATTAGATCTGAAAAAATTCCTAGTACTTCCCTTTGAAATGTTGCGGGTGCATTGCATAGTCCAAATGGCAATACTCGGTAAGCATAGGTACCCCAAGATTTGATTATAACCACTAAACCCATCTAGGAATGAGAAGTACTTCTTTCCAGCTAATGTATCTAACACCTGATCTATGAAAGGTAAGGGAAAATGATCTTTAGGAGTAGCTTTGTTTAATTCCTAGTAGTCAATACATACCCTCCATTTACCATTTTTATTTGGCACAATTACCGAAGGAGAAACCCACTGACTGTCTGAAATGGGATAGATGAAGTTAGCATTTAATAATTTCTACAATTCTTCCTTAACAATCTCCCTCAGATTTGGATTCATCCTTCTCTGAGGTTGTCTTATTGTTTTACAATTTTCCTCTATGTAGATGTGATGAGTGCAAGTCTTGGGGTTTATCCCTTTCATATCAGTGTACTCCCATGCCTATGCATAAGAATGTCTCTATAATATCTTGACTAGCTCTTCTTGTTGAGATTTCTCTAGGCTCTTGTTTATGTTTAAAGTTTTTCCTGGAAATATCTCAATTGTAGAACTGCCAAATTTATCCATGGAATAGAGAGACATCTGCCTTGATGACAAAAACTCAATGTTGGATTCTTCTTGAAATTGTTCATGTTTATATTCCAAAGAGGATTCAAAATTTTCCAAGGTATTCAGAATCTGGCTATCTTCACTAATTTATGAAATTGTGAAGAGAGGTTGTAAGTCTTCTTCATCCTCTATCCATTGAGTATCATCTAATTCTGTAATTGTTCTTGCTGGAGGATACAAGGTAAATTTCTTGGTTGAACTACCATCAGAGATGTACATATCACCGGATCTACAGCTAATGAAAGCATCAGCTATAGCTAACCAAGGTCTTCCTAATATAATAGGGTGTCCTCCTAGATTATTCTTAGGGGTTAGGATCATAAAGTTCACAGGATACTCCCAAGAATCTAGGGACACTGAAATGTCTTCTATTACCCCATCAGGTTTAATCACAGATCTGTCTGCTAATTGTAATAATGTGGGTGTAGAAAGAAGATTAGGAAGTTTCATTTTATCCATGATTTGTCTACTCATAATATTGATTGCTGCTCCTAAATCAATAAGTGTGTTTTGGATCTCAGTTCCATTGATGTGAATTTTAACAACTGGATTTCCTGGGTCTAGATACTTTGGAATAGCAATCTTACCCATCATGATATCTACTATTTTTCCTGCCAGTTGAATTTTCTTTGTCTCTCTTATTCTTTTTCCTGTTTTCTTCATGCTCAACTCCTTTATTGTCTTTGCTAAGATTGGAATTTCCTTGATAGCTTGCAATAATGGGATCTTAATAAAAACATTTCTCAGCTCATCCAGGAAATCATAATTAGGCACCATAATTTTTTTTTCTACACCCCTATCAATTTGTAATCTTTCTGGAAAGGGAGGTGTAGAAGTGGATGTTGATGGCTGCTCTAATATAGGAGTTGAAATTATTGGTTCTTTTTGTTTTTATTTTTCAATGTTTGGGTCTTGGAAAGTTGTGTTCTCTTCAAGACTTTTATTTACCCGTAGAGAATCTTCCTCAGAATTGTCTTGCTCTTGTATGATTACAGAAGGTTTCCTCTTTTCAAGTATTCTTCCAGACCTAAGTTGAACATCACTAAGGTCTAAAGGAGTGATCAAATAAGTTAGAAACTGTTGGCCTTCTATCATGTATGTGTTCTGAGGATTTTTATTGTTGGGGTTTGGTATGGGTTGGGCAGGCAACTGATTTTTTTTCTGAGGAAATGGTAATGGAAGTGGTTGATTTTGATGTTGTGGATTTTGAGGATTTTGTTGAAATTTTTTTTGAGGAGGGAAATGTGGATATGGTGGATAGGATGGTGGATATTGATAATACTGAGAGTATCTTCCATAGGGATTTTGTGCTCCTTGCGCCCAAGTTTGTGATTGATTTTGAAATTGGGGCCAAGGTTGCTGCCAAGAATTCCTATTTGGTGGAGGTTGATTGTACATCTGATCATGGAATCCTTGTGTTTGAGGTCCTTGCCAAGGCCTTCTAGAGAAAAAATTGAGAGATTCTGTGGAACTTGAAGGAGTATATTCTTGAAAGACAACTTTAAGACCAGGAAGTGAAGGAAAAATCTTGGTCTCATGTTCTTCTGAACAAATTACACAAGTCTCCACAACTTTGGCATCCAAAGGGCACTCTCTCAAGGCATGTTTCTTTCTACATTTGGGACAAAAGATTGCTAAGGCATCAGATTCAGCTTTTTGCTTGTTTTGTAACTTAAGGGTGTCTATCTATTCACTAAGACTCCCCAAGATATCAGATTTAAACTCATTAAGCATATGTCCTATTTCCGCCCTACTTACTGTCCCAGAAGCATACTTACTTGCCCTTGCAAGAGCGGGGTCTCTTGGTCCTTTTACAGTTTTAGATTTCCCTCTTGAAAGGTTGATACATAATTCAGCTATTTCAAGTAATGTAAGCTGATATATATCCCCTTTTCCCATCATGTTAATGATATCTAACCATTCATCCCTAATTGTCTTCAACAAAAGAGCTTTCAAAGTGTCTTGGTCTAGGTTTTCCATTTTTGCTCTTTTGATGTTGTAGTTAAATCTCTCCAACAAATCTTCCATATTTTCATCTTCTTTTTGTAGCATTTTAAACACTTCCTCCTTATGGTTGGCTGGCATACAGTAGTCCAAATACCTTTCTAGAAATACTTGTTTCATGTCTTCCCATGTCCTAATAGAACTGTTGATCAAACTCATAAACCACTTCAATGCTGCTCCTTTCAATGTTGAAGGAAATAGTTTAAGTTTTTTAGCATCTTGTAAGTAGTCATAGGTTCTACATAAGAATTCAAATTCCAATAGGAAGGTTTCAGGATCTTCAGTTTTCATTCCATAAAAGTTTGGAAGGACAGAGGGTGAAATGTTTTTCATAGTTGTATTGGTTTCTTCATCTACTATTGGAAACCCAAAAGAGCTTCCCATTTCTCTTCTACCTCTTCCTCTGCCTCCTCCTTCTGCACCTCTACCTCCTTCTCCTCTACCTCTACCTCTACCCCTTCCAAATAGTGTGTGTTCTCCATTAAAAACTCCTCCTCCCCCTTCTTCTGCCATAGTTGATTCTTCTGTAGAAGTTGAAAAGTTTATGTCCCTAGCAAGGGTTCCTGAATCTCCCTCTAAGACAAGTTCAGTGGGTAAAGTGGAAGGTCTTTCTAATGGAATATCTGATCTTAAGTTCTCTAGAAGTCTAGAATCAGTAAAGGATGTAATGTGGGTTTGAGTTGGAGGTGTGCTGGCTCTAGGTCTTGGTGAAACAAGTGGTGTTCTAGGAATCAAGCTTCTGCTTCTTATGAATCTACCCCTTGAGTCTCTTTCTCTACGCATATCATTGTTTTTGGGTGGTAAGAAACAAGGCTACCTAGTTACACTTCCCCAGCAACGGCACCAAAATGTTGTGCTCAACTTAGTGTTCCTAAATTGAGGTCATAAATTATCAACCTGGGTCAGTAAACTGCTGAAGTGTGGTGCACTATATGTGCCTAGGTATCTGTTTCTCAGTACGTTGTGTTTAGTGTTTTTATGATGTTTTTGGTTTTACGGTTTTATGTCAAGAATGAAAAGAACTAAGTGTTGGTAAAGAGAAGTGGATGGTTACACTAAAACAAAGCAAAACCTACTCTAAACTGTGTATGACACTAAAGAACAGAAAATGCAAAGCTTGATAATGACTCCTAGTAAGGAAACAAATCACAAAATGAACTCAATAACTCATAGCATGAACTCATCCAATTCATTCATTAGGAATATGTTGGAATAGTTTTGAGAAAAGGACAATTTTAGTACAAATGAGGCTCTCTTAAGTACACAATCATCTTACAATATTACAAAGAATCTCATCCACGGCTAGAAGTTTATTAGAACACAATTGGAAAAAGACTATTTGTAACACAATAAGATTTCTACTCTGAATTAACTTGTTATGCTAAGATCAATTCATTCTGCAGCTCAACTTGTCACCACTAAACCTTATTCAAAATTTAAAGATTTTCTAAAATAGTTTTTTTGGAAAGAAAGGTTTAATTGTGAATTTGCAAAGGATTGCAGAACAATCAAGGCCTTAAACTGATATCACTAACTTATTCCTGTTCATATGATGATACATTAATAGAAAGTCAGAACAAGATTAGTTTGTAGATTATGAAGGTCGTGAAATTTGATGTTAACAATTAATACTACTTAAAGAACAATGGATAACACTGAGAATGCAATTGGTCAAACTTGAAACACAGTGACCACAACTAAACTACAATGCCATTAACCTAACTTGAAATATAGTGAACAAAGTTGAACTAGAATGCCACTAATCTAACTTGAAATGCAGTGAATTAAAACTGAACTAGAGTGCCATTATCAAACTTGAAATATAGTGACAGAATTGAACTAAAAGGACATCTACCTCTGGAGTGCTACCACTAGACTAAGGATGCAACTAATTACTGGAATGTTTCAGCTCTATCTCATTCAGAATTAGTGGTATTTTGGAATAGTTTGTAGAACAAGACTGGCTGCAACATGTTATGTAAATGAGCATGAAAGCATAAAATTCAACAGAACACAACAAAGCTCTAGAACACCACAACTATGTCCCATCCGAAATTAGTGATATTTTGGAAGAGTTTATAAGATCATGACTAGCTGTAAAACTAATGTAATTAAGCATAAGAACGTAAAACTAACTCCTAAAATACTACAGTCACACCTCATTAGACATTAGTGATATTTTGGAAGAGTACGTAAGAACGAGACTAAACTGTAGCATCTAATGCAAATGAATATAAAACTCAGAGTTCAGAAAGTCAATTAAACTAGGAATGAAACGAGGCTAAATTACTTATCTAAATTATATGAACAAAGCTCCTCAGGTAGCAGGGGCCCTCTACCACCGGAGTAGCATGCAAATATACTCAAGATTGACTCAGCTCGTGCAATAAAATGATGTTTCTTTCATTAAAGGAGAAATTCTTCAAAACAGAGTATTTACGGCCTTCAAAGATCTAGCAACAAAACAAAATCTAACCAACAGTTTCTCGGTCTCCCGAGTCATACTTATAATGAAATTACATAACTATTCTTTGAGAAAAACGGGGATAAGTGTCTTTCCCACTTCTAATCAAATTAAAACTCTTATTAACAGTCTTGTGCTTAACTGCGGACATCTGTGGAGTCCGTGTTTTGATAGGAAACTGCTTCTCTTCTATGTGCATAACCGCTTTGATACTTTAACTCAGACTTCGTGGGGAGCAAGAGATGATGGGGAGCTGTTGTGGATTTCACCCATATTCCTTTTTCTTTGCAGTGACACCTAGAACCTACATAAACATGAGGATGGCTACAGAACAGACGACTGGCTACGGAATGCCTGTATTCTGTAGCCGAGTCTTAGTCAAAATTACTACAACAACAAAATCATAAAAACATAGAAAGTTAGTCATTATATAAATTCTTAAAGCAATTTTAATTAATCCTATTGATCAGTTAAGCCTGTAATTGATGAGGGACAAAGAAAATGAAGTAGAATGTGGTGAAAGAGAAGAACATCTTTGGGGCTCAACATACCCCCACTGCAAAGTTTTTGCATGTCCTCATGCAACTACTCCATGTACTCTGAGACCTCTGCTAGGACATCCAACCCTCTTCTTCTACTTTTTCTGATAGTCAATGGTCTTCTGGGCTTCCTTATGACTAACTTGAATCTTAAATTTGTAAGTGCCCTGATTAGCTTTTTGTTTTTCTTCTTCAAAATTTTCACTGGTCTTGTACAATTTCTCCATTTGTAGAGACAGAGTTGAATTCATATCACTTTTTAGTTTCACCTGCTCCCTCAAAATGTCATTCTCATTCTTGATGTGCCTATTGAGTACTTCTAACTCATACTTATCTCTTCTTAGCACATCAATTTCAGATTTTGGTGGGCTAGGAGTTCTGTCTCTACTTTCTAAAGCTCTCCTCTCTAATGACTCAATATAATTGTAAATTTGTTGTTGTGCTGGGTCAATTTCTGGAGTTTCTTCATCCTCAATGTTTATGATCCCTGTTTGTCTAACCTCTGTTTTCTTTAGTATTCCTCTAAGTTTGTGGCTCCATCTTGGTTGAGATGGCCCTTCACCTCTTTCTTTGGCATATCTTTTTATTATCCTCTCCTTCTTAAGCTGCTTCTTTATTTGAGCCAATTTCTCAGAAATCATCTCTTCACTGTCCTCTTGAATTGATTTACCAGTTTCAACTTCAATAGCTTTGGAAATTTCCCTTCTCCTGCTTCTTCTTGTAGGTTTTCTTTCAGGTGGAGATTCTTTGGGTTCCTCAAAATGGTTCCTCACTAGAAATTTTTCCCAATTATCTCCCATTTTCCTCAAATGATGTTCAATTAAGATTTTGACTAAACCATGGTGATACAAAGTTGTTTCTAGAAATTGAACCCTTTTTTGAACGTTTGAGGCCATTCTTTTCAGACTATGAAGTAGGAAAAAGGGAAAATTAATTTCTTCATCTAAGAAATGCATCGTTAACTGAATATGGTTGACATAGAGGGTACCAAATATGCCTTCACAAGTTATAATTTTTTGTAAAATGAGCAACATGTTCCTCCACTTATTCTTTAATGCTGAGCTAGGAATACCCTTTTTAAAAATGGAAACATCCATACCTAGGATCTTAAGCATTTGCCTCCATGCTTCGTTATGGAATTCCCTATTTTTGAACCCCCTTTCTCCTTGTTTAGGTAATTCCATTGCCTCTGCAATGAAAGCCTCTGTAACAGTGAATTTAATGTCTCCTATTTCAAAATCGGCTCCATTGAAGGACCGTGCGAATGTTTTAGTCACCTCTTTGTGAAAACCACTGAATTTTTCCAAGAATTGCAACCAACCTGCTTGCTATAACATTTCTCTGATTTGTGGATATCCCTCCAAGTACTTGGTCCCAATCGGTTTAGTCCTCACTATGAGACCCATAGCTTTTCTTCCAACCTTCAGTTTACTGCTCCTCTGCTCACGGTGAAAATGGATATTAAAGAGATATTTCTGCCCCAAAGATGTTTCCTTCATTTTACAGAGCGGAATGGCTAAGTATTGGCTGCGGAAATGAATGATATGGAGTGGTTTTGAAACGAGTATAATGCGGTGAGGTGGTTCATATGAGTTGAAAGCTAACACAGAAGAAAATACCGCGGAGATATTTTGTTAAGAAATTCAAAATCATCATTAAATACTTTGGCCTAGTGACGTGACTGATCAAATCATTTCAGTACTTTAGCCGTTAAGTTTTTTAAATGATGATCGAATATGGTAAGATGGAAGGGTTTTTTTTTTCAAATTTTTTATGATATGGTTGATAGGCATGATCAACACGACTAATTAAAATAACCTTTTTGAATCATATATGACTAAACTATGCTAAAATTTTCATGATTTGTCACTATAATAATTTCACACCTTTGCCTTTCCTTTAATTTTCTTTATGGTTTTTATATGCCTTGTCCTCAATCATTGATCTTCAGTTCCTCATAACTCCTTTGATTTTTCTTGTTGTCTTGAATATGCAGGATCAATTAGTTGCTAAATCAAATGATTACTAGATAGTGCCTTCAGGGTCTCTGGCTGTAGAATGTCTGTCTGGCTGCAGAATGTTTGACTGGCTGCAGAATGTCTGACTGGCTGCAGAATGTCTGATTGATTGCAGAATGTACCTGTAGAAGTCTTAAAACATGGAATGGAATGGTTTGAAGCATGAATGGAATGATGGAATATTGTATGAAATGAATTAAAAATGGATAATGAAATATGGTGTAATGGAGTATGGGTGAAGTGAATAATGGGATGAAATGAATCACAATTATGAAGTGGAGTGAACAAGTGGCCTGCAACTTCTGATCTGTATTATTCAATTGTAGAAAGAAATCAATCTTAGAACTCTGAGATGGAAATGAGGTGGACCATGGAATGAAATGAATGAAGTATGGATGAATGAAATGAAATGGAGTATGAAATGAAATGGAGTATGGATGAATGGAGTGAAATGGATCATAAGTGGGATGTGAATCACTTATGATTTTATGATAGCTGCTTGCAGAGAAAAAACAAACTTGAAAAGCTATAGTGTCAGAAAGATTCTTATTTTCACTCTATCTTTTCTGTATAAACATGCTAATCAGAGATTAGTTTTCATGTTTATACTTTTATTTTATTTTGTTTTATTTGTTTTATTATATATATATATATATATATATATATATATATATATATATTTTTAAATTTAATTAATTTTTTTTTTTTCAATTATTTGACTTCAGAAAATTTAATTAAGTTGATGAAGAAGAAAAATTCTTCTTCATTAACTTCACATCACTATTTTCATATAATTTCTAGACAAATTCTTCTCTTGAGAGTGGCTTATGATACAGCTTCAATCTATGACCATTCACAAGAAAAGTGACCTTCTCTTCATCTATTGTCCTGATTTTTATTGCTCCATTATCAAAAATTCTTATAATTTCATATGGCCCAAGCCAATGTGTTTGGAATTTACCTTGAAAATCTTTGAACTTTGAATCAAACAAGAGAGCCCAGTCACCTTCCTTGAACTTCTTTTCCTTGATGTACTTGTCATGCCATCTAGTCCTTTGCTGTTGGACTATACTTGTTTTCTGAACTGCATCTTGTCTGATCTCATCCAATTCATTAATCTACTCCAATCTATGCTTTTGTGCCTCTGTTAGGTCAAGTCCTAGCTGAACTACCGTTTTGAAAGTTTGAATCTGGAACTCTATGGGAAACAAAACTTGCTTTCCATAAAAAAGTTCATAAGGAGTATGGCCTGTTGTGCTTCTCCATGTAGTTATATAGGCCCACAAGGCTTTAGGAAGCCTATCTGCCCAATCTCTTCTATGCAAATGAACAGTCTTCGTTAGGATCCCTTTAATGACCTTATTAGTAGATTCCACTTGACCATTTGCTTGTGGATGATAGGGAGTAGATTTTATGTGTCTGATTTTGTACCTGTCCATCATTTGTTCCACTAAATTTGATGTAAATTGAGCTCCTTGATCTGTAAAAATTTCCCTTGGGACACCAAAACGAGTAAAAATATCCTCAAAAAGAAAATTAACTATAGATGCTTCAGTAGCAGAAAGTAATTGTTTGGCCTCTACCCATTTAGTAACATAATCAGTGCAAACTAATATATATTTCTTTTGTCTTGATGGAGGACTAATAGTTCATACAAAATCCAAAGCCCATTTTTCAAAAGGTTCAATATGTACCTGAGGCTGCAATGGCATCTCACCTAAAGGAGAAGGTTTCCCTACCCTTTGGCAACTGTCACACCTTTTGACATACTCTTTAGCATCTTTAAAAAGGGATGGCCAATAATATCCTAAATGAAGGATCTTATAAGTTGTCCTTTTATCAGCAAAGTGTCCGCCACAAGGTTCATCATGACATGCCTTGAGAATCCCAGGCATCTCATCTTCCCGAACACATCTCCTAATGATAAAATTTGGACCTGTCTTGTATAACTCATTAGCAACCCATGAAAATTTTGCACTGTCATAAGTGATCTTCATTTTGTCTCTTGCATTCATTATTGAAGGAAATTTCCCTAAAACTAAATAATTAGCAATGTCAGCAAACCAAGGAGTCTGAGTAGAAATTGCAAAAAGATATTCATCAGGGAATTGATCTTCAACTGGGGTATTGTCTTGGATGTTTTGGAGTCTAGATAGGAAATCAGCTACTGTGTTTTGTTTTCCAGGCCTATCTAGAATGGTAATGTTGAATTCTTGTAAAAGAAATAACCATCTTATGACTCTGCCATTAGTAATTGATTTGTTCATTAGATATCTAATTGCAGAGTGATCTGTGTGAACAAAAGTTTCATAGCTTGTTATATAGTGTCTAAATTTGTTTATGGCATGAACAACAGCTAAAAACTCTTTTTCAGCTACAGTATAATTTAACTCTGAAGGAGTCAAATTTTTACTTGTATAGTAGATGGCATAAGGAATCAGGTCTTTTTGTCCCAATACTGCTCCTAAAGCTGTATTTGAGGCATCTGTTGAAATATGAAAAGGTAACTTCCAGTTAGGTCCCCTTAAAATAGGTGCTTCAGAGATTTTTGTTTTCAGGGTCTCAAAGGCTAACTGGCAATCAAGATTCCACTTGAATTCACAGTCCTTGGTAAGTAATTTGAAAAGTGGAGATGCTATCTTGGTGAAGTTTTCTATAAACCTTTGATAATATCCTGTAAATCCTAGAAAAATCCTAACATCTTTTTGACAACTTGGAATAGATAAGTTAGAGATGAATTCAAATTTTGACTCATCAACTCTAATCCCATCCCCTGAAATGTGATGTCCCAAAACAATTCCTTCAGTAAACATCATAAAACACTTTTCATGACTTAGTGAAAGATTTGCTTCTTTACATATTTTTAAGACTTTTTCCAAGTTTGCTAAAGCTTCTTCAAATGTGTTTCCATAAACTGTGAAATCATCCATATATACCTCTACACAATCATGTATTAGATCTGAAAAAATTCCTAGTACTGCCCTTTGAAATGTTGCGGGTGCATTGCATAGTCCAAATGGAAATACTCGGTAAGAATAGGTACCCCAAGGACAGGTAAATGTGGTTTTATCGATTTGATTATAACCACTAAACCTATCTAGGAATGAGAAGTACTTTTTTCCAGCTAATGTATCTAACACCTGATCTATGAAAGGTAAGGGAAAATGATCTTTAAGAGTAGCTTTGTTTAATTCCCGGTAGTCAATACATACCATCCATTTACCATTTTTCTTTGGCACACTTACCAAAGGAGAAAACCACTGACTGTCTGAAATGGGATAGATGAAGTTAACTTTTAATAATTTCTGCAATTCTTCCTTAACAATCTCCCTAAGATTTGGATTCATCCTTCTCTGAGGTTGTCTGATTGGTTTACAATTTTCCTCTATGTAGTTGTGATGAGTGCAAGTCTTGGGGTTTATCCCTTTCATATCAGTGTACTCCCATGCATATGCAGAAGAATGTCTCTGTAATATCTCGACTAGCTCTTCTTGTTGAGATTTCTCTAGGTTCTTGTTTATGTTTAAAGTTTTGCCTAGAAATATCTCAATTGTAGAGCTTCCAAATTTATCCATGGAATAGAGAGACATATGCCTTGATGACAAAAACTCAATGTTGGATTCTTCTTGAAATTTTTCATGTTTATATTCCAAAGAGGATTCAAAATTTTCCAAGGTATTCAGAATCTGGCTATCTTCACTAATTTCTGAAATTGTGAAGAGAGGTTGTAAGTCTTCTTCATCCTCTATCTATTGAGTATCATCTAATTCTGTAATTGTTCTTGTTGGAGGATACAAGGTAAATTTCTTGGTTGAACTACCATCAGAGATGTACATATCATCGGATCTACAGCTAATGAAAGCATCAGTTGTAGCTAACCAAGGTATTCCTAATATAATAGGGTGTCCTCCTAGATTATTCTTATGGGTTAGGATCATAAAGTCCACATGATACTCCCAAGAATCTAGGGACACTGAAATGTCTTCTATTACCCCATCAGGTTTAATCATAGATCTGTCTGCTAATTGTAATAATGTGGGTGTAAAAAGAAGATTAGGAAGTTTCAGTTTATCCATGATTTGTCTACTCATAATATTGATTGCTACTCCTAAATCAATGAGTCTGTTTTGGATTTCAATTCCATTGATGTGAATTTTAACAACTGGATTTCCTAGGTCTATATACTTTGGAATAGCAATCTTGCCCATCATAATGTCTGCTATTTGTCCTACCAGTTGAATTTTCTTGGTTTCTCTTATTCTTTTTCTTGTTGTCTTCATACTCAACTCCTTTATTGTTTTGGCTAAAATTGAGATTTCTTTGATGGCTTGCAATAATGGAATTTTAATGCAAGCATTTCTCAATTCATCTAAGAAATCATAATTAGGCACCATGATTTGTTTTTCTACACCTCTATCAATTTGTAATCTTTCCGGAAAGGGAGGTATAGAAGTAGATGTCGATGGTTGCTCTAATATAGCAAGCGAAATTATTGGTTCTTTTTGTTTTGATTTTTCAATGTTTGGTCTGGAAATTTAAATTTCAAGACTTTATTTACCTACAGAGAATATTCTTTTAATTGTCTTGCTCTCGTATGATTACAGAAGGTTTCCTCTTTTCAAGTATTCTTCCAGACCTAAGTTGAACATCACTAAGGTCTAAAGGAGTGATCAAATAAGTTGGAAACTGTTGGCCTTCTATCATGTATGTGTTCTGAGGATTTTTATTGTTGGGGTTTGGTATGGGTTGGGAAGGAAACTGATTTGTTTTCTGAGGAAATGGTAATTGAAGTGGTTGATTTTGAAGTTGTGGATTTTAAGGATTTTGTTGAAAGTTTTGTTGAGCAGGGAAATGTGGATATGGTGGATATTGATAATACTGAGAGTATCTTCCATATGGATTTTGTGCTCCTTGCACCCAAGTTTGTGATTGATTTTGAAATTGGGGCCAAGGTTGCTGCCAAGAATTCCAATTTGGTGGAGGTTGATTGTACATCTGATCATGGAATCCTTGTGTTTGAGGTCCTTGCCAAGGCCTTCTAGAGACAAAATTGAGAGATTCTGTGGAACTTGAAGGAGTATCTTCTTGAAATACATCTTTAAGACCAGGAAGTGAAGGACAACTCTTGGTCTCATGTTCTTTTGAAAAAATTACACAAGTCTCCACAACTTTGGCATCCAAAGGGCACTCTCTTAAGGCATGTTTCTTTCTACATTTGGGACAAAAGATTGCTAAGGCATGAGATTCAAATTTTTGCTTGTTTTGTAACTTAAGAGTGTCTATTTGTTCACTAAGACTCCCCAAGATATCAGATTTGAACTCATCAAGCATATTTCCTATTTCTGCCCTACTTACTGTCCCAGAAGCAGACTTACTTGCCCTTGCAAGAGCAGGGTCTCTTGGTCCTTTTATAGTTTTATATTTCCCTCTTGAAAGGTTGATACATAATTCAACTATTTCAGGTAATGTAAGCTGAGATATATCCCCTTTTCCCATCATGTTAAGGATATCTAACCATTCATCCCTAATTGTCTTCAATAAGAGAGCTTTCAAGGTGTCTTGGTCTAAGTTTTCCATTTTTGCTCTTTTGATGTTGTAGTTAAATCTCTCCAACAAATCTTCCAGATTTTCATCCTCTTTCTGTAGCATTTTAAACACTTCCTCCTTATGGTTGACTGGCATACAGTAATCCAAATACCTCTCTAGAAATACTTGTTTCATGTCTTCCCATGTCCTAATAGAACTGTTGATCAAACTCATAAACCACTTCAATGCTGCTCCTTTCAATGTTGAAGGAAATAGTTTAAGTTTTTGAGCATCTTGTAAGTAGTCATAGGTTCTACATAGGACTTCAAATTCAAATAGGAAGGTTTCAGTATCTTCAGTTTTAAGTCCATAAAAGTTTGGAAGGACAGAGGGTGAAATTTTTTTCATAGTTGTATTGGTTTCTTCATCTACTATAGGAAACCCAAAAGAGCTTCCCATTTCTCTTCCACCTCTTCCTCTGCCTCCTTCTCCTTCTGCACCTCTACCTCCTTCTCCTCTACCTCTACCTCTACCCCTTCCAAATAGTGTGTGTTCTCCATTAAAAACTCCTCCTCCCCCTTCTTCTGCCATAGTTGATTCTTCTGTAGAAGTTGAAAAGTTTATGTCCCTAGCAGGGGTTCCTGCATCTCCTTCTACGACAGGTTCAATGGGTAAAGTGGAAGGTATTTCTAATGGAATATTTGATCTTAAGTGCTCTGGAAGTCTAGGATCAGTAAAGGATGGAATGTGGGTTTGAGATGGAGGTGTGCTGGCTCTAGGTCTTGGTGAAACAAGTGGTGTTCTAGGAATCAAGATTCTGCTTCTTATGAATCTACCCCTTGAGTCTCTTTCTCTACGCATATCATTGTTTTTGGGTGGTAAGTAACAAGGATACCTAGTTACACTTCCCCGGCAACGGTGCCAAAATTTTGTGCTCAACTTAGTGTTCCTAAATTGAGGTCATAAATTATCAACCAGGGTCAGTAAACTGTTGAAGTGTGGTGCACTATATGTGCCTAGGTATCTGTTTCTCACTACGTTGTGTTTAGTGTTTTTATGATGTTTTTGGTTTTATGGTTTTATGTCAAGAAGGAAAAGAACTAAGTGTTGGTGAAGAGAAGTGGATGGTTACACTAAAACAAAGAAAAACCTACTCTAAACTGTGTATGACACTAAAGAACCGAAAATGCAAAGCTTGATAATGACTCCTAGTAAGGAAACAAATCACAACATGAACTCAATAACTCATAGCATGAACTCATCCAATTCATTCATTGGTAATATGTTGGAATAGTATTGAGAAAAGGACAAGTTTAGTACAAATGAGGCTCTCTTAAGTACACAATCATCTTACAATATTACAAAGAATCTCAGCCATGGCTAGAAGTTTATTGGAACACAATTGGAAAAATACTATTTGTAACACAATAAGATTTCTACTCTGAATTAACTTGTTATGCTAAGATCAATTCATTCTGCAGCTCAACTTGTCACCACTAAACCTTATTCAAAAGTTAGAGATTTTGTAAAATAGTTTTTGGAAAGAAATGTTTAATTGTGAATTTGCAAAGGATTGCAGAACAATCAAGGCCTTAAACTGATATCACTAACTTATTCCTGTTCATATGATGATACATTAATAGAAATTCAGAACAATATTAGTTTGTAGATTATGAAGGCCGTAAAATTTAATATTGACAATGAATACAACCTAAAGAACAATGGATAACATTGAGAATGCAATTGGTGAAACTTGAAACATAGTGACCACAACTAAACTACAATGCCATTAACCTAACTTGAAATATAGTGAACAAATTTGAACTAGAATGCCACTAATCTAACTTGAAATGCAGTGAATTAAAATTGAACTAGAGTGCCATTATCAAACTTGAAATATAGTGACAGAATTAAACTAAAATGACATCTACCTCCGGAGTGCTACCACTAGATTAAGGATGCAACTAATTACTGGAATGTTTCAGCTCTATCTCATTCATAATTAGTGGTCTTTTGGAATAGTTTGTAGAACAGGACTGGCTGAAACATGTTATGTAAATGAGCATGAAAGAATAAAATTCAACATAACACAACAAAGCTATAAAACACCACAGCTATGTCCCATCCGAAATTAGTGATATTTTGGAAGAGTTTATAAGATCATGAATAGCTGTACAACTGATGTAATTGAGCATAAGAATGTAAAATTAACTCCTAAAATACTACAGTCACACCTCATTCGACATTAGTGATATTTTGGAAGAGTACGTAAGAATGAGACTAAACTGTAGCATCTAATGCAAATGAATATAAAACTCAAAGTTCAGAAAGTCAATTAAACTAGGAATGAAATGAGGCTAAATTACTTATCTAAATTATATGATCAAAGCTCCTCAGGTAGCAGGGGCCCTCTACCACTGGAGTAGCATGCAAATATACTCAAGATTGACTCAGCTCGTGCAATAAAATGATGTTTCTTTCATTAAAGGAGAAATTCTTCAAAACAGAGTATTTACGGCCTTCAAAGATCTAGCAACAAAACAAAATCTAACCAACAGTTTCTCGGTCTCCCGAGTCATACTTATAATGAAATTACATAACTACTCCTTGAGAAAAACGGGGATAAGTGTCTTTCCCACTTCTAATCAAATTAAAACTCTTATTAACAGTCTTGTTCTTAACTGTGGACATCTGTAGAGTCTATGTTTTTATAGGAAATTGCTTCTCTTCTATGTTAATAACCGCTTTTATACTTTAACTCAGACTTTGTGGGGAGCAAGAGATGATGGGGAGGTGTTGTGGATTTCACCCATATGCATTTTTCGTTGCAGTGACACCTGGAACCTACATAAACATGAGGGTGGATGCAGAACAGACGACTGGATACGGAATGCCTGTATTTTGTAGCCGAGTCTTAATCAAAATTACTACACCAACAAAATCATAAAAACATAGCAAGTTAGTCATTATATAAGTTCTTAAGGAAATTTTAATTAATCCTATTGATCAGTTAAGCCTGTAATTTATGAGGGACACATAAAATGAAGTAGAATATGGGGAAAGAGAAGAACATCTTTGGGGCTCAACAACATCTCCTGACTTCATTGAAGCAGGATAAAGCCACCCACATCTCGGATCACATTCATGAGTGGCGACGTCGTCATAGACTGATTAAGTTTGATATTCCTAATCAGCTACTAACTCATTGGTTCACCACGTCCTTCGTTAACAAAATCGCCCAAGATATTGCTATGGGGGCAGGTGTGACTGAAGAACAAGCCATAGTGCGTGTTCAATATCTTGATCTGGTATACTCTCAGTCTGGTACGCTGTATGATATTTTGACTGATGCTCCACGCCCACGAACCTCTAAAGCTCCACCTACCCCTATGGTGGATGGTGTTATCGGTTCTGTATCTCAGAATTCTCGAAAATCTTCGAATGGGAAGCAGAAGTCCAATTATTCCAATAATTCTGCTCTTCCCGCCCCTCCAGATTCTGGCAAAAATGTGGAGGTGAACGCCGTTCAGGCTAATCCTACGGAAAAGGCCTCCAAAGGAAAAAAGAAGGGCAAACGTAAATCCAAATCCGATGCTCCGAAGCTAGAGTCTTCCAAACCTCGGACTAAGGATGGTTCTCAACGTAAACCGAAGTACCCCTGCCTTATTTGTGAAGAAGATCACTATACCAAGGATTGCCCCCGAAGGTCCGAAATTAGTCAACTTCTCAAAGGCCCCAAAGGGACTCCGGCAGTTCTAAAAGAACCGTTCCCGTCTCAGCAGACCTAGATGGTTGAACAACCTTCACCATCTGCACCATTTGGTTCCCAAGTCTTTATGATGAATGGTGCTGTACCTATCTCCATTGCTACGCATTCGAAGGATTATGTTGGATCACACCAGGTAGCTGGCAAGGAAGTTGTGGATGGACCACCTCCCCCACCTGTCTCCAGTCCATTGGAAATTGAGAAGCCTACTACTGAATCTGTTGTAAGGCCGCCTTCTAAAGGTGTTCTATGAATATCTTCCTACAACCCAAATGCCTGTGCTGCTCAGCACTACAGTATTGTTGAAGATTTGGCACAGGCGCCTTCTGCTATGTCTGCATTGGAAGTTCTTCAAAGTTGCCCATCACAACGGAAAGCTTTATTGTCTGCAATCGGTGGGATCGATCCCACTGATTCTAACCTTCTCACCTTCGACTTAGAAAATTTCAACCCCCGACTCCCACATCAGATCGCTCTTGTTATTCAAGTCGGGATTAACGGTCTTAACATCCATAGGGCCGTTGTGGATGAAGGTGCTTCTACCTGTGTCATGTCATTCGCATGCTGGAAGGCCATTGGCTCTCCAGCCCTTTCATCCTCCCCCAATGCCATAGAGGCATTCGATGGTCGGGAATCGAAACCCTTGGGTGTTCTCGAGAGTTTATCGATTACTTTACAGAGGAAGACAGTCAACGTAGAAGTAGAAGTGGTTGACACCAAGCTTAACTACAATATACTTATTGGCCACAGTTGGACTCACGCCATGCTATGCGTGCCATCCACCCTCTTTCGACTTCTTAAGTTCCCTCATGAGGGAAAAATCGTTACGGTGGATCAATTGTCTTTCTTCACCTCCACCTCCGAGAACAACGTTCCTTACGTGGATCAGATCCTAAATCCCCCTGACAGTGTAGGACCTGGTCTCTTCAAAGACCCTGTCCTCATAGGTATTTTTCCCGCACCGCCACCGCACACTGCTCAAGTTAATATGATCTCTAGGTCTGACGACCCATGGCTCATCCCTTCGCCTGAGCAGGTGTCTGATTTTGGAGAATCGATGCCCTTAACTCCAGTAGAGATTAATTACTGTGAAATCGTTGCCGCATCTGATCCTTCCCCTCCTCAGCATACTCCTTCGAGCATGGCTTTAGATGTCTACTCTCAATCCCTCTGGCTCGGCGAGGCCGACTCGCATGATCCTCTTAAGGAGACTTTCCTTTCTGATGAAGCCATTGTTGAAACCATGTCTCTAGAGGAGCTGCCTTGGAGCGATGGACATCATCGTTCCTCTTTCATGCCCAGCCTGGGGGCAATGTCAGATTGTCTAGAGCGTTTTGCATCTTAGGTTCCCACTCGACCTCTCCAGACGCCCATATTTACTCATGAGGTCCTTTCAGAAGGAAACCTGAGCAAAATCACTCAAACTATTCTGACCGACATCTCCGTTAAACCGGGGATAGTTGAGAACATACACATGGGAGTAACTTGTTCTCCTGATGAGATACAAGTTTACATTGATATTTTTCGAGAATTCAGAGACGTGTTCGCTTGGTCCTATGAGGAAATGCCTGGGATTGATCCCAACATAGTAGTGCACGAGATTCCTACCTATCCTGGTGCGAAACCCGTGAGCCAACGCCTACGCCCGGTTCATCCTCGCAAAGCTGCTGCCATTAAAGTAGAATTTGAAAAACTTCTGAACGCGGGCTTCATTTACCCAATTCCCCTCACAAAATGGGTTTCAAATATTGTCCCTGTAGATAAGAAACAGGGCACTATAAGGGTCTGTGTTGATTATCGTGATATTAATCGCGCCTGTCCTAAGGACAACTATCCTACTCCCTTCATAGATCAAATCATTGAAGAATGTGCCGGGAGTGAGATTTATTCCCTAATGGACGGATTTTCCGGGTATAATCAGATAAATATTCTACCTGCTGATCAACACAAGATTGCATTCATCTATTCGTGGGGTACCTTTGCTTACAAAAAACTCTCGTTCGACTTGAAGAACGCTGGAGCTACTTTTCAACGTGCGATGTCTTACGCATTCCACGACATACGCCATATCGTTCAGCCTTATCTGGACGATCTGCCAGCTCACTCAGCTTGGCGGGAGGACCATCCCGAACACCTCCGCCAGATTTTCCTTCACTGTCGACACTATAATATCCGGCTCAACCCTCATAAATGCGTCTTTTGCGTAGATTCTGGCCATCTTCTGGGGTTCATAGTCTCCAAGGATGGGATTCGCCTCGACCCCCTAAAGGTCGAGGCCATTGTCAATCTCCCATCACCCTCCTCATTATATCAATTGTAGAGTCTGCAGGGAAAAGCTAATTTCCTTCGACGCTTTATAACGAACTATGCGGAAGTGGCCAAAGGATTCACGCATCTTTTAAAGTAGAACGTTCCCTTTCATTTGGACGACATTGCTCAACAATCCTTTGAGAAGCTTAAGACGTTACTTGCTAATGCTCCGTTGCTTCGGCCTCCAAACTATCACCGTGATTTCACTCTATATTTGGCCGCCGCGTTTAGCTCTATAGCTATGGTTCTGGTGCAGGACGATGATGATGGCAATGAACATGTTGTCTATTATCTATCATGAAACCTTCTTGACACAGAGACACGTTACGCTCATGTCGAGAAGCTGGCATTAGCAGCCATACAAGTTGTGCAGCGTTTTCGCCACTACATCCTGCTGTGTACAACAACCGTGGTTTCGGATTGCAACCCCATGACATACATTCTATCTCGAAAATTACTGGGGGGAAAATACTCGAAATGGATCGTTATCCTTCAGGAGTGCGACTTAGAGTTTACCACTGCTAAGTCGACCAAATCACTGGTTTTTGCGGATCTCATTTGCTCCCTCCCGACAGACTCCACACCCTCTCACTCTGAAGATCATATCCCAGACGAAACCCTCTTCCTTATCAGCACCCGTGACCCATGGTATGGCGATATTATTTTATATCTTCAAACGTCAACATTCCGGTCTGAGTTTACCAAAGATGCCTGACGTCGGATTCGGCATCAGTCTCAACCCTACCGCATTTTAGGAGATACTTTATACCGTGTTGGAGTAGATTCAGTGCTCCGTCAGTGCTTGACACTAGAAGAGGCTGAACGAGTCTTAAATGACTGTCACAGTGGCGACTGTGGCGGTCAAATGTCTAGATATGCCACCGCCCAGAAGATTCTGCGTGCGGGTTACTTCTGGCTATCAGTCTTTAAAGACTGTATTGTCGGAGTCCACAAATGTCATTCATGCCAGGTTTTTCAGCGCAAGATGCGCGAGCCACCTCTCCCATTGCATCCTGTCATTACTGTCGGCTCTTTTGCAAAATGGGGCATATATTTCATGTCGTGTAACCCTCATTTGGCCGGGGGGCATGCATATATAATCGTCGCTGTCGACTACTTTACTAAGTGGGCCGAAGTGATGCCTACACTAGCCGTCGATGGTAAGACAACTGCTCAGTTTATCTTCAACCATATTATTGCACGTTTCGGAGTCCCTCAGGCCATTGTTACCGATCATGGTACTCACTTTCGAGATTACATGATGGCCGAGCTGACATCAAGATTGGGCTTACGACACGATAGCTCAACGCCATATTACCCCTAGGCAAATGGCCAGGTTGAGGCTGTGAACAAGGTTTTGGTCACAATGCTTCAACGAACAATTGGAATTGATAAGTCCAACTGGCACCTCCAATTGTTCTCAGATCTATGGGCATACCGGACGTCAGCAAAGAGTGCGATTGTATTCACACCATTCCAATTGGTGTATGGTCTGGAAGAAACTCTTCCGTTAGAGTGCGAAATTCCTTCCTTAAAGTTGGCTGTGGAACTTTTACCCGACACTTCTCTTGTAGAATAGCATCTCTTGTATTTGGAACTGTTGGATGAAACCCACCACTTGGCTGCCTTAATCATTAAAGCATAGAAAAAGCAGGTCAAAGCGCACTTTGATCAATCAGTCTCTCCACATTCCTTTGTCGAAGGGGACCTTGTCCTCCTATACGACCAAGCGCACGACAAACTCGGGGCAGGAAAGCTCCAACCCATGTGGCATGGGCCCTACATAGTAAAACGAGTATTGAAAAATGGGGCTTATGAGCTCATTGATTATGAAGGAGTTCCATTGGCGCAGCCTAGAAATGGGTTGTACCTTAAAAAATACTACACTTGAAGTCATTTTTGGTGTGGTGTGTGTACATAGGTGTGTATATTCATTTGTGTGCATGTGTGGTGTGGTGTGCATGTAAGCATCTTTCTGCTGATCGAGTCTTCCTAATTGTGCAGATGTCTATTACTCCATTTGTGGGTTTCGCGGATGGTGCCTCTCACAGTACCAGGAATCTGTTTTCGGCAGCTTGGGTAATCTATGATCCTGCTGGTGAGTTGGTTGACCTGCAAGGTGTGTGTCTGGGTCCTGCTACAAATAATATCGCGGAATATAGTGTTGTATTGGAATTATTAACCGAGGCTGTGGACCTCGGAATTCGTGAATTACTTGTGTATCTGGACTCACAACTTGTAGTATTACAACTTAACAGACATTATTTAGTAAGAAATCCATCCATTTTATGTCTGTATCTGCGTATTCATTTGCTGGAAAGAAATTTTGACTATATTACATATCAACACAAACCCAGACATATGAATACATTAATAGATACAATAGCTAATTTGGTTCTAGATAGACATTTGCGCAATTTATAAACAAAACATCATTACATGTAAAAATATCCATCCAGAAATAGGTATGTATATATATATGTGTCGAAATGTTTACATAGTGTGCATCACATAAAATAGAAAAATATACATGTTTGTCTTAATACATCCGGAGACGACATGTCTCTCAAAAAATATATGCATGAAATAAGCCCTAGGTGTCTAATCCGCATGGTGCTCGTGGTAACATGCTACCGCGTGCACTAAGTGTCTCAAAAGTCGGCGGAGGCGACTAGGCACTCCCACTGTATGTCTCTGATATGCCATCGGGACATCTGCCAGCCGGGCATAGTCTGGAATCCCCCAGGTGATCCACTCAAGGTTCTGGATCAACTCTCCTCCATTAGCACCCTCTTCATGAGGATCAGCTGCGGTCTGAGTTCTTCGTGCAATAGGAGACATACTGGCAGGTCGCTCTGGGCCGACATTTGCATACATATAAAACTGTTGTTAGAACGGACATGTATCACCAAAACATCATAAAACATAAAAAATAAAAGAGAGTATCATACCCAACTCCTCATCCCAATCCTCCCCCTCAGGAGCGGAAGATCGGGATCTCCGGTGAAATCGGTCCCAGCATAGGGCCAGTGCTCGACCACGATCAACTGACGCTGTAACCATCCAAAAAACTCAGGCCTCCAAGACATCTGTTGGACTCCTCCTAACCTGGGCATAAGTGTTGCCCAGTGAGCCATCCTCGGCTCTCGTGGTATCGGCTCAGCAACTATGGCCCCTTGTCCCTGGAAGATAGGTAGTCGTTCCAGGATGAACGACACCAAAATGGAACCGTAGCCAAACTGCTTTAGTTTGACTTGCTTGCATCTCGTCAGCTGCCTCTTGATATTGGTTGTCATCGTTGTAGCCTAATCAAACAGTGTAGGACTCATACACTCAGAGGGTATTATGAGTTGAGATTTTGTTGCCTTGTGTGGAGCTTGTGATCCCGTAGCTCGTGTAATGGTGTGTAGCACTACTCTGAGTGCTAGATCCTCGACAGTGTGGATGTCCACCTTCCCGCTTCCGGATCTGGTCCGTGCCCTTGGGCACACCCTCACCATTACTTGTTCCATATTTTCACCAGAAGGTTTCCTGCCTGTCAAGATGGGAACCGGACCTCTGCGCGACAGTCCAGTTATGAAATATACGTCGAAAACCTCGAGTTCCAACACTTGGTCCTGAAGCTTAAACACTTCTTCATTTTCATCCCATATATTGACCAAGTATTGTAGTAGCTCCAGTTGAGCTCGTAAGCAGGGCGTCAGGAAGAAATTTTTGAGTCCACAGTTCCTAAGTGCATTCATACAAGCTTCATTCTCCATAGCCAGTTCATTCTCTTCCCCATGCTCCCTCTCCTTCCATTTGATAACCATTATGCCTGAGTAACCTGCATCAACATGATCAAAAAGCCTCGATTAGATCTATGTTATGCTTGAAATTTCATTTGGATCGTTCGCAATTCAAAAATTTGAAGCGGAAAATTGAGTTCCTCCGTTGGCGCGGCCCCTTTGTAAGCAAAAGGCCATTGGCGCGGGTCCGTGCCCGATACTCGTGCCAATGGGCGGAGCCCTAAAATTTTAAAAATTTTCCAGAGAAGTCTAATCCGTAATGGAAATCTCTTAAAAAAGGATCGAAATGGAGTTCAAGGAAACGCCCCTTACCTGGAAGAAACAGGAATATGAATGATATCCCGGATCAGTCGCAGTCGCCGTCAGAAGTTTGCACACAAATGGACCACTGTTGCTCTCCAATGAGGTAAATAGTAAAAGTAATTTTGTTTTTACCATTTGAGAATTATTTATAACTTTTTGAAATCTAATTAGGTTTTAAAAGTCATTTTTTTTTAATATTTTAATATATTTTGTCAAAAATGGATTTTACACTTGCCTTTATGTGCAGCTACAGGTTTTTACACAACTTAAACGGTGACACGAGCTGTATTTTATACTTTTTCGGGCTCGGTAAATACACAAAAAATTCACTTTTGGAGTCATCTTTCAGCTCTTTTCTGACTCCTTAAACATGAAAAGATTTCCGAGGCCCTTGTCATTTCGATCTCGTTAAAGTGGCCACGAAACGACATCTACCCAATATACGTTTACCCCTTTTTTCGGGCTAGGATAGATTACTTACGAAAAAGGAATACCCCGGCCTATTGTGACTAGGAGGTTTTCTCAGACAAATTTTTCTACCTTTTCAGATCTGAGGAACTATTTACGAAAAGGGACCTTTGGAGTTTACTTTTCTGCTATCTTTTCAAACTCTCTAAACATGAAAATACGCCGAGTTCTTCCTTTGTCAGACTCGTTAAACCCTGATGACATTGGATTCAGTCGTAATGACGGTATCCGAGTTCCTCCTTCCTAGGGCTCGTTAAATGTACTAGGATGGGCTTATACAGCAAGCATATGGTATCCTCTTCAAGCTTGTGTAAAAATAAAGAGGTACTTGCTAGAAATGGTGGGGAAAATGGAACCAACATCATTGTCGTGTCGGCAGTATGTTGCTCTTGAACATGGCACTTGTCTGCATTCATGTCGGGTTAGGGATATCTCATCTCGTTTTCCACTTGCCTCCGTGGGTTTGGATGATCCCTTTTGACCTCTCATCTGCTCTTTGCCTTGTCATCATGACCCTTGATCTTTTGATGTCAAATACTGCCAAATCCACTGTCGTGCCACCAATATGTTCAAGAGAATTTGACCTCTACAGATTTCAAACTTCCTCTGATTCTCATATGATATTAATTCACAAAGACATTATGTTCCTCTGTCTCATGTCGATGATGTGGGAAACACTATGGCCCACCTTCGATCAAGGTCACTTCTTGTCAACTTCAGCTCATTATCCAGGAAGCTACTCTAGAGACTCCCTTCTGGTACCTTGGAGCCTGCATGCCTCAATGGTAGGTTCTTCTTAATCGACGTGAGGTTTTCATCATTGGCCTCCGATCGAGTGATTCTATGAGTGTTCGACGCCAAATACGGCGCGGGATAATACCGGAAAGGCTTGAGGACCATTGTCATTATTGGTGGTACCTCTCGCGTCTGTTAACATCTTTCATCATTGGCTGGTAATCAGACGATGTTCTTGCATGTTCGACTTCAGCTCACCTATTCACATGCTTGAACTTGTACTTTTTCGGGTCGAGATGGAGCGCAAGATCCTGGATTTTGTCTATTGAAATCCAGGCTGCGATTTTGTGGATTCTTATGATTAGTTACATGACTCATTCACTGGATGGCTGCGACCATGCCTGAGTCTATTTATCGATCCTCTCTGGATGGCTACGACCATGCCTCGGATCTGGTTTACTACATACTCTTTTATGGATGGCTGCGCCCATACCACATATATATCATGTATTTGAGATATCAGTTGTATTTCTCTACGCAGGTTTTCCGACGGTGGTGTTTTCAGTTGGACACATTCTCGTAAAGCATTTCACCCCTCTCTCTCTTTCGAGCCTCATGCTTTAGGGGGCATTCGTTATTAATAAAGAGCCATTGTCCCCGGCACCCCCATCCCGCACAATACTGAGTGGCTCACCAGGACCTTGTTAGATGACTTGAAACCACTTTCATGACATCCCTCTGAGCATGAGCTTTCATTGCCCTGAAGACAACTCCTTGTGAAAAATCCTAAAAACACCCCTTTTTTCATTGGCGCGAGAAGACAGTTCAGTACCCGCGCCAATGGGGGAAATCCTTCAAATAGGACGCGCCAATTGGTGCTCTGTCTCAGAGTTGCACTCGCGCTAGCCATTTTAAGGAGTGTTTTTTAAAAATAAATGGCGGAAGTTTCGTCCTAACCAATTCATAAACTGGTATCTAATTTGAGTTGGGTGGTTTGGCTCCAGATCTCCATGTAGAGAAGTGGTTTGCCACCTATTAGCCCCCCTATGAAATTCTTGACAAGCAAGTTGGGGGCTAGATTGTTTTGGAGCCTTCAAGGAATGCCTTTCCCCTGAAAACCCATCCTCCTTGAAGTCTCTAGGTGCTATGCCTAAAACAGTTTCCCCCTGCTGATCCATTTATCAAAGGGCCTGTTTTCCCCCTTATATCCCTGCAAATGCCCTCATTTTAATCCCTTGCCCCCTTTGTCAAAGTCCCCTTGTTCCCTTTATTTCTCCTGTCAATCCTATAAAATCCCCAAAAATCCCCTTCAAACTCTACCCATGTCCCTGGTTTAGCCTAATTCGCTATTTATCTTCCTATCGTTACCCTTATAAGGCTTCAAAATGCATTAAAAAGGCTTTAAAAACCTACTTTGAACCTTATATCAGGCCTAGCCCCTCTCCCGATAGCCCCGCGCCTTTTCCTCCACGTGACCCGGCGCCAAACCACTCGCTGGCCCGAAAGGCACTAATCTCCCATGCCCACGGTTCGTCCCTCTGAATGCGTCATCGCCGTCCGCTCATCAGCCAGATCAACGGTTCGGAATGTGCCTGTCCTTGCAGTCTTTGCCATGCAATAGCAATAAAACAACCTGGTTTATCCTACACAGCTTATGCGCGGTAGGTGGTTTCCTCCGAGCGCCCAACGATTCCATTCGCCATCCGATGCGTGTCCTTGTGTACGATTTCCAAACCGCCGTATCCGCCCGTTAACTCCATCCATCGCGCATTATTTTCTGGACACGGATGCCCAACAAAATTACCCTAGACCGTCCGATCTGAAGTAGGCCATCTGACGGTTATCGCTCGTCCAAGATGCACAAAGTTTAATGTAATCGCGCACGCGATAGCTCATGCCATGGCCCGCCGTTCATTGTCCTCCACCGTTGATCCCGCCACGATCGACGGTCCCGATTTGTTCACCCACCGCTGACTTTTCCACCATCACCTAGTTCCGCCACATCATCTCCACGTGCACCCTCCGTACCGTCTCCCATTCCATTGTATATATTGGTTATTTTTCGCGTTTTTTAACGTTTTCCACGCATATTTGCTCTGCAGACCGCCACCATCCACCAAAGCACGTTTCTCCATTCTTTCTGCAATTTTCTCCTCCGTATCATCATCTACACGACCTTTATCTGCCTCCACATCATCTGAAACCCCATTCATGATTTCCTTAACTTGTTTGAGTATGTTGCAGGGTTTCAAAGAGGTAGAAAACCGCCATGATGCATACGTACCTCTTCAATGGCTTGTTGCGCAGACAGAGAGCCGAGATGGGAGCTAGTACTCCAGAGAAATGTCAAAAAGGGTGGCGGAGATAAAAATTTCACCAAAGGACAGGTTTTTGAAAATCCACGACCCCATCCGGTGCCATTAAAGCCCAGATCTTGCAGAATCGAAACATTTATGGAAGCAGCAGAAAGTCTAGCTTATGATTTTAGTCTTCAGTACTCAGGACTGAAGATTTGGATTCACAAGGCAGCAGTTTGAGAAGCAAAGCATTAGATTCAAAACCTCGAAAGTCAACCAGAAGTGTAATACATGGGAAAACGTACCACCAGGGTTTTCTACAGCAGCAGTATGTTCTTTCTTCAATCAGAGGAAAAAGTGCCCATACAGTCTTCATTATACATCATGTCCGAGGGAATTTTCTGCCCAGACAGCAGTCCGACATGGTCAGAAGCATTGGTGACTCAAGTAGGGAAGACCTCACTGTTTCTTATTGTATTTTTGTTATTCTACCAATAAGTACCACACAGTACTGCAGTCAGAACACCTAAGCCATACCAGATATAAATGCAGAGATTTAAAACAGGATGGGTTTCGGCCCTCCATTCATTTCTGTGTTTAATGTTACATTTAGTGTTCACCTACCTCCTCAGTCGATCTTTTGTTCATCCTCTGCTATAAAACACAGAAGGAAAGTATTGTAAGGGTTGTTGATGAGATATCAGGGAAGTGCAAGCATTTTCCTCTCGAGACAAGTTCTCTGTGTAATATTGTAAGATAGGATGAGATTTGATGTATTCAGACTAAATGTTCAAGCTGAGGGTAATGATGTACCTGATTGGTGTTGTTTTTAATATGAAAAGCACATTTCTTTGGATCCTGATCTAAAGCAGCTGGTGATGTTTTCCTATCTCTGTGTTTGATTTCTTTTCATTTTATTTCTACTGGCTTGCATCAGAAGTTTGGCATAAGATTTACCCTTGATAGGTACCTTATGTTGCTTCTCTCCCAGCCTTTTATGTTTTCTGCTATATGTGTATCTGAATATTGATTTCAATTGATTTAACCAGTGTAGTGGATGTCATTGCCTGCTCTCTGATGTATGAATTGAAGAAATCTATGTTTAGATGTTCTTGCTAGGATTTAGTTGGATGAGTTGAGAACACTGGTAGGTCTAGAACCCTGTCTCTGGCTCACTAGGATATTTCCATCTCAATTAAGCCTTTCTAAGATCCCTTGTATTGTCTCTAGTTTTTTCCAAGCAGGTCTGGAGTTAAATGACCTCTGACCCGATATATAGACAGAATTGGGTGGTTCTCCCTCTTTCATTTTCAGTCCTTAATGTCCCATTCCAAATATCATCTTTAAGACCCAACTGCTCTAGATGACTAGCCCAACAGAAATCTTGCACATTGAACATAAATAAATCCTTTCTTGACTCCATTGCCCAATGGCCTTGATGTTCTCTGAGTTATCTATCTTTGCCTAATTTCCTATATGTTCACCCTTGTCTTATATTGGACCTTCCTTTCCTGATTCTGAGCAACCAAACATCAAATAATCCAAACAAACCTTGTGCCTATAACTAGCCTAAAACCTTAACATTTGAGCTTCAAAGACATAAAAACTTTGACTATCATAGAGAGATCCCTCTCTGGACCTAGGAGGGCTAGATCCTAAGGTCTAAAAGTGGTTTGATGTTGTCTCATCTTTTGGTCTTGCCAACCTGGCCAAAACATGGGAACCCCAACATAATGGCGACTCCACTGGGGAAACTGAGTGCATTACACCTTAAACATCCTTAAGCATTCAAAAGACCTACAATCTCTGGTTAGGTTGGAAGTTAAACAGATTCTATCCTCACATCAACCTCTACGCCATTTTTGTGCTTCCCCATACTCTTGGACAGAGTCTGGAAAGGGCCAGGTAGCTTCCGGATCTCACACTCTCTCTGAGGTGACATATCTGGTAAATGCCCTCCCAGTCAATCTCTGGTTAGAGTTTGCTGTGTTCTGAGGTTATCCCTGAAAGGTGATAGTGCTTGAGCACTGTGGTGGACAGTGTAACCCCTTAGATATATCTTAAAACTTCCACCTGGCGACTCCATTGTTCCTAAAAGATCAAAGACTCCGCTGGTGATCAGTGGGCCTGCTGGTTATCTCGGTTTCACATAAGACTCCACTGGGAGACCTGCCTTCATAACAACATCAACCACAACAGAAGTAACAAGTAGGGTTAAGCTGCATGGTTAGAGATATAACATCCTGTCTTTTAGGACCATTCACACAAGAGCTTTCCCTAATCCTAATCCACCTGAAATAGTTGATAACCCCGAGATAATTCTCAAAGGATCTCCTACACCTAAAAGATCAACTATTTCCAGCCATATCCACAGAGCTAACTCCACTCCAGAATACCTTACAGCTCTATCACACCTTCATCTTGACCTAGACCTACCAAACAGTTTACCTAGAGCTAGGTCATTCAATCATTTATATTAGCCAGACTCTGAGCTTCACAGTCCACCATCCGATAGTGGTCAACACACTAGGGATAGAGAATCCCCTCCATCTACGCCTCCTGACATTCACTTCATCCAAAACTTGGGGCTCTGCCACCCTAAATCTTCTCAACAAACCTCTGCTGGTCCTAGCATTCCTGTCATCCACATACCAGCTGCTCAAGCCAACCCTATACCTCATCAGAACATTATCATGGAAGCCTGGTATGCACCTCTGGTTTTACCTCAGCCCTTGTTACCCTTACCCAATGATTATCAATCAAAGATCCCTCACTTCACTACAAAAGAAGCCACAACTTCTCAACAACATGTAGATAAGATGGAGGATTCCTTTGACTACATGGAAATTGATGATGAAACAATAAAAATGAGAATCTTTGCCCAAAGCTTAGGGGGTGATGTGAAGAAATGGTTTAAAAGCTTAGCTCCTGGCAGTATCCAAGATCTCCATGCATTATATCAGACTTTCATCAAAAAATGGGAGAGTAGGGCAAATCCTCGCCAACTCCTGGCTGAATACATGAGCCTTAAAAAGAAATTCAGGAGAGAGTGTCCATGACTACACAACGAGGTTTAACAGCATTTACAATGCTCTCCCTCTGTAGATGAAACCCCCATAGGGTATGGCCCTGGCCAAATACCCTGATGGGTTTGATGCTGACATGGCCTATGAACTTAGAGATAAAGAGTATAACACATTGGAGGACATGCAAAAAGGAGCAGTGAACATAGAGGCAAACCTGATCGAGAAAAGAGCAAGACTGAGATATGAGAAGAGGGTAACATATAGAGATGACACTGTAGCTTCCACATCAGACCCAAACTATGACAGACTATCTAAAAATGTGGATAAGCTGCAACAAATGATGGAGAAAATGGTTGTCACAGTTAGCAATCAGAACAGAAACCAGAACCAAAACCAGAACCAAAACTTTAGAAGAAACAACAATGCTCCCAACAGGCAAAAGGAATCAGATCAACAAGCTATTCCCTCATTCCAAAACTTTCTTGATGAAGATGAGGGAATCATAGAAGAGTCTGAAGGGAACACAATAAACATGTTCGAAACAGAGAACTCAATCCATAACTGTGACTCAGAGGAAGACCAGCCCTCACCTTCTCATTGGGAGGAGGAGTGGTTCGAAACTGAAGATTACAGATTAGGATTTGAAAATGCCATGATGCAGGACAGAGAGCAATATGAACTTAGGAGCAAAAAGAACCAAGAAAATTCCAAAACTGAGAATCCTGAGGTTACCATCAAGAAAAGACCTGATAAAGGTTCTAAATCATCTGCTGTAAACAACAAATCAGCAGCTGAAGGTTCTGGGAAAAACAAAGAAAAAGACAACCAGATGAATGAAAAACAAGGTGAGCCAGCTAGCAGTACTAGCACTTCAGTTAGTACTCCCGATACAATTTTTCCTAACCCTGTACATAATTAAAAATCACAAACTGATTCGGTCACCAAGGTGGCTAATAAAACAGAGTCGAGCATTTCCAAGAGTCAGTCCACTTTCAATTTGGAAATTGAGATTGAAAAAATTAAAATCTCTGTCCCGCTCTTTGAGCTGGCCACTCAGGATGTATATAAAGGCCAAATTTTGAAAGCATTAAATCTAGGAGAAAACAATGATACTGTAAATCTGAATGATGACCAACCTGCCCTCCTGTTTGGTCCAAAGATTGAGGGAAAGTTTTAGGAAGGGGTAGTCCCACCTTTTTATATCAGTCTCAACATCCATGACAAGATACTTCACAATGCCATGCACGATTTTAGAGCATCACACAATCTAATTCCTAAGGTAGTCATGGAAAGGCTAGGCCTAGAGATAACACGTCCATACAAAGATCTATACTCATTTGACTCTAGCAGGGTAAAATGCCTCGACCTAATTAAAGACCTATGTGTGAGTCTTACCTGGATTCCTGCTAAATGCATGGTCATGGATGTTGTGGTGGCAGATGTGCCACCAAAGTATGGCATGTTACTATCTAGATCGTGGGGAGCGAAGCTGCAGGGTACCATGAAAATGGATGGAACCTATGCCACAATCCCTATCTTTGGCCAACTTAGAAGACTGTATAGGGAAGCGCAGATGAAATTCTTAGTCAGCAGCCCCGAGAAGCCTAAAAAATCTCCTTTATACTCTGTACATACGGATCTCGACTCCTTCATCCGTTGTAATGATGAGTCCTTGGAGGAGTCAGAATCTGAAAACATAGATACAAACACAGAGGCTGAAAGCACGGACCTGAACATAGTGGCCACTTTGGAGGAAATCGAAGAAGAAAACATCAATGAAACCCGTAAGATATGCGGTAGGGACCTGACTCCAAATGAACAAGAAACATAACGTAAACAACAATCTAACCAGACCCCCAAACCTCTTACATTTCACGAAGAACAAAGCAATCGACATCCTAGTGCAGACCCCATAGTGCAACATAATGGCGAACCCCTATGGGAGATGAATTTCGATGGGTCTTGTACTAGGAAAGATGCTGGGGCAGGGGTGTGGATACGGAACACAGAGAGTGATCACGCTGAGAGCCATGCTCTAAATCTACATTTCAAATGTACAAATAATATTGTAGAATACAAAGCTCTTATCCTTGGCCTAAATCTGTGAAAAAAATTGGGAGCCCATAGGATAGTCGTACGAGGAGACTCAGAGTTGGTCATAAAACAAGTAAACGACGAGTATTCAGCAAAACACCCCAGGCTCAGGGCATACAGGAATGATGCCATGGATATACTGAAAAAATTTATCGAATATGAGCTGGTGTTTGTCCTTAGGGGTCAAAATTTGATTGCAAATGGATTGGCTTGCCTGGCTAGTTCATATCCTAAGACTCCAGCCGACCAACGAATCATCATTCAGACCAAATTCAGACCTGCAGTGCCAGACAATGAAAAATATTGGCAGGTCTTTGAAGGAGATAAACGGATCGAGGATTTCCTGATAGGAAAAAACGAGTTTGAATTTTCTAATTCAGACTCTAAATCTGAGGACAACTGCCTGAGTGAACAATCCTTTGATGAAGAAACCCCACCCTGTAACATAGAAATAAACACACTTTTCGAAGGAACTGGAAATCCAACCACAGAACGTGAAAACACAGATAGTGAGGAAATGGAGGTGCTGCAAGTCAAAGATAAGAATATACCCAAAGGTCTGGCACCCTTGGAGGACCTTTTTGACTTTGATGATGTAGCGAAAAAGCCCACTTTAGAACATGCAAATTCAGACGTAGAAGAATGCAACATAGGCACCAAAGATAAACCCAAAATGATTAAACTGGCTAAGTTTGTTCCTGCAGACATGAAGAAGAAATACATTGACCTGTTTAAGGAATTCATTGATGTGTTTGCATGGAGCTATGAAGACTTAAAGGCCTATGACACCAACATCATACAACACAAGATACACTTGAAAGAAAATCAGAAGCCTTTCAGACAAAAATTCCGCAGAATCAATCCAAAACAATTTCCTGCAGTTGAAAAGGAGATTAAGAAAATGTATGATGCAGGCATAATAGTCCCTGTGAGGTTTTCTGATTTGGTATCAAATCTAGTGGCTATGAGAAAGAAAACAGGGGAGATCAGATTGTGTATAGATTTCCGAAATCTTAATAGAGCCTCATTAAAAGACAACTACCCCTTTCCTAGAATGGAACATATCTTACAAAAGGTAGTGGGCTCTAAGAGAATCTCCCTGCTTGATGGTTTTTTTGGATACAATCATGTCTTAGTACTCCCAGCCGATCAACTCAAAACATATTTTACCACTCCCTGGGGGACCTTTATGTACGTCAAGATGCCTTTTGGATTGATGAACGTTGGAGCCACCTTCCAGAGAGCAATGGATATAGCTTTTTCAGATGAAATAGGACACTTTATTGTTATTTACTTGGATGACATAACAATCTACTCCAAGACTGAGGAAGAACACCTAGATAATCTGAGGAAAGTGTTTGAAAAATGTAGAAGGTATGGCCTGTCACTGAATCCTAAGAAAACTGTTTTTGGGCTGCAAGAAGGCAAAATTCTAGGCCACATTATATCTGAGAAAGGAATCAAGATAGACCCACAGAGAGTTGAGGGAATAATACAAATCACACACCCAAGAAACATCAAGGAGTTACAGTCCTTCATTGGGAAGATCAATTTCCTTAGGAGATTCATTCCCAACCTAGCTGAGCACCTTAGGAAAATGACTAACATGCTAAAGAAAGGTGCAGGAATTAAGTGGACTGTTGAAGCCAAGAAATCTTTTGAGTCGGTAAAACTGGCGCTCACTCAAGGCCCTGTCCTGATCAGTCTAGATTTCTCAAAAGATTTTCTGATCTTTTCCTTTGCCTTTGAACACACAATAGCTGTTGTCTTACTGCAGAAAAATGCAGAGGGAATGGAATAGCCAATTGCCTTCTTCAGCAAAGCGCTGAGAGATGCACCCTTGAAATAAAACATAATGGAAAAGCAGGCCTACGCTCTGGTTAAGGCCTTAAAATATTTCAGGGTGTACATTCCGCATTCTCATGCCATAGCTTATGTTCCAAATGTAGTGGTCAAAGGTATCTTGTCCCAAGATCCCGACGGGAAAAGGGGAAAATGGATTGCTACAATCTTAGAATATGACCTCGAGATAAAACCCACCAAGCTGATCAAGGGGCAGGGCTTAGCCAAACTGATGGCTGAATCAAATCTGCAGGCCTTGGATATTAACATGGTGAATGCCTTGGATGAGCAGGAAAGCCTACCTGGTACCACTATAGAAGAGAAATTCCGAAACTCTCCATGGTATTCTGATATCCTTTATGTCCTCACCAATTTGAACGCTCCACCCGAACTGTCGAAAACCAAGGCCAAATTCACAAAACTTAAAGCCAGAAATTATTGCATATTGAATGAAAAATTGTATTGGAAGGATCCAAATGGCCTATTACTGAAATGTTTGTCCGAAACTGAAGCTGAAAACGTTAAACAAGAGTTTCATGCTGGAGAATGTGGAGGCCACCTGAGTTGGAAAGCCACGACAAATAATATACTCAGGGCGGGTTAATACTAGCCTACACTATTTAATGATGTCCATAAAATGATAACTGCTTGCCACAAATGCCAGATCTTTGAAGGAAAAAGAAAACTTCTTCCCCTCCCTTTACAACCCATTACAGTTGAGGGTCCTTTCATGCAATGGGGTCTAGATTTTATAGGGGAAATTCATCCGGCCTCTTCATGACAACACAAATGGATCTTGACAGCCACTGATTATTTCAATAAATGGATAGAATCCATCCCCACTAGGAGTGCCACAGACTCTGTCATTATTAGGTTCCTAGAAGGTCATATCCTCTCTCGGTTTGGTTGTCCAAGAAAAATAATCACCGACAATGCTGCTGCTTTTGGATCCAAGAAAATGGTTGATTTTTGTCACATGTACCATGTCACGCTTGGTCATTCAACTGCCTATTACCCTCAAGGTAATGGACTAGCTGAATCTTAAAAAAAAAGCCTAGTGAACATCATCAAGAAGCTGTTAGAAGAGAACAAGAAGTCATGGCATAAGACACTGGTGCACGCCTTTTGGGCTGACAGGCTTACAACGAAGAAATCCATTGGCATGTCACGATTCCAGCTGGTCTATGGGGCAGAAGCAGTATTTCCCACCAGCCTTGGAGTTCCAGTAATCAAACTTGTCCAGGAGATCCAATCAGAAGAGGACAGCATGATAAGAAGGATAAATAAGACCATTCATCTTCAGCAAACAAGGGAGGAAGTTTATAACAGAGCTGTCAAGGTTCAAGAAAACATTAAAAATCTATTTGACAAAAGAACCAAAGCTGCTGATTTCAAAATTGGTGACAAGGTTCTAAAGTGGGACTCAAGAAGAGAGGATAAAGGTAAACATGGCAAGTTTGACAGCTTATGGCAGGGTCCATACATTATCCAGGCTACTGTGGGCCCAAATGCATTTTTTCTACAAGAACTTGATGGTACAGAATTGTTTGGGGGTCCTGTCAATGGCAGGATGCTCAAGCATTACTTCTGCTAAACTTCAATTTCCAGTTTCATTCTTCATTGTATATACCACGTGCGCTAGCTTTGTTATGCCACCGTAAAAAAAAAAAAAAAAAAGAAAAAAAAAAAAAAAGAGAGAGAGAAAAAGACAGCTGGTCCTAACATGTTCAAACTCTAGACCAGCAAAGATCAGCTCTAGTGTGCCCAAAACCAGAGCCCACATCAAATGAAAAGAGGTGACTCAAATACGCTCAAAACCTGAGTCACAAAGAAAGAAGGATAACTCAAATTGCAGATTTCATGCCTCCACAGTTTTTGTTTCAGTGTTCTACAAGTCTTCACTCTAGCAAGTCAGACAGTCTAATCTTGGCTTGGCTGTTTTTCAATTTCCTGTCTTAGAATGCAGGAGAAGAAATCTGTTGGATAGTTTAATCCCAGCAGATGTTATATTAGGTAGAGAAGCATATGAGGCCAACTGTCTAACCTAGTCTCATGGAGGAATAAGGGTAGATTTAGAATAGGTTTGTTTTCTGTTCCAAAAATAAGTGATGTAAAGGGTCTGCTAGCTCAAATGCACCCTAAAAGAAGAAAAAATGTTAGGATTGTAGTTGGGTAGGTAGATTGGTTGGGAAAATTATTTCTGCTGATTTGTGTATCTAGCATATTGTGGCAGCTGAAAATTGAAGAAAGAAAGGGATGTGCCGAGCAGTAGCCATCTGGCCTACTCCAAAGATTATTTCTGGTTTCTTGACTCCTTCAAGAAAAAGCCATCCCCATGTGGAGCCCCTGTTAGCCCCCCTATTAAATTCTTGACAAGCAAGCTGGGGGCTAGATTTTTTTGGAGCCTTCAAGGAATGCCTTTCCCCTGAAAACCCATCCTCCTTGAAGTCTCCAGGTTCTATGCCTAAAACAGTTTCCCCCTGCTGGTCCATTTCTCAAAGGGCCTGTTTTCCCCCTTATATCCCTGCAAATGCCCTCATTTTAATCCCTTGCCCCCTTTGTCAAAGTCCCCTTTTTCCCTTTATTTCTCTTGTCAATCCTATAAAATTCCCAAAAATCCCCTTCAAACTCTACCCATGTCCCTGGTTTAGCCTGATTCGTTATTTATCTTCCTATCGTTACCCTTATAAGGCTTAAAAATTCATTAAAAAGGCTTTAAAAACCCACTCTGAACCTTATATCAGGCCTAGCCCCTCTCCCGATAGCCCCGCGCCTTTTCCTCCACGTGACCCGACGCCGAACCACTCGCTGGCCCAAAAAGCACTAATCTCCCATGCCCACGGTTCGTCCCTTTGAATGCGCCATCGCCGTCCACTCATCAGCCATATTAACGGTCCGGAATGCGCCTGTCCTTGTGGTCCCTGCCACACAATAGCCATAAAACAACCTGGTTTATCCCGCACCGCTTATGCACGGTGGGTGGTTTTCCCCAAGCGCCCAACAATTCCATTCGCCATCCGACTTGTGTCCTTGTGTACGATTTCCAAACAGCTGTCCCCGCCCGTTAACTCCATCCATCACGCATTATTGTCTGGACACGGATGCCCAACAAAATTGCCGTAGACCATCCGATCTGGAGCAGGCCATCTGATGGTTATCGCTCGTCCAAGATGCACGAAGTTTAATGTAATCGCGCACGCGATAGATCATGCCATGGCCCACCGTCGGTCGTCCTCCACCATTGATCCCGCCACGATCGACGGTCCCGATTTGTTCACCCGCCGCTGACTTTTCCACCATCGCCCGGTTCCCCCTCGTCATTTCCACATGCACTCTCCGTACTGTCTCCCATTCCATTGCATATATTGGTTCTTTTTCGCGTTTTTTAACGTTTTCCACGTATATTTTCTTTGCAGACCGCCACCATCCACCAGAGCACGTTTCTCCATTCTTTCTGCAATTTTCTCCTCCGTATCGTCATCTACACGACCTTTATCCGCCTCCACATCATCCGCCACCCCATTCATGATTTCCTTAACTTGTTTGTGTATGTTGCAGGGTTTCAAAGAGGCAGAAAATTGCCATGATGCATACGTACCTCTTCAATGGCGTGTTTCATAGACAGAGAGCTGAGATGGGAGCTGGTACTCTAGCGAAATGTCAAAAAGGGTGGCGGAGATATAAATTTCACCAAAGGACAGGTTTTTGAAAATCCGCGACCCCATCCGGCGCCATTAAAGCCCAGATCTTGCAGAATCGAAACATTTATGGAAGCAACAGAAAGGACAGCTTATGATTGTAGTCTTCAGTACTCAGGACTGAAGATTTGGATTCACAAGGCAACAGTTTGAGAAGCAAAGCATTAGATTCAAAACCCCAAAAGTCAACCAGAAGTGTAATACACGGGAAAACGTACCACCAGGGTTTTCTACAGTAGCAGTATGTTCTTTCTTCAATCAGAGGACAAAGTGCCCATACAGTCTTCATTATACATCGTGTCCAAGGGAATTTTCCGCCCAGACAGCAGTTCGACATGGTCAGAAGCATTGGTGACTCAAGTAGGACAGGCCTCACTGTTTCTTATTGTATTTTTGTTATTCTACCAATAAGTACCACACAGTATTGCAGTCAGAACACCTAAGCCATACCATATATAAATGCAGAGATTTAAAACAGGATGGGTTTCGGCCCTCCATTCATTTCTGTGTTTAATGTTACATTTAGTGTTCACCTACCTCCTCAGTTGATCTTCTGTTCATCCTCTGCTATAAAACACAGAAGGAAAGTATTGTAAGGGTTGTTGATGAGATATTAGGGAAGTGCAAGCATTTTCCTCTCGAGACAAGTTCTCTGTGTAATATTGTAAGATAGGCTGAGATTTGATGTATTCAGACTAAATTTTCAAGTTGAGGGCAATGATGTACTTGATTGGTGTTGTTTTTAATATGACAAGCACATTTCTTTGGATCCTGATCTAAAGCAGCTGGTGATGTTTTCCTATCTCTATGTTTGATTTCTTTTCATTTCATTTCTACTGGCTCGCATCAGAAGTTTGGCATAAGATTTACCCTTGATAGGTACCTTATGTTGCTGCTCTCCCAGCCTTTTATGTTTTCTGCTTATATGTGTATCTAAATATTGATTTCAATTTATTTAACCAGTGCAGTGGATGTCATTTCCTGCTCTCTGATGTATGAATTGAAGAAATCTATGTTTAGATGTTCTTGCTAGGATTTAGTTGGATGAGTTGAGAACACTGGGAGGTCTAGAACCCTGTCTCTGCCTCACTAGGATCTTTCCATCTCAATTAAGCCTTTCTAAGATCCCTTGTATTGCCTCTAATTTTGTCCAAGCAGGTCTGGAGTTAAATGACCTTTGACCTGATCTATAGACAGAATTGGGTGGTTCTCCCTCTTTCATTTTTAGTCCTTAATGTTCCATTCCAAATATCATCTTTAAGACCCAACTGCTCTAGATGACTAGCCCAACAGAAAGCTTGCACATTGAACACAAATAAATCCTTTCTTGACTCCATTGCCCAATGGCCTTGATGTTCTCTGAGTTATCTATCTTTGCCTAATTTCCTCTATGCTCACCCTTGTCTTATATTGGACCTTCCTTTCTTTATTCCCAGAAAAAAAACATCAAATAATCCAAACAAACCCTGTGCCTATAACTAGCCTAAAACCTTAACATTTGAGCTTCAAAGACATAAAACCTTTGACTATCATAGAGAGATCCCTCTCTGGACCTAGGATGGCTAGATCCTAAGGTCTAAAAGTGGTTTTATGTTGTCTCATCTTTTGGTCTTGCCAACCTGGCCAAAACATGGGAACCCCAACACCACCTCTCATGGAAGCTTCCTTGAGGATAGGGCCAATCCCATGATTATAGGGATCCAAACTGCCCTTCCTCCATCTATAAAAGCTTGCTCATCTGCTTTGCAAGCTAGTTTCCAAGAGCCATCAGAGCCTTATGCTGCAAGAGCCTTGATTCATTCCCTTAAGGCCAAATCCAAGCAAGGAGATTATTGTTGAGACATCCAAAGAGAGAGGCTTGTCCCATCCCCGACAGGATTTTTCGAGACGTGTTCCGCTCGCGACCTTCCGAAGGAGAATTCAGCGTCAGAGCCAGGTTGTATCCTCCTTTGATTGATTAATAATAAGCGATTATTGGTTATGGTTCCACTCCTGTTGTTGATTATGATGATGAGTTATGTCTTCTCTGACTGACATATAGTTGCATATACTGGATTTTACGCTTGCGTTTGTTGTGTTTCTTGCATGTGCAGGTGTCTGGTCATGGATATCGTGAGGGATCGTGATCTGCCAGAGCTAAGGAACGGGAGCACTACTTTCTCTACAAACAATAGCGTTGGATTCCAGGTAAGCCTTCATCACTAGTTGGTTTATTTGCAATTAGGAACCTTCACTATAGCGTGTGACAATTGTTGCTAGACCTGGTCTGGGCTAGTAGGGATTGCCTCTGTCCGCAGAGGGGATTTACCTCTTCAACAACACCCTTAGCAAGAACTCTTTTGATAATATAGGGGCCATGCCATAATGGCTCAAACTTTCCTGTACCTATTACATCAGCTTCTTTATCATAAATAAGGACCAATTCTCCCTCTAAGAAAATGCGAGGCTGGAAATTTTTGTCATGTTGCACCTTTATACGTCTCTTATACACTTCGTTGGCCAATTGGGCTTCGCGACACATTTCATCAAGATGGATGAGGTTAAGGAGACACAGTTCTTCTTTTGAGGTGTCATGTAACAAGTCTATTGCGAGTTTTAACGATGATATTTCACATTGGATTGGTAAGTTAACTTCCAGACCATACACTAATTGAAAAGGAGTAAAATCGGTCGCGTTTCTCACCGAGGTTTGATACACCCACAAGGTGGAGTACAGGATCAAATACCAGTTTCTTTAACGAACTCTTATCATTCGTTGAAGCATTCGTTTAAGAATTTTGTTGATAGCTGCAACTTGTCCATTTGATTGTAGATAATAAGGAGTAGAATTATCATATGACAATCCTAACTTGGCAGTGAATTCAGACATCATGTGGTTGAAAAAATGCTTCCCATGATCTATAACTATAGCCTGTGGGACCCCAAACTGTGCAATAACACGATTAAAGAAAAACAATGATGTTTTCTATCATGTGTTGTTGAATGTAGGCATCGCTTTGGCCCATTTGGTAAAATAGTCGACTGCGACAATAATATAACCATGCACCCCAGATGAACGAGGGTTACAGGTCATGAAGTCAATACCCCATTTCGTAAATGGTTCCATAGAGACAACAAGATGCATTAGCGCTGACGGTTTTTGGATCTTACGATAACAAAATATGGCACGTATGACAACTTCTGACTGCGAGGATGCTGTCTCAAAAAATAGTAGGCCAAAAGTAACCGGCGCAGAGTATCTTTTGTGCAGTAGCATATCCAAATAAATTTCCACCACAATCCCTAGCATGAAAATAATTTAACACTTTTTCGACCTCCTCATGAGTGAGGCACATCCTTAAAATGGTATCGACACCACGACGATAAAATGTATCACCGACAATTAGATAATCTTTGGCTTGGTATCGAATACGTCGCTGTTTAGAGAGAGAGGTATTAGGTCAAAAAGTTTTGGTTTGGAAATAAATGATGAAATATCCATACCAGGGATTAGATGATCCAATCATAAATAGAGACTCATCAGGAATTGATGGTTCCGACATATTTGCAATACTATCAGAGGGAAGGTCACAGAGAAGCTCAGTCAAAACTAAATATTTCTTTGACTTGGATTTGATAAATTCCAAATCAAATTCCTGCAAAATGGAAATCCATTTTGAACATTTTCCCCCCAGTAATTGATGTGATAAGATATAAGTCATGTGGTTGCAATCCAAAACTATTGTTGTTTTTCAGAGCAGGATATAATGGCGAAATCTTTGGAAAAATTGAATAGCTGCCAAGGCAAGATTTTTAACATATGAGTACATAACTTCCATATCATTGAGAGTACAACTCAAATAATAAATCGAATGTTCAATTCCGTCTTCTACTTGGACCAATACCATAACAATGGTCGTTTTAGCCACGACAATATATAGGAAATAATCATTTTGATAATTAGGAGGATACATTAATGACGCTTGGACAAGAGTGTCCTTTTCAGCATCAAAAGAAGCTTGCGCAACTTGGTCCCAATGGAAGGGAACCCCATTTTTCAAGAGTCGAGTAAATCCTTTAGCCATTTCGGTGTAATTTGGAATGAACCTCCTTAGGAAGTTAGTCTTTCCTTGAATTTTCTGTATTTGAAGTAAGTTTGATGGCACAGGAAAATCAAGAATGGCCTGAAAATTCAATGGGTCGATTCAAATTCCTTCTTTTGAGACTACGAATCCAAGAAAATGACTAGAACCAACAAAAAACAAACATTTATGTGGATTGAGGTGTATTTTGTAGTGTCGACAGTGTAAGAAAATGGCTCTCAAAAGCATCAGGTGATCAGTTCGATTTCGTGAAAGCACTGGTAAATCATCTAGATACGATTGAACAATGTGCTTTATGTCATAGAAAGCATAATCCATTTCTCTCTGAAAAGTTTCCCCAACATTCTTTAAACCAAGCAGAAGTTTCCTATAAGTGAATGTGCCCCAGGGACAGATGAATGTTGTCTTATGTTGATAATTTGGGCGGATATTGATTTGATTGTAGCCGAAAAATCCATCCATGAACGAAATTATTTCGCATCCAGCATAATCATCAATAATCTGGTCGATAAAGGGAGTAGGATATTTGTCTTTTGGACAAGCATGATTAACATCTCGATAATTGATGCACACTCTAATGGTTCCTTGTTTTTTCATAACAGGAATGATATTGGAAACCCACTCAATTAGCGGAATAGGCTAAATGAAACCAACACGCAAAAGTTTTTCAACTTCTGTTTTGATGGCAGTGAATTTCTTTGGATGAACAGGACGAAGCCATTGACGCACCAGTTTGACATCAGGATACATATTAATAGTGTGTTTAACTATAGAAGTATCTATGCCTAGAATTTCCTCGCAAGACCAAGCAAATACATCGTGAAATTCACGAAATAGAGAGCGATATGATTCAAGTTCTGATGGAGAACAAGATACACCAACATGAATATTCTCTACAATGCTAGGTTTGGTTGAAATATCGATAGAAATGGTTTCTTCAATATTTGACAAATTTCGCGTGGAATCGATTGCATTAATGGGTAAGGAATTCGAAAGAAAATTTTTGATCGATGGGTGATATAGTTCACTAAGATTATTTTCTTCATAATCAGGAAGATGGGAACGATCATGATAATCTTCCCATGGTTCTCCTTCTGACATCATGGCTTCCAAAATATTCTCATCTATCAAGAACAATGAAGAAAAAGGATTAGATGGAGTACCAAAATCTAAGGAATGATCAACCCAAACAGTCGGCGACGATGATTTTGGATTTGCCGCCCAAGATAGATAGATTTATTTCTATGCTAGCTCAATAGGGCTAGGCAGTGAAAATTCATCCAACGTAGAAATGTCAGAATCACCCGTACTCTTCCTTAAGCTAGATAGAGTGGAAGAGATCATGTAGCAGGTCTCTATACTTGCAATTTCTGCCACCGTCACAGGTGGCGGTAATGCAAAGGTTCCCATGAGAGTGGAGTCCTTTAAGAGTCCTACACCAATGTTCTAAATTTCTAGTTGGGGTATGTGAACTAATGGAACACTTCCAATTACCTGCGAAATACAGCAAAAGAAGGATAGTTGATTTATGACTATGATCATACATTTATGTGGAAAGGAAATAATTCTAAAGTATGTAGAAACAATGGAAGTCATTACATATACCCATGGCCTCCCAAGTAAAATATTATAGTCAAGGGGTCCGTAAAAAGCGTCAACATCGATATTAACTGTTTTCCCCCCTAGTTCAACATGCAGGTTATTAATAATACCACAAGGTTTATATGTACGTCCATAAAATGCCTTCAATGTTGTTGATGATTGTCATAAGCGCGGCGAGCCAAGTGACTTCCAACAATTTAGAGACATAATGCATGTAGATGGTCCCTCATCAATAATAGTGTGATGAACAAGGTGATTGAGAACATTTACTTGTATGGAGAATGCCAATTCTGCTGGTAGTTGCAGCACATAGCCCGTATGATTAAAGACAACAAGGTTAGAATCAGTTAGATCAATTCCACCAATGACCAACAATAAAGCCTGTTTTTGGGTGGGAAAATTTTGTAATACCTCAAGAGAAGATATAGATGAAGGGGATTGTGCAAAGCCTTCAACTATACTATAATTTTGTGCAGCTCTTTCTCGAGGATTATATGTCGATTTATGAATTACTCCCTTTAGTGGCTTGATTTTCAATTGAGGAATACTAGTAGGCGGTACTGATTCTGTAGATGGATTCATTGTCAAGGTAGTAGGTTGATCAGTGGCCTGACTACCATAATATTTATTACACGTTGAAACCAAAATATCTGTTGAAGTTTTTGTGATGGATAACATTAACACTTCGGAACTAGGAGATGGATCCGTAGCAACCATGTTTGTGTCCGGATTTGGAAATGAGTCTGTCAACACAGTTGACACATGGGAAGTCTTGATGATTTTTGAGACTTCAGCGCGGTAAGGAAAATCCCTAACAAAGTGTTCCACATTACAGATTATGCATGGATAACAAGGTTTCTAAGGTCCAGACGGTTGATCAGATGATCTTTCCTACGGGTTAGAAGTTTTCTTTTTCTTTGATTTCCCCTTTTTCTTACTTCCTGGTTGCTTGTCACCTTTTCCTTTTTCAAATGACACGACATTAATTTCATAAGTAGGAGCAGGATCAAATGAAGTAGTGTGGTGTGTGCTTGCAGTGCCTATGGATACGTCTCTAGCATGAGAGTCCTTTAATTAAGGAGGAACATTGAAATTAGATCTCGGCGCATTAGGAATGTTTTCATAGAGCATGCCATATTGAGTATAAATCAAGTATAAATATTTGGCATGAGTGATAAATTTATCTTCTGTGACGACACCACCCTTGGCTACATCCTCAGTTATAGATGGTAACAGGGAATTAATGAACCATTCAACAAGGAGCTGATCCGGAACAAATGTCTTAACCATTCGTCGACAACGATGCCACTCAAGAATATGATCAGAAATGTGAGTAGCATTAGTCTGTTTGAAATTATTCAAGAGTTCCGTTCTAGTTTCATCTCTGATAGGTAACTGGAAATGAGTCAAAAAGGCAGTAGCTAGGGTAGTGAAATTGTCAAAAGAAGCTCTAGGTAACTCAATGTACCATTTGGCAGCTAGACCTATGAGCATACGCTGGAAAATACATAGTCGAACGGAATCATCATTTAGGGAGTTTGATGAACACCATAAATGATAAGTGATGACATGATTCGACAGATATTCTCCGAGGTTTCCATTGAAATTAGGAATATCCGAGGGTAATTTATGAAGTATCATCAGCCACTAAGGAGCATAGTTGATTGGATCATTGGTTAACCGATTTAAATCTGGTAATTATAAAGTTGCAAAAAAGGAAACTGTCTATTAAGGTCAGGTTGAGCATAGCCAGGGTAAGATGGAATTGCTTGAGCAATAGGCCTTTAAGCACTAGCATAAGGAATCTGTTGCTGGTAAACCAGATAGGGGTTGTTTTGCATAGCAAATGCTTGAATATTCTGTTGACGAAAACTTGGATATGATACTTGTTGAAAAGAAGTTTGAGGCATTTACACTTGAGGTTTCCAAGGGGTCTGTCCACCAATTTTATAATCCAAATTATGATAACTTGGATTAGGTTGATATGTATAACTAGGTTACGGTTTGACAACCCATAAAATGGTAGACTAGCTTGTGAATAAATGATTCCTGATACAGGTTGTTGTAAATTAACCAAAGGATTTGGAGTCTGTGGACCTAACATTTGATGGTATTGAGTTGAAGGACTTGCTTGATAAGGTTGATGTAAGACATTTTGATTCTGTAATAGGGGTAATCATGTATTAACAAGTGGCAATGAAGTGGGAGTAACAGGTTGAACTGATTGATACGAGTGCACAACTGTTTGTGGTTGGATAGGTAGAGTGGGTTGCCATTGACAAACATTCATTTCAATATTAGATTGACCAAAAAGTGATGGAGTACTATCATATTGGGTGACCAAAGGTTGCCCCCTAGCATGATGAGGATAATAAGATGGAAAATATTTTTCTTTGAATGCATGGAGTCCATTTCATATGGTACTTGAAGGAATTGACCTAGAAGGACCAGCTTGATATTTCCCTGATGATGTATATAATGAATCAAGTCGTTCAGTACTAACTATTGGATTACTAGTTAAAATACCAGATGATGACATTGGTAAAGACCATGGTCTTGAAGATGCACCAGAGAAGATGCCAGATAATGATTTGTAACCTGATGGGACCATAGGGCCACCATGAAAATATGACTCTGGTAGAGTTGTGAACATCGATGGGGTAGCGAGGGCAGGAGCTGACGTAATTGGAATAGCTGGCCCAACTGAAGATTTTGGTTTAGACATGGTTGTTTGACCAAACGTATACCCTTTAGAATCGACGAGAATTTGAATGGGAGCTGGATCAACAAAAGCATATGGAAACGATTGAGGAAAAGACTCGTACAGGTAAAGGTCCTCCCCAAAATGGGTTGGAGTTAAACTTGTATCGTCTTGTGGGATTTATTCAATCGCAATTAAACCAGGTGGAAGTATTTCACTGTTAGGCCCAAAGTATATTTCAGGTAGTTACTGTGTGATATAGGAGTTTCAATGGCTATAGAAATTTGTTGGATGACCAAGGTAGGAACAACTTCCGGTTGTTCGAATTCTAGATTTAGATGTTCTGGCAAAGAAGAGAAAGGATCTGGATCAATTTGTGGTTGAACAACATCGAGTCCAGGAGGTATGGTCTCACTAATTGGATGGATTATGACCACAGGTAGTTGTGAAGACTTCGTTTCGACAATTGTAGACGAACCGGGATGTGTAGAAACAATTTGAGCTAACTCTGGTTTATGGGAAAATGATGTTTCACTAGAGGTACAAATTGTACTTGATTCGGCAGATCATGATCACCTTCGCCTACCAGAAGTAACTTCTGGTGGTAAAGGTGGTTTTAAATCTAATCTATGCGAATGACGGGGGAAAGGGTTTTGTTCTTACACGATTACTGATTTATTTTAGCCAAAAAGAAAATAAACAAAATAAAAGGGTAACACTAGGAAAAAGAGTTTACCAAGAAATTGTGAACTACAGAATACCTCATGGCGAACCAAGAAGTACGGGTAGGCAATCTTCCCGAATGATGTGTTCGGTGTATCAAAATTTACAAGGTGGCCGACTCGGTTCAATATGGATGGATAACACCTAAAATTTTTCCTCCCAAATATACCTGAAGGTACATGGAGGTCCAAGTCCGTATTAGTGTTGTCTAATGCGAAATCGCACAGTGAGAGCACCCCTTTATACTTATCGTACTGTAACACCGCTCCATAGACCCAAAAGTACGTGGATGAGCTACGGTATACTTATGTACGTAGAGTAAGGTATCACACTCGGAATGTATCGCAGACAAGTTAACGACAGCTGCTATGTTTTACGATGCTGGAAAACGTCTCTAGCCTAGACCTTCTAAATGTTATCGTTATGGTTCCAATGCTTTGTTAGGTAAACTGACATTAATTTTATGTTGATCTTGCTTAAAAATTTGACTTTCAAAGGTTCACCGCGATTATGTGTAGGAAAATCCTAAAAATGAAAACTAAGAATGATAAACAATCTTTCACTTTTAGTTTCTTCAATGAAAACCTAACTACTAAGGGGAAAGAGCAAACAATTTGTGAGAAAAAAAATCAATGAGCACAAACTAAATGTAGATTTCCTAATTGTTCCTTTTGCAAAACACACAAAATCAAACATGCAAATTCAAGTTTTTCTTTTTCAGTTCCTTTAGTGTTATGAATGCAGAAAAGAAACTAAGTGCACTAAATAAACCAAACAAATGCTTTTTACTTTCGAGAAATGAGGAATACAAACAACAGTTTCTCTTTTGAAGGAAAAATGAGGAATTTAACAACATTTTCTCCTATCAAGAAATGAAGATTTTACAACAAATTCCTATTTCGAAAGAAAATGAACTTAATGCGACAATAAAAATACTTCGCAATAAATTTTTCAACGATAAATAAAAACGTTTTAGACAAACATTGAAAAAAATTTCTTTCGAAGGAGGAAGAAATATATAGATTCACTGGTCAATATGAGGTTCAAACTATTCAAAACATAGAAGAAAAAAAACTGAATCAATTTGAAAAGACAAATTCAAGGGAATCTGGATGGTTTCAAGAAGCAACACAGTCTCTAAGGGTAGACAGTGCTCTGCAACGTAGGCCTGAAAGGGAGACAGTTCTATGCAAAGCACTGTGTCCTATCCAAGAGTGCATTGGGCGCAGTGTATAAGGAAAAACAACATTGTTTAACACATTTCTTTTGCAAATTAAGATTTGAAAAAGTTTTATCTTTATGAATAAAAACTACTGGGTGGATAAACAGAGCAAATCAGAGGCTAAAACACCTATAACTAAGAGAAATGATCCCTAGCGGAGCCGCCAACTTGTTGGAAATAATTGTGAATTACAGATAAAACACACTTCCCTAGATAGGTGATAATATAGAAAAACAGATTAAAGACTATACAACTTCTTCTCCTAACTAAGAATAGACACACATAATAGATTATAAGCTTACTTGGAATCTAAGCGCTTCCAAATGGTTCCTTCTGTCGCTTCTGTTGCATCTTCAAATTCCAGCGGTTTGTGGAAACTGCTTCCTGCAAAAATGACACTAAACAGCAGAAGATATAAATAATACAGATGTTTATTCAAGTTATTTTTCTAAATCAGTAAAGCATAAACCATATACATCAACTAAGATCTTACAATATGGAAAATCAAAGCCAATACAGATGCATATAGGAAAAAGTAAGCTATATTCTTTATTGATGATAGAAGGAGAGGTTACAACCTAGTGACTGATTTGAAGTGACCATTCTAGTAACATTCATAGCCTCATCACAATATAAATCTCTCTAGCATCTGTTACACAAATCTAAATCTAAATTTAAAATCCACCAGCATTTCTCTACTCAAATTCTTCCTTCTCAAGCACTCAGATCTGTGCTCAATTTATAGAAAAGCTAAAGGTTGTTTTGCAATCAATGACTTTCCAATAATAGGCAAGACATGTTCCCAATCTTGTATATGTCAAATGGACACTTGGATTCGAAGCTTGACACATGTGAACTCTTCTAGAAGGCACTGGCCAAGTGGAGATTTCGGAACAATGAGAATTTCACTCCCAATGTGACCAACGCACCTATGAATGTTAGGAAGTGCTTTGCAAAGCAGCCTTGCATGGGGCTACCTGCATATGAAACACACTTAGTCCCTTTAGATGCAGCGTTGGTGAGCTGTCATATGCTATATAATAAACTTCAAACCTTGGAAACCTTTTCTTGATGAAAGTCATGCTCAATTTGTCTTGTTCTTGTCCTAGGGCATGTAGCAACTTGAAATGATAAGGAATGATAGACCCTTAGTCATAGGTTTTGGAGATGATGCCCAATTAACCAGGTCATTGAGAATGATGCCAAAATTGACCTATAACACATTACAACACTCATGGAGTTTTTCCTATGCCTACGGAGACTTTCCTTTGCATCACAAACAATATAAAATAATCAATGAATTTACATTTACAATTACAATAATATTTCAATTCAGACCTTTCGCCTTCTTGATTTTCTGTTCATCTTGTCTTCTCTGCCTGCTGTCCCATTGTCTTCTTTGTGTGCTGTTATATTTCCAACTGTGCTGCAACATTACTTTCTTAGCTCAACTTGACCTATATTATTACTTTTAAAAAAATGCTACTATACCCTTCTTTTTCCCGGCTATGCCTATTATATTTAATAGAAACATTCAACATTCTCTATACACACTGTTGAGTCTCTCTATCCAAATCCATTCTCTTGTGTTCAACCTTTCTATTTAACTCACAACCACAACCACATAACGCTGTTCTGCACGAGCTCCAATTCCTTTTTCAAGAATTTAGGCCTTTCATTTCTAACTCGATTCGTCCTCCGCTTCCATGGTTTTCTTCATAAAACCAATGCAAAAACATTAAAAATTGGACCTTAAATGTATTAATATTCACCTCTGAGCTCCATCACGTCCATTTCACAAATCGCACTTCGCACTTCAGCATTCCATAGATTTTTTGTTATAATATCCTTTTCCTCCTTCGACGTGATTTAACACAGAAAAAGGTTTACATACGAATTTGAAATCCTTTGGATTTCGCCTTTGAAACTACATCACATCTGGGCCTCTTTATCTCACTTCACAACTTTACCAATTTTGTAATATTCGCAAAAGGGGAATGTAGCAATATGTGAACAAAAAACTAGAAATAGTAGTGTAAATCAACTCATGAACATTGGAGATCAATATGGAGACATAAAATCATGTATTAGATCAGAAAATCAATGCAAATAGTGAGGCATAAACCATATACAATGAAGGAAGAAGCCTCCCATAAACAATCACTCCCACAAATGGGCTGCTGTCACAATAAAAAATGTCGGAGAATTGCTACATCACAGTTATAAACACACTTCTATAGAAAAATAATGTAAAAAATATGTAGGGCTGTTATATTCCTCAAAATATATGCCCAATATAGATCTAGGATTAATACAAACTCCTACAAAGAACCCGGAAAGGGTTTTCAGAAATACACCCTACACAAGATGGGATCTAAATCCCTAGGGCTGAAGATTCAATGCAAACTGAAGAACATGAGTGTAGAAGGCTGAAATATAGCATATTTGATGTAGATCCCCTCAAAGGCCTCCTCCAATGAAAGGTTTAACCCTTCAATCACAAGAAAGAACTCCAAAGGAGCCACAAGATCCCTTACTGAAACTGCCCTCCAAAATAACGCAAACCCTAGCTGGAACAGTGCTGTAAATGATGGGAAATATTTGTAATGATGCCAAAGATCTAAAATGTGTCCAAGAGCTCTCCAAACTAATCTCCTAAGTGAAGGAGTCCTTCCTCCAATGAGAAACTAGCTCAGAAAGTGGGTTTCTAAACCCTCCGCTGCAACACCCTGCAATACATCACAATAACCTGTAGAAGCTGCGCTGATGACGAAATTTGTAGGTTGGCCTGAAAACAAAAATGTGGAAATGAATGCAATACTCTTCCAAGGGGCCTCTCAAGGAAATAGGTGAGATTCGCACTCGGGAACACTCGGTGCTAAACAACACATCAATCTCAACTAAACAACTGAAGAATGCAAGTAGTCTAAATAGACCATATACAAAATAACATTCCAAAACATAATCCCATATGGCTTCCATCCTCTTCCTTATATAGATTATGAGCTTCCTTTCCCTTGGCCCCACTCAATTAGGTAATTTCCTTCATGAAATCAATCTCCCTCCAAAAATGTGTTATTCCTCAATTAATCTCCACTCCTCCATAATAACATTGTTGACCTGGTCAAAGTTGATTGAATCAACATGATCCATTTAGCGTTTGAAAAGGTCTCCTTTCACATTTGAAGTATTTTTATTGCTTCTTAGGAGACTTATGGGCCTCCCCACCCACTTATTCACCTACCTAGTGATAAAACAAACTATAATATTCCATTTAGCTGAAGGCTAAATTTTTGGAATATTACAGTCCTCCCCTCCAAGATGTTGCTTGTCCTCAAGCAACTATAAAGAGAGAGAAGCATTCCTCCCCTCCTCCTCTTGTGGTCTCCTCATCAATAGCCCACCGTTGCTCAAGATAATCTACAATAAATCTGCCCTCCAATGGCTCCTCCCAAGTATGCAAAACCAAATGGTTCACATCATGAAAAGGTGGAAGGTGTAAGTGGAAATATTCTTGTTATACAATGGCCTCCTCAAGGTAGAAGTGATGAAAAACATAGGGAATCCCATTCCCATTGAGATACTTCCATACCCATGCTATCATCCAAATGAAATGTAGGTTTTAAATCTGTACATAAATTATCTGCAAATTAATTTTAAAGACAGAAAATAAACAGGAAGCGAGAGCATAAAACATAAAGTAGGTAGACACAGAGATTTTCCCATGGATCCCAAATCGGGACGACCAACTTGATTTTTCATTATATTCCTTTTAGTGTTACAACACATATATATACATGCCGAAGCATACATAAACCCCAATCCATTAACCCAGGATTAGAGCATAACCGTAGTTCCCTTGACCGAATCTACACAATACCAGGGGCCGAAAACCATCATGCCCCAAAACCATGTGCAAACCCATGCACAAAACCATGGGTGGGTCCGCCCACCAGAAAAATAAGACCAAATTTTTTTTACAGGGCGCTGCCCTCGACCCCGACAGGGGGGGGGCTACCACCCCCCCTGTTACCCCCCCACGCGTGATTAGTCATGGAAATAATATAACACAAACCCAACATTCTCCCACTTGTTGTTTTCTTTCCGCAGGGGGCCACAGTAGAGCCGAGTCATTAGCCCAACTTTGCAACACTCTATTACACTCAAATTTGTCACCATGAAATTTTAGTGTCTATATGGGTTCATCATTACTCATATATTACTCCCTTAGAAGTCTACAACATCAAAATTCCTAAAATCAAGCCTTGAAATTGAGAGAAAAGCTCATAAAAGTCTTAAAAACACTTGTACTGCACTTTCTCTTAACATTTCCTACGGTGCCACACCTATTTGTTCTAAAGCATGCGGAGCTAAATGCACTTTTTCTTCATTAAAGGTGCAGACCCTGTAAAAGGTAAAATGAAGGCAGAAAGTAACATTTAGAAGCCCAATAGTCAAATCTGGAAGCTTCTAGAAGCAATTATCCGGTCGAAGGTTTTCTCCTATCATGTACATTCATTCCTCCATTATGGGAGCCTACCCCTTGGTTTATGGAGCTCAATCCCTTCAAAAGAGGATTTTATCCCCTCTATGTGGAGTTGCAACCTCTTCTCTTTTCCTATAAATTAATACTGATGAACATGTTCGTGAATTTTTTTCTGTCGATGAATTACCATGGGAAGATCTACATCATAAATCTTTGTTTTCACCTGATCTCGATCATTTTGAGAATGATTTTTCCTCTATTTTTACTACTAATTACGTCAAAGAACCTCAAAATACTCTCTCATCTTCTTATTCTTAATTGAATTTAGAAAACATTTCTACAATGGTTCCCATTGACATTTTAGTAAAACCCGAAATTATTGAAAACATTCATATAGGTGCTTCTTGTATGACTAATGAAATACAAGCATATAAAGCCCTCTTTCAGGAATTCCATGACATTTTTTCTTGGTCATATGAAGAAATGCTAGGAATCGATTTGTCGATTGTTGTTCATGAAATTAAGAAATACCCGGATGCTAAACCCTTCAGACAGAGATTACGCCAGATACATCTGCGAAATGCTGCCGCTATTAAAGCAGAAGTTGAAAAATTACTTCGTGTAGGTTTTATTTATCCGATTTCGTTAATAGATTGGGTGTCTAATATCGTTCCTATTAATAAAAAACAAGGAACAATACGAGTATGTACAATTATAGGGATATAAATCGAGCCTGTCCAAAAGACAATCATCCAACCCCTTATATCAATCAAATTATTGACGATTGTGCTGGAAGTGAAATGTTTTCGTTCATGGATGGATTTTCTGGCTACAATCAAATCAACATACTCCCTGTAGATCAACCTAAAACAAATTTTATTTGTCCATGGGGGAATTTTTCTTATTGAAAATTACCTTTTGGACTTAAGAATGCTAGCGCCACTTTTCAAAGGGAAATGTCTTATGCATTTCATGACATTAAACACATTGTGCAACCCTACCTCAATGATTTTCCTACTCATTCTTCACGCAGAGAAGATCATCTTACTCATTTACGAGCCAATTTTATATGATGTAGGCATTATAAGATTCCTTTGAATCCTCAAAAATGTGTTTTTTGTGTACAAGCAGGATGATTGTTGGGATTTATTGTCTCAAAGGAAGGCATTCATGTCAATCCATCGAAGGTTGAGGCTATCATCAATTTACCTCCTCCTTCTACTCTTTTCCAACTCCAATTTTTTTTAGGGAAAGCAAACTTTTTACGTTGATTCATACCTAACTACGTCGAGTTCACGAAAGGTTTTACCAGGCTGTTAAAACATAATATTCCTTTCTTTTGGGATGAGATTGCTGATCGATCTTTTGATGCTCTTAAAAACACATTGACCCATGCACCGTTATTGCATCCTCCCAATTACAACCAGGATTATTTTTTGTACCTCGCCACTTCCGATTCCACAATAGGAATGGTTCTAGTTTAGGAAGATGAGTTCCATGGTGAACATGTGATTTACTATCTTAGTCGCAATTTTCATCTGACAGAAATCAAATATTCACATGTGGAGAAACTGGCCTTGGCAGCCGTCCAAGTTGTCCAACGTTTTCATCATTACATAATTTTACGCAAAACAATAATAATTTCTGATTGTAACCCTATGATGTATATTTTGACCAAAAAATTGCTAGGGGGGAAATACTCCAAATGGATTGTTATCCTACAGGAGTTTGACTTGGAATTTGAAAATTCCAAATCAAAGAAATCATTCATATTTGTTGAACTTATGTGTGAATTCCCACGTACTGATACCGAAACTATGGTGGAACAATCGATCACAGACGAATCCTTGTTTCTTATTAGTACCATTGATCCTTGGTATGGAGATATCATTGTTTATCTTCAGACCCAATCTTTTTGGCCCGAACTTTTCACGTTCACAACGACATAAAATCCGTTTCCAGTCTCAAAAATATCATATTGTTGGCAACACACTATACTTTCGTGGTACAGACTCTGTTTTTCGACGTTGTCTCACCCATGACGAAGTCGAAAAGGTTTTAAATGACTGTCACTATGGAGCATGTGGTAGTCATAATGTCTGGGTATGCCACAACCCAAAATATATTGCACGCTAGTTATTTTTGGCCATCCTTATTTAAAGATTGTATTTATGTGATCCGAAAATGCCATAATTGTCAAATCTTTGATTGAAATATGCGTGCACCACCCACTCCTCTTCACCCTATAATTGTTGTCGTTCCTTTTGCAAAATGGGGCATTGACTTCATTACATATAACCCTCACTCAGCCGAGGAGCATGGGTATATTATTCTCGCAGTATATTATTTTACCAAATGGGCCTAGGCGATGCCTAAATTTGCAATAGATGAAAAAACTGCAGCTACTTTCGTGTACAATCATGTGATTGCTCGTTTCGGTGTACCCCAAGCGATAATCACTGACCATGGGAGTCATTTTCGAAACATCATGATGATCGAGCTAACTGACCAACTTGGCCTGCGCCATGATAGTTCTACACCATATTATCCATAGGCTAATGGTCTGGCTGAAGAACTTAATAAATTTTTAGTCACCATGATCAAACAAATCATCGGAATTCAAAAATCGAATTGGCATACCACGCTTTTTTCAGCACTTTGGGCATATCAGACCTTAGCAATTACATCAACAGGATTTACCCCTTTTCAACTGGTTTATGATTTAGAAGTGGTATTATCGATTGAATGCGAGATACCATCACTCCATCTAGCCATAGAGTTACTACCAGCTACCTATGAGGAGGAAAAACACTTTTTGTACTTAGCTCAATTAGATGAGAATCGGCGCACCGCTGCATTAGCTACCGAGACTCATGCGAAACAAATGAAAGCTCAGTATGATAGAAGTGTTACACCTCGTAGTTTTTTATAGGGAGACCTAGTTTTGGTATATGATCAAGCTAATGATAAGCTAGGGGTTGGGAAATTCGAACCCATGTGGCATGGTCGTTATATTGTCAAGAAACAGCTTGCAAAAGGGGCCTATAAATTGATTGATTTTGATGGGGTCTCTTTAGGAAAACCCAGAAATGGGCTTTATCTGAAGAGATATTACGCTTGATTCTTGTGTGGAGATCTTTCCTATATATTAGTTATTTATTATCTGGTGTGCTGTAGATTAGAAACGTGTGCCTAGCTCAAGTGTGCTTTTACCACTATTCCTACTTATCTGGATTACTCTTGATATTGCAGATGTCGACGTCTTTTCAAACGTACATTGGTTTTGCTGATGGTGCTTGTCGTAGTACACGGACAATTTCTTCATTAGCCTGGGTTATTTATTCACCCACTGACGAGTTAGTATCTATGCATGGGGTAAGCCTTGGTCAAATGACGAACAATATTGCAGAATATAGCATAGTTATTGAGTTATTGTCTGAATCCATTTCATTTGGAATTCAGAGTTTGATCGTTAGGTTAGATTCTGAACTTGTTGTATTACAATTAAATTGAGTGTATGAAATTAGAAATGTAGTGTTGTTAAGATTATTTTTGAAATTTCTTCTCTTGGAACGAGAATTTAATTATATTGAGTATCAACACATTCCATGAAATTTGAACACATTAGCAAATGCAATAGATTCTAGTGTTATAAATAGACATTTGTGATAATGAAAGCAGTAAATCAAAATAACATTCGATAACATGTTGGACAGGTAACTGGAAATAGTAGTATATCATAACATAGAGTAGTGTTTGAAAAAATAGTACATCGTCCTCGATCATAGGTTCAAAACACCTTATGATCGGAAAAAAGTGATACAAAAAATGATATGAGTCTATATAGTCGATCATCCATTATTCGTGGTAATGATCATGATAATATACTACAGCCCATTCCACCCTCCTCAGGAACCTCCTGAACGGTCCAGGAACCCCAATGACATATCACTACAAGTGAAGTGGAATGTCGTCTATGGTAGTCTCTGGTATGTCCATAGTCAGTCGCTCCAGATGGTGTTCCAAATTAGTAATGATCTCTGTTGTCTGATCCTGTGGTGGTGGTGGTGCTACAGCTGCATCCCTTTTCCTCCTCTCAAAGGGGCGGAGAGTAGTTGGTCGACGTGGACCCACATCTGCATTTGAATTTTTTTATCAGTTTTGGACAATTTAAAATAAAAAATAAAAATTAGAATTTGGAACATGTAAAAAATGTTCCTTACCTGAGTTATCCCGCTGAGCTCCTGGAGGAAGTGGCATATCCTGATCACCACGGTAATCCATCCCGCCATAAGGGAAGTCTTCTATCACGAAGAGTTGGTTCTCTAACCAACGGAAATAGGCTGAGAGAAATCGAACAATCTCTGTACCCTCACTGTGACGGGCCATCAAATCAACCCATCGGACCATCCGAGGCTCTCAGACTCTACCAGGATCAACTGGAATATGTTGCGGGGCCAGTAGAGGAATCCTCTATAGAGAAAAATTAACCACAATTGATCTATATCTGAAGTTATTCAACTTCCCGTTCCTTGCTCTAGTTAGTTGGCCTTTGATATTAGCCAACACTACCTCTCACCAATTGAAAATGGTGCCTCAGAAACAGTCCACTGAAATCCACATTTGAGATCCAGTAGAAATGTGTAAAGCTACACTTCCACATATCTTGGTTACGGTAAATGCAACTACTTTAAACTCGTATGGATGATGGTTTTGATATCAATCCATTTGTATTTAGGATTGGCCTCATCATTGCAGAACTCTAATTACAGGCTAGTGATAGACTGGCCACCTGGCCTAGCCCCAAATAGAGAAAGTGGTTTGCCTCTTTTAGAAAAACCAGTCAGAAAGTATATATCTTCTAGTTCGATTTCAAGTCGGTTGCCTCCTATTGGGGTTCCCATGTTTTGGCCAGATTGGCAAGACCCGGAGAGGGATCTCTCCAAATAGAGAAGAGAATGGTATATCTTTGAAGCTCAAAATGAGATATTAGGCTAGGTATGAAGCACAAAGGGGGTTTAAAATGATTTGGTTGGTTGGTTGCTGGGTTGGTCATGAGATCAAAAACTGAGAAAGTAATGGGAGGAAAGGAACAAAGCAGCAGGATGTTTCAGCAAAGAGGATAGGTCAAGAAAGTGCCATCCATTAGGCTATGGAGTCATGAAAGGTGATTACATGCAACAACTAGCCAAAGCTTCCAAAGGGAAAATCATCTAATACTAAAGGATCTTTTAGATTAGATGGTGGGATGGAACACTAAGGATTGAAAGTGAAAGAAGGAAAGCAACCTGATTTCTTTCTATAGATCAGATCAGAGGTCATTTAACTCCATACCTGCTTGGACATACTCATAGGCAACTCTCAAAGGAGGGACAAAGGGGCAGCTTATAGATCGGACCAGAGGTCATCTAACTCCAGGTCAGATTTAGCATGCTCCAAGAGGAAAAATAGATAACGAGTTTAACAGAGAGATCTTAGAAAGGCCAGCTGGTCGCACAAGGATCCTAGTGGATAGGGCTAACTCTAATTCCCAGTGTTCCAAAATCTTCCAGCTTAAACCCAACAAGAACATCTAAAGACAGATTCATTTAATTCATACATCAGCTAGCACCATAAGGAACTACTACATTGGTTAAATTAACTGAAAACAAGCCTTAGATAACACATTTAGCAGAAAACATAGAAGGCAATAAGAGCAGAAGCATAGGGTGCCTAACAAGGGTAAATCCCATACAATATTTCTGATGCAAGCTAGCAGAAAATGAACATTATGAAAATGTAATAAACAATGTTAGACAACATCACCAATAGTAATAGACCAAGATCCTGTGAAATGTGATTTGATTAATTGATGCAAAACCAGTCACATACATTGAGCTCAATGGCTGTTACAATCCAAACTTCACCTACTAGCCTACTACAATACAAACTACTCTGCTAATTTCTCCCAGAACTGTTCTAACAATCAAAACTGAATCCCTCTAACTACAATGGCAGCAGCCGAACATCAACCTTTTACAATATGTTCACGGGAATTCTTATAGGAGAAAAAATAACAATGGTAGTTGTAAACTTAAATGCAGCATTAAAAATCTGAAATAGTAGGAGGGCCGAGGCTCCATTCAGTTTTAATTCTGAGCATTAATGTTCTGCGCTTTTCAGATGGAAGGGTGATCTTTGTCAGGCTGCAATTTACTCAAGGTATGTCTTTGATGTACTTGCTGTAGCCTTTTACAGAATTTTGGTGAATAAACCGAGGTGTATGGACACTGTGGGGTTTGCCATACTGTATAACTAATGCACTGGCAGCATAGGACTGTTGTCAAGGCTGGAAAATATCTCTAGAACACAGCATAGGATGAGAAATGTATGGGCACCTTGTCCTTTTATGGAAGAACATTATGTTGATATTAAAACCCTGCTAATATGGTTTTCTGTGCATTGGACCGTCTGAGCAATCCATGAGGTCTTTGATTTTGGTACCTTTTCCTTCTAAACTCCCTGAAGAAGCTCAAAAGTCTTCTATTTCTTGCCTCGAGCTCTCTGCATGCTTCCCGTACTGTCTCTGTCTGTGCAATTCGAGCATTAATGGCGTCAGAGAGGGTTTTCAAAGTCTAAACTCTGTCCTTTGATGAAATCTATGATGTAGACACCTTTTCGGACAATTTTCTGTGAAATCAGGCTCTAAATTCAGCTCCTCCTGTGCACTGCGCCTTAATAATAGCGCGTATGGACCATGGCAGGTTTTACCACTTGATAAACCTACAAAACACGAAAATGGTTACGAAAAACATTTATGGGAAGGGTGGTATGCATGAACGTGACAGTGGCAGCGTGGCGCGGACGAGGATGATGGCAGCAGTGGCACTGTCCACCACAGTGCTCAGGCACTATCACTTTTCAGGAATCTCCTCAAAAACAAAAAAATCCAACCAAAGATTGACTGGGAGGGCATTTACCAGATATGTCACCTCCGAAGAGGGTGAGATCCAGAGGCTACCTGGCCTTTCCCAGGCTCTGTCTAAGAATATGATGGACACTCAACAATGGAGGTCGATTCAAGAAAGGAGTGACTTACTGTCAAGCTAACCACAGATCTAGGATTTTCGAGGCTTTGAGATATGTTTGAGGTGAAATGCACTCAGTTCCCCAGCGGAGTCACCATTATGTTGGGGTTCCCATGTTTTGGCCAGGTTGACAAGACCAAAAGATGAGACAACATAGAACCACTTTCAGACCTTAGGATCTAGCCCTCCTAGGTCCAGAGAGGTATCTCTCTATATTTGTCAAAGGTTTCTGTCTTTGAAGCTCAAATGTTAAGGTTTTAGGCTAGTTATAGGCACAGAGTTTGTTTGTTTGATTATTTATGTTTGGTTTTTGGGAATCAGGAAAGAAGGATCCAATATAAGACAAGGGTGATCAAAGAGGAAATTAGGCAAAGATAGATGACTCAGGAAACATCAAGGACATTGGGCAATGGAGTCAAGAAAGGATTTACTTGTGTTCAATGTGCAAGCTTTCAGTTGGGCTAGTTATCTAGAGCATTTGGGTCTTAAAAAATGATTGATGGAATGGAACATTAAGGACTGAAGGTGAAAGAAGGAAAGACAACCAAATTTCTATCTATAGATCAGGTCAGAGGTCATTTAACTCCAGACCTGCTTGGACATACTCAGAGGCAGCTCTCAAAGAGGGACAAAGGGGCTGCTTATAGATCAGACCAGAGGTCATTTAACTTCAGGTCTACTTTAGCAACTCCAAGGAAAAACAAGGATAAGTTTGACAGAAGGGATCTTAGAAAGGTTTAATGAGATGGAAAGATCCTAGTGAGGCAGAGTCAGGGTTCTAGACCTCCCAGTGTTCTCAACTCATCCATAAATCCTAACAAGAACATCTAAACATAGATTTCATTAATTCATACGTCAGAGAGCAGGCAAAAACATCCACTACACTGGTTAAATCAATTGAAATCAATATTCAGATACACATATAAGCAGAAAACCTAAAAGGCTAGGAGAGCAGCAACATAAGGTACCTATCAAGGGTAAATCTTATGCCAAACTTCTGATGCGAGCCAGTATAAATGGAATGAAATGAAATCAAACACAGATAGGAAAACATCACCAGCTGCTTTAGATCAGGATCCAAAGAAATGTGCTTTTCATATTGAAAACAACACCAATCAGGTACACCGATGCCCACACCTTGAAAATTCAGTCTGAATACATCAAATCTCAGCCTATCTTACAATATTACATAGAGAACTTGTCCCAAGAGGGAAATGCTTGCAATCTACTGATATCCAATCAACAACCCTTACAATAATTTCCTTTTGCGTTTTTATAACAGAGGATGAACAGAAGATCAACTGAGGAGGTAGGTGAACACTAAATGTAACATTAAACACTAAAAAGAATAGAGGGCCGAAACCCATCCTGTTTTAAAACTCCGCATTTATCTCTGATATGGCTTAGATGTTCTGGCTGTAGTACTGTGTGGTACATTTGGTGGAAATAACAAAATAAAATAAGAAACAGTGAAGTCTTCCCTACTTGTGCAACAAATGCTTCTGAACATGTAGGACCGCGGTCAGGATAGGAAACTTCAGGGACACGATGCATAATAAAATCTGCATGGGCACCTTGTCCTTTGTGACAAAAAACATTCCGCTACTGTAAAACCCTGATACACCTTGCTTTTGCACGTTGTACTCTCTGATCGATCCTCGGGGTTTGGAATCTAGTACTTCGCCTCTGAAAAACTGGATTGAGCCTTTGGAATCTCCTATTTGATGCTTTAACTCTTTGATTTCGTTCATGATTTCTCTTTGCCGCTCCCACAAACAATTCTGACCAAGAACTCTACTCTTTTAATGGCTCTAGAGAAGATTGATAGGTTTTCATCCCTGTCCTTTGATCACAGTCACATTGAAATGCCTCCTTGAGCCCTTCTTCATTAATTGGGTCTCTGTATATGGTCCTTTCTACATTTTCTGCCTGTGTGACAGAGCTGATGAGCTATGGCGGTTTTCCGCGCTTGAAACCCTGCAAAAACACGAAACCTGAGAAGAAAATCATGGAGGGAGGGGGGCAATGGATGCAGGGTGGATGGAGGAAATGGCCATGCAGATGAAATGGAGGAGAAATTTGCGGCAGAAATGATGAAAATCGCTCTGGCAGAGGTTGGCGGAACACAGAGTGAATAAACGTGAAAAACGAATGAAAACATCAAAAAAAAAACACGAAATGAACTGATTATATGTAATGGAGAGGGAGAGTGTACGGAGGGTGCACGTGGAGATGACGTGGCGGGACCGGGAGACGGTGGAATATTCAACAACGGGCAGAAAAATCTGGACCATCGATCGTGGCAGAGATCGACGGCGGAGTGCGACAGACGGCGGGCCATAACATGGGTTATCGCGCGTGCAAGTACATTAAACATCGTGCATCTTCGACAGGTGATATTCGTTGGATGGGCCGCCCTAGATCGAACGGTCCACGGTGATTTTGCTGGGCACCCGTGTCCGGACAATAATGCGCAATGGATGGAGTTAACGGGTGGTTTTGAAATCGTACACAAGGACACGCGTCAGACGATGAATGGAATCGCTAGGCAATGGAGGAAAACCGACCTCCACCCAAAGGCGGTGCGATGGAAACAGTGTGGTTTTGAACAGTGCGCGGGGTGGTCCACTCGGTAGGTAGGATCCGAACAGTCGGATCATCGATTAAACTGACGGCGATGGCGTGGTCTAAGAAATACATGGGACAAACACGGGCGCTGAAGATTTAAAGACCATTGTCCGATCAATTGAGATCAATGTCCGACGCTGCGCCCGATAAGGCTTGAGATAAGAGATTTTTTCTTTGGCGAGTGGTTACAGCGCTGGGCTACATGGAGGAACTGGGCACGGGCTATGGCCGAAAGGATCTAGGCCCTTATAATATGAAAAATATGGTTTTTAGGCCATTTTTAATGCAATTGGAGGACGGAATTTGGCAACGATAGAGGGGAAAAGGGGGATTTTAATCAGACAAAGGGGAAGGGAGGGATTCGATGGAGATTTTTGGAGGAATTTGGGAGTGTAAGGGGAACTTTTAGAAAGGGAAAAGGGATAAAATGAGGCATTCTGCAGGGAGACCAGGGGCAAGTGCAAGCCTTTTGGAGCGGCTTTTTAGTAATCAGAGGGGTTTAATGATGGAAATCAGTAGAGGGGATTTGTATAAGGCAAAGCACAAAGAGACTTCAAGGATGATGTGTCTTCAGGGGAGATGCATTCCTTGAAGGTCTCCAAAATGATGTAGCCCCCAGCTTGCTTGTCAAGAATTTCATAGGGGGGCTAATAGTGGGTCCACATGGGGATGGCTTCTTCTTGAAGGAGTCAAGAAACCAGAAATAATCTTTGGAGTAGGCCAAATGCCTGCTGCTTGGCACATCCATTTCTTTGATCAGCTGCCACAATATGAACATGTTACATTAGCAGAAACATTTCTCCCAATCAAACTACCTACCCAAACTACAATCCTAGCATTTTTCTTCTTTAGGGTGCATTTGAGCTAGCAGACCCTTTACATTTTATTTTCAAAACAAAAACAACCTATTCTAAATCTACCCTTATTGCTCCATGAGACTAGATTAAACAGTTGGCCTCATATGCTTCTCTACCTAATCTAACATCTACTGGGATTAAACTGTCCAACAGACTTCTTCTCCTACATTCTAAGGCAGGAAATTGAAAAACAACCAAGCCAGGATTAGACTGTCTGACTTGCTGGAGCAAAGACTTGTAGAAAACTGCAAACAAAACTGTGAAGGCATGAAATCTGCAATTTGAAATATCCTTCTTTCTTTGTGACTCAGGTTTTGAGCATATTTGAGTCACCTCTTTTCTTTGATTTCAGCTCTGGTTTTGGGCATATTAGAGCTGATTCTTCGTACTTCAGAGGTTCATGCTTCGAACACATCTGACCCTCTCCTTTCTTTTTGTTTTTTGGAACATTTTCCTCTTTTTCTTAAACATGAAAAACTGCAATGATATGTACAATGGAAATGAAACTGGAAATGAAAAACTCAGCTGAAGTAGTGTTTGAGCATCCTGCCATTGACAGGACCCCCAAACAACTCTGTGCCATCAAATTATTGTAGAAAAAATGCATTTGGGCCCTCAGAAGCTTGGATAATGAATGGACCCTGCCATAAGCTGTCAAACTTGCCATGTTTACCTTTGTCCTCTCTCCTTGAATCCCATTTCAGAACCTTGTCACCAACTTTGAAATCTGAAGCTTTGGCCCTTTTGTCAAACTGCCTCTTTATGTTATCCTGAACTTTGACAGCCTTGTTATATACCTCCTCCCTTGTTTGCTGAAGATGGATTGTCTGATTTATCCTTCTTATCATGCTATCTTCCTCTGATTGGATCTCCTGGACAAGTTTGATCACTGGAACTCCAAGGCTGGTAGGAAATACTGCCTCTATCCCATAGACTAGCTAGAATGGTGACATGCCAATGGATTTTTTTGTAGTAAGCCTCTGAGCCCACAAAGCATGTATCAAATTTTTATGCCATGACTTTTTGTTCTCTTCCAACAGCTTCTTAATGATTGTGACTAGGATTTTGTTAGATGATTCAACCAATCCATTACCCTGGGGGTAATAGGCAGTTGAATGACCAAGTGCTATTCCGTACCTGTGACAGAAATCAACCATTTTCTTGGATTTGAAGGCAACAACATTGTCAGTGATTATTTTCCTTGGACAACCAAACCGAGATGGGATGAAGTCTTCTAGAAACCTAATGATGATAGAATCAGTGGTATTCCTAGTGGGTATGGCTTCCATCTATTTAGTGAAGTAATATGTGGCAGTCAGGATCCATTTGTGTTTCCCAGAAGAAGAGGGGTGAATCTCTCCAATAAAGTCTAGGCCCCATTGCATGAAGGGACCTTCTACAGTGATGGGTTGTAGAGGAAGGGGGAGGAGTTTTCTTTTACCTTCAAATATCTGACATTTGTGGCAGGTAAGAGTCATTTTATGGACATCATTGAAGAGTGTAGGCCAATAGTAACCAGCCCTGAGTATCTTATTTGCTGTGGCTTTCCAACTCAGGTGGCCTCCGCATTCTCCAGCATGAAATTCTTGTTTAACATTTTCAGCTTCAGTTTCAGACAAACATTTCAGCAATAGGCCATTTGGATTTTTCCAATATAAGTTTTCATTCATGATGCAGTGATTTCTAGCTTTGAGTTTTATGAATCTGGCCTTGGTTTTGGACAGTTCTGGAGGGGCATTGAGGTTGGTGAGCACGTAAAGGATATCAGAATACCAAGGAGAGTTTTGAAACTTCTCCTCAACAGTTGGATGGGGCAATCCTTCCTGCTCATCTAAGGCATTTATCATGTTAATGTCAAGGGCCTGCAAATTAGATTCAACCATTAGCTTGGCTAAGCTCTGCCCTTTGATCAGCTTAGTGGGTTTAATCTCAAGATCATACTCTAGGATGGTAGCAATCCATTTGCCCCTTTTCCCATCAGGGTCTTGGGACAAGATATCTTTGACCACTATATTTGGCACATAAGCAATGGTGTGAGAATGCAGAATGTACACCCTAAAGTATTTTAAGGCCTTTACCAGGGCATAGGCCTGTTTCTCCATAATGTTGTACTTTAAGGGTGCGTCTCTTAAGGCTCTGCTGAAAAAGTCAATTGGCTGTTCATTACCTTCTGAATTCCTTTGCAGCAAGACTGCAGCTATTGTGTGTTTAGAGGAAAAGGAAAAGATCAGAAAATATTTTGAGAAGTCTGGGCGGATAAGGAAAGGGGCCCAAGTGAGTGCAAGTTTTACTGACTCAAAATATTTCTTGGCTTCAACAGTCCACTTAATTCCTGTACCTTTCTTTAGCATGTCAGTCATTCTCCTAAGGTGCTCAGCAAGGTTGGGAATGAATCTCCTAAGGAAATTGATCTTCCCAATGAAGGACTGTAACTCCTTGATGTTCCTTAGGTGTGTGATTTGGAGTATTCCCTCAATTCTCTGTGGGTCTATCCTAATCCCTTTCTCAGATATAATGTGACCAAGAAGTTTACCTTCTTGCAACCCAAACACAGTTTTCTTAGGATTTAAGGACAGACCATACCTTCTACATTTTTCAAAAACTTTCCTCAGATGTTTTAGGTGTTCTTCTTCAGTTTTGGAAAAGACAGTCAAGTCATCCAAGTAGATAACTATGAAGTGTCCTATCTCGTCTGAGAAAGCTATATCCATCGCTCTATGGAAGGTGGCCCCAGCATTCATCAGTCCAAATGGCATCTTCACATACATGAAGGTGCCCCATGGAGTGGTAAATGCTGTTTTGAGTTGGTCTTCTGGGAGTACTAGGACTTGATTATATCCTGAAAAACCATCAAGTAGGGAGATTCTCTTAGAGTCCAATACCTTCTGTAAGATATGCTCAATTCTAGGCAAAGGGTAGTTGTCTTTTAGGGAGGCTCTGTTGAGATTTCTGAAGTCTATGCATAGTCTGATTTCCCCTGTTTTCTTTCTCACAGCCACCAAGTTTGACACCCAATCAGAAAACCTTACAGGGACTATTATGCCTGCATCATACATCTTTTTAATCTCCTTTTCAACTGCAAGTAATTTTTTCGGATTGATCCTACGGAGTTTTTGTATGAAAGGCTTCTACTTTTCCTTCAGGGGTATCTTGTGTTGTATGATGTTGGTGTCATAAGCCTTTAAGTCTTCATAGCTCCATGCAAACACATCAATGAATTCTTTAAACAACTCAATGTATTTCTTCTTCATGTCTGTAGGTAAAGACTTAGCTAGTTTAATCATTTTGGGTTTGGCTTCAGTGCCTATGTTTCATTCTTCCACATCTGAATCTGCATGTTCTATTGTGGGCTTTTTTTTCTACTTCATCAAAGTCAAAAAGATCCTCTAAGGGTGCCAGGCCTCTGGGTATATTCTTATCTTTGGCCTGCAGCACCTCTATTTCTTCACTATCTGCGTTTTCACATTTTATGGTTGAACTTCCATCTTCTTTAGAAAAATAATTTATTTCTATGCTACAAGGTGGGGATTCTTCATCATAGGATTCCTCACTTAGGCAGCTGTTTTCAGGTCTAGAGTCTGAACTAGAAAATTCAAACTCAGTCTTGCCTGTCAGGAAGTCCTCAATCTGTTTATCTCCTTCAAAGACCTGCCAATATTTTTCATTGTCTATCACAGCGGGTCGGAATTTGGTCTGAATGATGATCTGTTGGTCAGCTGGAGTCTCAGGATATGAACTAGCTAGACAAGCTAATCCATTCGCAATGACATTTTGACTCCTGTGAACAAATACCAATTCATATTCCAAGAAATTTTTCAATATATCCATGGCATTGTTCCTATATGCTCTTAATCGGGGATGTTTCGCTGCATATTCACCGTTCACTTGTTTGATCACTAACTCAAAGTCTCCTCGTACAACTATCCTGTGGGCTCCTAATTTTTTCAACAGATTTAAACCAAGGATAAGAGCCTCGTATTCTGCAATATTATTTGTGCATTTGAAATGCAGATTCACCGCATGGCTCTTGGCATGGTCATTTTCTGTGTTACGCAACCACACTCCTGCTCCAGCCCTTTTTCTAGTACAGGACCCATCAAAATTCATTTCCCACAGGGGTTCGCCATTATGTTGCGTTGGGGGGTTTGTACTAGGTTGTGGGTTGCCTTGTTCTTCACATGGTGTATTGGTTTGAGGGGTGTGACTAATGGGCCGACTGCATTGTGTTTCTGGTTCATTCTGAGTTTCGTTTTCATTATCCTGGCCATGGTTTTCTTCATCGTATTCTTCTAGGGTAGCCATTATGCTAAAATCCATGGGCTCTGTGTTCTTGCTTGGATCTCTGCGTTGTGATTCTGGTTCTCCTAAGGATTGGTCGTTATAAAGAATGAAAGAATCCAGGTCTATGTGCACAGAGGATAATGGTGAATTTTCAGGCTTCTCAGGGCTACTGACTAGGAATTTCATCTGGGACTCTCTATACAGTCTTCTAAGTTGGCCAAAGATAGGGATAGTGGCATATGAGCCATCCATCTGCATTGTTCCTTGCAGCTTGGCTCCCCATGATCTAGATAACAACATGCCATACTTGGGTGGCACATCTGCCACCATAACATCCATGACCATACATTTAGCAGGAATCTGGGTGAGGCTTACACACAAGTCTTTGATTAGACCTAAGCATTTTACTCTGCTAGATTCAAACGAATACAAGTCTTTGTAAGGGCGGGTTATCTCTAGGCCCAATCTTTCCATCACTACCTTAGGCATTATATTGTGTGATGCTCCAGAGTCATGCATGGCATTATGAAGGATCTTGTCATGAATGTTGAGACTGATATAGAAAGGTGGAACTACCCCTTCCTGAAACCTTCCCTCAATCTTTGGACCAAACAGGAGGGCAGGTTGATCATCAATCAAATTCACAGTGTCGTTGTTTTCCCCTAGGTTTAATGCTTTCAAAATTTGGCCTTTATAGACATTCTGAGTGGCCAGCTCTGAAAGTGGGACAGAGATTTTGATTTTTGCAATCTCACTTTCTAGATTGAAAGTGGAATGGTTCTTGGAAATGCTCGTCTCTGTTTTATTAGCCATCTTGGTGACCAAATCAGTTTGTAATTTCTCGTTATGTACAGGATTAAGGACAATTGTATCAGGAGTACTAACTGGAGTGCTAGTACTGCTAGCGGGTTCACCTTGTTTTTCATTCTTCTGGTTGTCTTTTCCTTTGTTTTTCCCAGAACTTTCAGCTGCTGATTTTCTATTTACAGCAGATGCTTTAGAAGTCTTATCAGGTCTTTTCTTGATGGTAACCTCAGGAGTCTCAGTTTTGGAATTTTTTTGGTTTTTTTTGCTCCTAAGTTCATATTGTTCTCTGACTTGCATCATGGAATTTTCAAATCCTAATCTGCAATCTTCAGTTTCCAATCGTTCCTCATCCCAGTATGAAGGTGAGGGCTGATCTTCCCCTGAATCACAGTTAAGAACTGAGTCTTATGTTTCAAACATGTTTATTGCATTCCCTTCAGACTCTTCTATGATTCCCTCATCTTCATCAAGAAATTTTTCCTGGAATGGGGGAATTACTTGTTGATATTACTCTCTCTGTCTGTTGGGAGCATTGCTATTTCTTCTAAAGTTTTGTTTCTGATTTCTGTTATGATTGTTAACTGTGACAACCATCTTTTCCATCATTTTTTGCAGCTTATCCACATGTTTAGATAGTCTGTCATAGTTTGGATCAGATGTGGAGGCTACATTGTCATCCCTATAGGTTACCCTCTTCTCAGACCTCAGTTTTGCTCCTTTCTCAATCAAATTTGCCTCTATGTTTATAGCCCCTTTCTGCATGTCTACCAATGTGGTGTACTCTTTATCCCTAAGCTCATAAGCCATGTCAGCATCAAACCCATCAGGGTACTTTGATAGGGCCATGCCTTGTGGAGGTTTCATATGTGGAGGGAGGGCATTGTAAATGCTGTTAAATCTAGTGGTGTAATCATGGACACTCTCTCCCACGTTTCTTTTAAGGCTCATGTATTCGGCTAGGAGTTGGCGAGGGTTTGCCCTTGTTTCCCATTTGTTTATGAAGGTCTGATATAATGCAGGGAGAACTTGGATACTGCCAGGAGGTAAGCCTTTAAACCATTTCTTTACATCACCCCCTAGGCTTTGGGCAAAGATTCTCATTTTGATTGTTTCATCATCAATTTCCATGTAATCAAAAGAATCCTCCATTTTATCTACATGTTGTTGAGCTGTTATGGACTCTTTAGCAGTGAAGTGTGGGATTTTTTACTGATAATCATTGGGTAAGGGTAACATGGGCTGAGGTAAAACCAAAGGTGCATACCAGGCTGCCATGATGATATTCTGATGAGGTACAGGGTTAGTTTGAGCAGCTGGTATATGGATGACAGGGATGTTAGGACCAGTAGAAGTCTGTTGAGCATATCTAGGGTGGGAGAGCCCCAAGTTTTGAATGAAATGGATATCAGGTGGAGTAGATGGAGGGGTTCCTCTATCCCTAGTATGTTGACCACTATGATATGGTGTACTGTGAAACTCAAGGTCTGGCTGGTCTAGCTGATTGAATGACCTAGTTCTTGGTGGACTGTTTGGAGGGTCTAGGTCAGGGAATGAGTTTGATAGAGATGTAAGGTTTTCTGGTGCAGAATTAGCTCTATAGATGTGGCTGGGAATAGTTGATCTTTTAGGTGTAGGAGATCCTTTGAGAATGCTCTCAGGGTTATCAACTATTTCAGGGGGGTCAGGGTTGGGATAAGCTCTTGTGTGAATGGTTCTAAAAGCCAGAATGTTGTTTCCTAACTAAGCAGCTTAACCCTACTTGTTACTTCTGTTGTGGTTAATGTTGTTTCAAAGGCTAGTCTCCCAGTGGAGTCTAATGTGAAACCAAGACAATTAGCAGGCCTACTGATCACCAGTGGAGTCTTTTCGTTTAGGAGCAATGGAGTCGCCAGGTGGAGGGTTTTAGGGTGTATCTAAGGGGTTACACTGTCCACCACAGTGCTACGGCACTATCACTTCTCCTCAAGAACAACAAACTCCAACCAGAGATTGACTGGGAGGGCATTTACCAGATATGTCACCTCCGAAGAGGGTGAGATCCAGAGGCTACCTGGCCTTTCCTAGGCTCTGTCTAAGAGTATGATGGACACTCAACAATGGAGGTCGATTCAAGAAAGGAGTGACTTAATGTCAACCTAACCACAAATCTAGGCTTTCTGAGGCTTTGAGATATGTTTGAGGTGAAATGCACTCAGTTCCCCAGCGGAGTCGCCATTATGTTGGGGTTCCCATGTTTTGGCCAGGTTGACAAGACCAAAAGATGAGACAACATAGAACCACTTTCAGACCTTAGGATCTAGCCCTCCTAGGTCCAGAGAGGGATCTCTCTATAGTTGTCAAAGGTTTATGTCTTTGAAGCTCAAATGTTAAGGTTTTAGGCTAGTTATAGGCACAGAGTTTGTTTGTTTGATTATTTATGTTTGGTTGCTGGGAATCAGGAAAGAAGGATCCAATATAAGACAAGGGTGATCAAAGAGGAAATTAGGCAAAGATAGATGACTCAGGGAACATCAAGGCCATTGGGAAATGGAGTCAAGAAAGGATTTACTTGTGTTCAATGTGCAAGCTTTTAGTTGGGCTAGTCATCTAGAGCATTTGGGTCTTAAAAAATGATTGATGGAATGGAACATTAAGGACTGAAGGTGAAAGAAGGAAAGACAACCAAATTTTTGTCTATAGATCAGGTCAGAGGTCATTTAACTCTAGACCTGCTTGGACATACTCAGAGGAAGCTCTCAAAGAGGGACAAAGGGGCTGCTTATAGATCGGAACAGAGGTCATTTAACTTCAGGTATACTTTAGCAACTCCAAGGAAAAACAAGGATAAGTTTGACAGAAGGGATCTTAGAAAGGTTTAATGAGATGGAAAGATCCTAGTGAGGCAGAGATAGGGTTCTAGACCTCCCAGTGTTCTCAACTCATCCATAAATCCTAACAAGAACATCTAAACATAGATTTCATTAATTCATACGTCAGAGAGCAGGCAAAAACATCCACTACACTGGTTAAATCAATTGAAATCAATATTCAGATACACATATAAGCAGAAAAAATAAAAGGCTGGGAGAGAAGCAACATAAGGTACCTATCAAGGGTAAATCTTATGCCAAACTTCTGATGCGAGCCAGTAGAAATGGAATGAAATGAAATCAAACACAGAGATAGGAAAACATCACCAGATGCTTTAGATCAGGATCCAAAGAAATGTTTTTGTCATATTGAAAACAACACCAATCAGGTACACCAATGCCCACAGCTTGAACATTCAGTTTGAATACATCAAATCTCAGCCTATCTTACAATATTACACAGAGAACTTGTCCCAAGAGGGAAATGCTTGCAATCTACTGATATCCAATCAACAACCCTTACAATAATTTCCTTCTGCGTTTTTATAACAGAGGATGAACAGAAGATCGACTGAGGAGGTAGGTGAACACTAAATGTAACATTAAACACTGAAAATAATAGAGGGCCGAAACCCATCCTGTTTTAAAACTCCGCATTTATCTCTGATATGGCTTAGATGTTCTGGCTGTAGTACTGTGTGGTACATTTGGTGGAAATAACAAAATAAAATAAGAAACAGTGAAATCTACCCTACTTGTGCAACAAATGCTTTTGAACATGTAGGACTGCGGTCAGGATAGGAAACTTCAGGGACACGATGCATAATAAAATCTGCATGGGCACCTTGTCCTTTGTGAAGAAAAACATTCCGCTGCTGCGAAACCCTGATACACCTTGCTTCTGCGCGTTGTACTCTTTGATCGATCCTCGGGGTTTGGAATCTGGTACTTCGCCTCTGAAAAACTGGATTGAGCCTTTGGAATCTCCAATTTGACGCTTTAACTCTTTGATTTCCTTCATGATTTTTCTTTGCCACTCCCACAAACAATTCTGACTGGGAACTCTGCTCTTTTAATGGCTCTGGAGAAGATTGACAGGTTTTCAACCCTGTCCTTTGATCACAGTCACGTCGAAACGCCTCCTTGAGCCCTTCTTCATTAATTGGGTCTCTGTATACGGTCCTTTCTGCATTTTCTGCCTGTGTGACAGAGCTGATGAGCTATGGCAGTTTTCCGCACTTGAAACCCTACAAAAACACGAAACCTAAGAAGAAAATCATGGAGGGGGGGGGGGGGGGCAATGGATGCAGGGTGGATGGAGGAAATGGCCATGTAGGTGAAATGGAGGAGAAATTTGTGGCAGAAATGATGAAAATATCTCTGGAAAAGGTTGGTGGAACACAGAGCGAATACATGTGAAAAACGAATGAAAACATAAAAAAAAACACGAAATGAACTGATTATATGTAATGGAGAGGGAGAGTGTATGGAGGGCGCGCGTGGATATGACGTGGCAGGACCGGGAGACAGTGGAATATTCAACAGCGGGTAGACAAATCTGGACCGTCGATCGTGGCAAAGATTGACGGCAGAGGGCGACAGACGGCGGGCCATAACATGGGTTATCGCGCGTGCAAGTACATTAAACATCGTGCATCTTCGACGGGTGATAGTCGTTGGATGGGCCACCCCAGATCAGACGGTCCACAGAGATTTCGCTGGGCACCCATGTCCGGACAATAACGCGCAATGGATGGAGTTAACGGGCGGTTTTGAAATCGTACACAAGGACACGCGTCAGACGATGAATGGAATCGCTAGGCAACAGAGGAAAACCGCCCTCTGCCCAAAGGCGGTGCGATGGAAACAGCGTGGTTTTGAACAGTGCGTGGGGGGGTCCACTGGGCGGTTAGGATCCGAACCGTCGGATTATCGATTAAACTGACGACGATGGCGCGGTCTAAGAAATACACTGGACAAACACGGGCGCTGAAGATTTAAAGACCGCCGTCCGATCAATTGAGATCAACGGCCGACACTGCGCCCGATAAGGCTTGAGATAAGCGCTTTTTTCTTTGGCGAGTGGTTACAGCGCTGGGCTACATGGAGGAACTGGGCAAGGGCTATGGCCGAAAGGAGCTAGGCCCTTTTAATATGAAAATTATGGTTTTTAGGCCATTTTTAATGCAATTGTAGGACGAAATTTGGCAACGATAGAGGGGAAAAGGGGGATTTTAATCAGACAAAGGGGAAGGGAGGGATTCGATGGAGATTTTTGGAGGAATTTGGGAGTGTAAGGGGAACTTTTAGAAAGGGAAAAGGGATAAAATGAGGCATTATGCAGGGATACCAGGGGCAAGTGCAGGCCTTTTGGAGGGGCTTTTTTGTAATCAGAGGGGTTTAATGATGGAAATCAGCAGAGGGGATTTGTATAAGGCAAAGCACAGAGAGACTTCAAGGATGCTGTGTCTTCAGGGGAGATGCATTCCTTGAAGGTCTCCAAAATGATGTAGCCCCCAGCTTGCTTGTCAAGAATTTCATATGGGGGCTACCAAGATGATGTATGGAATCGCTGGCCGATCAAAAAATACCGCCTGCCTCCAAAAGGCGGTGCGATAGAAACCAGATGGTTTATGGAATAGTGCGCAGCGGGGACTATAGGGGCAGGTTCATTCTAGACAGTTGATCTGTGGTTATCTGAACGGTTGAAAGGCAATCAGAGGGGTGAATGGGTTAGGCCATGGGCGCTATGGAGCACGCGATAACCGTTCGATCAATATAGATCGACGGTTCAACTTTCGCTCGATACATATCTGATAAGCACTCTTATGGGCTGGGGGGTGGTTCTAGCGCCCGGGTTACGTGAGGCAAAATGGTTCTGGGGCTAGCTGAAGGGGGCTGAGACCCATATACATGGAGAATATGGATTTTTGGGCCATTATTACTGAAATTAAAGGCCAAAATGGGTAATGATAGAGGGAAGAAGGGGTTATTAAACCACACCAGGGGTGTGTGTATGGTTTAGAGGGGATTTGGGACAGTTGAGAAGGTTTAGGGGGGGAAATCTAGGGGTAAGAAAGGGCAACTTTGATAAAGGGAAAAAGGATGAAATGGAGAATTCTGCAGGACTACAAGGGGGTAAATGAAGGCCTTTAGGAGCACAATTTTTTGCAATCAGAGAGTCTTTATAATGGAAATCAGCAGAGGGGATTATCAAAGGCAAAGGCCTAGGAGACTTCAAGGATGATGTTTCTTCAGGGGAGATGCATTCCTTGAAGGTCTCAAAAACAATTTAGCCCCCTACTTTGCCTGTCAAAAATTTACATGGGGTTAACAGTGGCTCCACATGGGGATGGATTCTTCTTTAAGGAGTCAAGAATTCAAAGGATAAATATTTGGTGTAGGCCAGATGCCTACTGCTTGGCACATCCCTTTATTTCTTTAGATCAGCTTCCACAGATCCTGAAGGCATCAAACTAGCAGAAACATTTTCAAACAATCTAGCTAGCTAGACTACAATCCTAGCATTTTCTTTTAGGGTGCATTTAGACTAGCAGACCCTTTACATCATTTATTTTATAAATAGAAAATAAAACTATTCTATTTCTACCCCTATTACTCCATGAGACCAGATTAGACTGTTGGTCTCATATGTTTCTCTACCTATACTACTATCTGCTAGGATTAAACTGTCTAGCAGATTTCTTCTCTACATTCTAATACAAAAATTGAAAACAGTCAAGCTAGGATTAGACTGTCTGACCTGCTAGACCCTGCAGAAATTAAAACAACTAACTACATGCTCTCAGACTGAGCTTATTTGAGATTTTCCTACCTACCCTACACTAACTTGACATATTTACAAGTCTATCTTACAAACATTGTCTTCAAATGCAACCAGTCCATCAAGTGATCCCATGACTGGTCCTTTTTTCTCAACTGCTTGAGCATGCTGGATAGGAAGGGCTGCTCCCACTCTTTTTGTTCAATAACAACAGCTTTGAAAAATTTTCTTTCTGTTTGCAACATGCTGCTCAAAAACACCTTTGATCCTTCTTCAAATGTGTGCAGGAAATGTGCATAAGGATCATCAAATAATACCTGGCTATGAATATCTGGCAGGTAGGCTTCAACCAGGATCTATTCTTCTTCCCCTGGATGGAGAAGAAGACTCTCTTGGAGTAGGGTGTCTTCTTCATCTTCTAAACTGGAAGAATCATCGTATATTGCAGCTGAGTCCTCTTGGGGCTCTGATATATTCTGCTCTGATGTGCTGAGCTTCGTGACAAGATCCATGTATTCTTGAGCAGCGGTTTTTTCCTTTGCTTCCTCTTTCTCAATAGAAGGCTCGTTATTTTCATCTTGCTCAGGAACTTCTTCTTTGCTTTCCTCCTCATCTTCTGAAAGGAAAGGCTGCTGGTTTCCAATCTCACTGATGATCTATAGTGGAGCAGAATGAAGATTCAAAGAATCTTCATCTACTATTATACTATCATAGCTCTCCCCATCAATATCATAGATAGGCTAACTGGTTTCATTAATTCTTTGAAATTGCTGGCTCTGATCTTCCTCCCATGAGTCTAAGGATGATGGTCCTACATGCTCGGCTTCCCTTTGAAAACACTCACCATCAAACAGATCATAAATAGGAAAATCATAACTGTAAGTAATGTCGCTCACCAAACCTTCTGGATTCTCAGCAAGTCTTTCTTCGTCCTGATCCACAGAGGAGTCTTCTGGATCTATATCATCAAACTCATAAGGTGAATGGGCAAGAGTGTGTGTTCTATAAATATTTCTGAGGTGTACTACTGATTTAATATCTGATCAATCTCTTCTTCTGTCAAAAGAGGGGTTTCCCTCTTATCATGGGCAGAAAAGCAGCGGTTCTTTTTCTCTTGTGTTAGCTGACTAGGAGGCGGGATGTTCTCTTGAGCATCTTCTTCCACATCAGATTCTGCCTCCTGTATGTGGTCCCTTGCTTCCTCAAGGCAGCATTCCCCATTAGCTTTTGCCATTAGGTCCTGATATTTTCTAGTCAGCGTAACACAAGACATAGGTAAGCAATCACGGAGTTCCTGATTGCTTTCCTCTTTGTCTCCTACAGATTCTTGAGCATCATACATGTCTTGCTCATATTCTAGGACATGAGTTTTTTCTTGTTCTGGGAGATGCATGGGCTGTTCTGAATAACCCTCATTTGCATTCAGATTAGCCATATACACCTCCATCACTTTACCAAACGTTTCTGTTATTTCACACAATTGATCATACAAAGCATCATACTTTGTATCCTTGTCCATGTTTGGATTCATGCTTTTGAAAAGAAGGCTACTGCTTCTTCTCAACAACTTTAGTGTCCTTCAACAGTGGATTCATTAGGTCTTCTAGGAGTTATGGAGTGTGGAGTCGCCAGGTGGATGTATATGAATGCTTTAAGTAGGATGTTGTCCACCATCAACAATTAAATGCCAATCTAGCCAGAGATCTTGGGTCCTTTGAGTGCCTAAGAGTATGTAAGATAAATGCACTCAGTCCCCAACGGAGTCGCCATTATGTTGGGGTTCCCAAGTTTTGGCCAGATTGGCAAGACCAAAAGATGAGACAACATCAGAACCACTTTGGGGCCCTATGATCTAGCCCTCCTAGACCCAGAGAGGGATCTCTCCAAATAGAGCAGAGAATGGTATATATTTGAAGCTGAAAATGAGATATTAGGCTAGGTATGAAGCACAAAGGGGGTTTAAAATGATTTGGTTGGTTGGTTGCTGGGTTGGTCATGAGATCAAAAACTGAGAAAGTAATGGGAGGAAGCGAACAAAGCAACATGATGTTTCAGCAAAGAGGATAGGTCAAGAAAGTGCCATCCATTGGGCTATGGAGTCATGAAAGGTGATTACATGCAACAACTAGCCAAAGCTTCCAAAGGGAAAGTCATCTAATACTAAAGGATCTTTTATATTAGATGGTGGGATGGAACATTAAGGATTGAAAGTGAAAGAAGGAAAGAAACCTAATTTCTATCTATAGATCAGATCAGAGGTCATTTAACTCCATACCTGCTTGGACGTACTCATAGGCAACTCTCAAAGGAGGGACAAAGGGGCAGCTTATAGATCGGACAAGAGTTCATCTAACTCCATGTCAACTTTAGCATGCTCCAAGAGGAAAAATAGAGAACGAGTTTAACAGAGAGATCATAGAAAGGCCAGGTGGTCGCACAAGGATCCTAGTGGACAGGGCTAACTCTAATCCCCAGTGTTCCCAAATCTTCCAGCTTAAACCCAACAAGAACATCTAAAGATAGATTCATTTAATTCATACATCAGCTAGCAGCATAAGGAACTACTACACTGGTAAAATTAAATGAAAACAACCCTTAGATAACACATTTAGCAAAAAACATAGAAGGCAAGGAGAGCAGAAGCATAGGGTACCTAACAAGGGTAAATCCTATACCATATTTCTGATGCAAGCCAGCATAAAATGAAAATTATGAAAATGTAATAAACAATGTTAGACAACATCACCAATAGTAATAGACCAGGATCCTGTGAAATGTGCTTTGATTAATTGATGCAAAACCAGTCACATACACTGAGCTCAATGGCTATTACAATCCAAACTTCTCCTCCTAGCCTACTACAATACAAACTACTCTGCTAATTTCTCCCAAAACTGTTCTAACAATCAAAACTGAATCCCTCTAACTACAACAGTAGCAGCCGAACAACAACCTTTTACAATATGTTCTCGGGAATTCTTATAGGAGAAAGAATAACAATGGTAGTTGTAAACATAAATGCAGCATTAAAACTCTGAAACAGTAGGAGGGCCGAGGTTCCATTCGGTTTTAATTCTAAGCATTAATCTTCTGCACTTTTCAGATCGAAGGGTGATATTCGTCAGGCTGCAATTTACTCAAGGTATGTCTTTGATGTACTTGCTGTAGCCTTTTACAGAATTATGGTGAATAAACCAAGGGGTTTGCTGTAATTTACTCAAGGTATGTCTTTTATGTACTTGCTGTAGCTTTTTGCATAATTATGGACACTGTGGGGTTTGCCATACTGTATAACTAATGCACTGTCAGCATAGGACTGTCGTCAAGGCTAGAAAATATCTCTAGAACACAGCATAGGATGAGAAATGTATGGGCACCTTGTCCTCTTATGGAAGAACGTTCTAGTGATATTAAAACCCTACTAATATGGTTTTCTGTGCATTGGACCGTCCGAGCAATCCACGGGGTCTTTGATTTTGGTACCTTTGCCTTCTAAACTCCCTGAAGAAGCTCAAAAGTCTTCTATTTCTTTCCTCGAGCTCTCTGCATGCTTCCCGTACTGTCTCTGTCTGTGAAATTCGGGCTTTAATGTTGTTGGAGAGGGTTTGCAGTGTCTAAACTCTGTCCTTTGATTAAATCTATGATGCAGACACCTTTCCGGGCAGTTTTCTATGAAATCAGGCTCTAAATTCAGCTCCTCCTGTGCACTGCGCCTTAATAATAGCGCGTATGGACCATGGCGGGTTTTACCGCTATATAAACCTGCAAAACACGAAAATGGTTACGAAAAAAATTTATGGGAAGGGTGGTATGGATGAACGTGACAGTGGCAGCGTGGCGCGGATGAGGATGATGACTGCAGGGGCAACAATGGAGGAAAACATGACACAGTGGAGAATGCATGAGAAAATGTTGAGGCAGACGTTTTAACGTAAAAATAACAAACTTTGACCTTGGGACGAACATATATAATGGGGATGAGCAAATGTATGATGGAGACACGTGTACTGGTGATGTGGCGGAACTAGGCGATAGTGGAATAGTCAACAGCAAGGGAAAACAAATCTGGACCATCAGATCTCAAAGGAGATCGACGATTGAAAATGCAGCAGAGGGCGACAGACAATGGGTCAGGGGTACGGTGACCATGGATTAAAACCTGCGCAACTTCGTGGAGTGACAACCGTTATATGGGCGATCGTAGATTGGACGGTTGACAGTGATATCTCTCTGCATCCTGTATCGAATGATAACGCGTGATGAAATAGCGGTTTTGAAATAGTGCCACTTCCACGTGTCAGATGATGTATGGAATCGCTGGCCGATCGGAAAATACCGCCTGCCTCCGGAAGGCTGTGCGATAGAAACCAGACGGTTTATGGAATAGTGCGCGGCGGGGACCACAGGCGCAGGTGCATTCTGGACCGTTGATCTACGGTTATATGAATGGTTGAAAGGCGATCGGAGTGGTCAACGGGTTAGGCCATGGGCGCTGTGGAGCACGTGATAACCATTCGATCAATACAGATCGACGGTTCAAAATTTTCCCTACATATCTGATAAGCGTTCTTATGGGCTGGCGGGTGGTTCTAGCGCCCGGTTCACATGAGGGAAAATGGTTCTGGGGCTAGCTAAAGGGGGCTGAGACCCATATACATGGAAAATATGGCTTTTTGGGCCATTATTAATGAAATTAAAGGCCAAAATGGGTAATGATAGAGGGAAGAAGGGGTTATTAAACCACACCAAGGGTGTGTGTATGATTTAGAGGGGATTTTGGGAAGGTTGAGAAGGTTTAGGGGGGGAAATCTAGGGGTAAGAAAGGTGAACTTTGATAAAGGGAAAAAGGACGAAATGGAGAATTCTGTGGGAGTACAAGGGGGTAAATGAAGGCCTTTAGGAGAATTTTTTTTTGCAATCAGCGAGTATTTATAATGGAAATCAACAGAGGGGATTATCAAAGGAAAAGGCCCAGGAGACTTCAAGGATGATGTGTGTTCAGGGGAGATGCATTCCTTGAAGGTCTCAAAAAAAATTTAGCCCCCTACTTTTCCTGTCAAAAATTTACAGGGGGCTAACAGTGACTCCACATGGGGATGACTTCTTCTTGATGGAGTCAAGAATTCAGAGGATAAATCTTTGGTGTAGGCCAGATGCCTACTTCTTGGCACATCCCTTTCTTTCTTTTGATCAGTTGCCATAGATCCTGAAGACATCAAACCAGTAGAAACATTCTCAAACAATCTACCTAGCCAGACTACAATCCTGGCATTTTCTTTTAGGGTGCATTTAGACTAGCAGACCCTTTACATCATTTATTTTATAAACAGAAAATAAACCTATTCTATTTCTACCCTTATTACTCCATGAGACCAGATTAGACTGTTGGTCTCATATTTTTCTCTACCTATACTACTATGTGCTAGGATTAAACTGTCTAGCAGATTTCTTCTCTACATTTTAAGACATAAATTGAAAACTGTCAAGCTAGGATTAGACTGTCTGACTTGCTGGACCTTGCAGAAATTGAAACAACTAACTACATGCTCTCAGACTGAGCTTATTTTAGTTTTTCCTACCTACCCTACACTAACTTGACATATTTACATGTCTATCTTACAAAAATTGTCTGCAAATGCAACCAGTCCATCAAGTGATCCCATGACTGGTCCTTTTTGCTCAACTCCTTGAGCATGCTGGATAGGTAGGGCTGCTCCCACTCTTTTTGTTCAATAACAGCAGCTTTGAAAAATTTTCTTTCTGTTTGCAACATGCTGCTCAAAAATACCTTTGATCCTTCTTCAAATGTGTGCAGGAAATGTGCATAAGGATCATGAAATAATACCTGGCTATGAATATCTGGCAGACAGGCTTCAACCAGGATCTCTTCTTCTTCCCCTGGATGGAGAAGAAGACTCTCTTGGAGTAGGGTGTCTTCTTCATCTTCTGAATTGGAGGACTCATCGAATATTGCAGCTGAGTCCTCTTGGGGCTCTGATATATTATGCTCTGATGTGCTGAGCTCCATGACAAGATCCATGTATTCTTGAGCAGGAGTTTTTTCCTTTGCTTCCTCTTTCTCAAGAGAAGGCTCATTATTTTCATCTTGCTCAAGAACTTCTTCTTTGCTTTCCTCCTCATCTTCTGAAAGGAAAGGCTGTTAGTTTCGAGTCTCACTGAAGATCTGTAGTAGAGCATAATGAAGATTCAAAGAATCTTCATCTACTATTATACTATCATAGCTCTCCCCATTAGTATCATAGATAGGCTGACCGGCTTCATTACTTCTATGAAATTGCTGGCTCTGATCTTCCTCCCATGAGTCTAAGGATGATGGTCCTGCATGCTTGGCTTCCCTTTGAAAACACTCATCATCAAATAGATCATAAATAGGAAAATCATAACTGTAAGTAATGTCACCCACCAAACCTTCTGGATTCTCAGCAGGTCTTTCTTCGTCCTGATCCACAGAGGAGTCTTCTGGATCTGTATCATCAAACTCATAAGGTGACTGGGAAAGAGTGTGTGTTCTATAAAATATTTCTGAGGTGGACTGCTGATTTAATATTTGATCAATCTCTTCTTCTGTCAAAAGTGGGGTTTCCCTCTTATCATGGGCAGAAAAGCAGCGGTCCTTTTTCTCTTGTGTTAGCTGACTGGGAGGCGGGATTCTCTTGAGCCTCTTCTTCCACATCAGATTCTTCCTCCTCGCTTCCTCAAGGCAGCGTTCCCCATTAGCTTTTGCCATTAGGTCCTGATATTTTCTAGCCAGCGTAACACAAGACACAGGTAAGCAATCAGGCAGTTCTTGATCACTTTCCTCTTCATTCCCTACAGATTCTTAAGCATCATACATGTCTTGCTCATCTTCTAGGTCATAAGTTTGTTCTTGTTCTGGGAGATGCATGGGCTGTTCTGAATAACCCTCATTTGCATTCAGATTAGCCATATACACCTCCAACACTTTACCAAACGTTTATGTTATTTCACACAATTGATCATACAAAGCATCATACTTTGTATCTCCGTCCATGTTTGGATTCATGCTTTTGCAAAGAAGGCTACTGCTTCTTCTCAACAAGTTCAGTGTCCTTCACCAGTGGAGTCATTAGGTCTTCTAGGAGTTATGGAGTGTGGAGTCGCCAGGTGGATGTATATGAATGCTTGAAGCAGGATGCTATCCACCATCAGCAATTAAATGCCAATCTAACCAGAGATCTTGGGTCCTTTGAGTGCCTAAGAGTATGCAAGATAAATGCACTCAGTCCCCAACAGAGTCGCCATTATGTTGGTGTTCCCATGTTTTGGCCAGATTGGCAAGACCAAAAGATGAGACAACATCAGAGCCACTTTGGGGCCCTATGATCTAGCCCTCCTCGAACCAGAGGGGGATCTCTCAAAATAGAGTAGAGAATGGTATATCTTTGAAGCTCAAAATGAGATATTAGGCTAGGTATGAAGCACAAAGGGGGTTTAAAATGATTTGGTTGGTTGGTTGTTGGGTTGGTCATGAGATCAAAAACTAAGAAAGTAATGGGAGGAAAGAAACAAAGCAGCAGGATGTTTCAGCAAAGAGGATAGGTCAAGAAAGTGCCATCCATTGGGATATGGAGTCATGAAAGGTGATTACATGCAACAACTAGCCAAAGCTTCCAAAGGGCAAGTCATCTAATACTAAAGGATATTTTAGATTAGATGGTGGGATGTAACATTAAGGATTGAAAGTGAAAGAAGGAAAGAAACCTAATTTCTATCTATAGATCAAATCAGAGGTCATTGAAATCCAGACCTGCTTGGACGTACTCATAGGAAACTCTCAAAGGAGGGACAAAGGGGCAGCTTATAGATCGGACCAGAGGTCATCTAACTCCAGGTCAACTTTAGCATGCTCCAAGAGAAAAAACAGAGAACGAGTTTAACAGAGAGATCTTAGAAAGGCCAGGTGGTCGCACAAGGATCCTAGTGGACAGGGCTAACTCTACTCCCCAGTGTTCCCAAATATTCGAGCTTAAACCCAACAAGAACATCTAAAGACAGATTCATTTAACTCATACGTCAGCTAGTAGCATAAGGAACTACTAAACTAGTTAAATTAACTGAAAACAACCCTTAGATAACACATTTAGCAGAATACATAGAAGGCAAGGAGAGCAGAAGCATAGGGTACCTAACAAGGGTAAATCCTATACCACATTTCTGATGCAAGCTAGCAGAAAATGAACATTATGAAAATGTAATAAACAATGTTAGACAACATCACCAATAGTAATAGACCAGGATCCTGTGAAATGTGATTTGATTAATTGATGCAAAACCAGTGACATACACTGAGCTCAATGGTTGTTACAAACCAAACTTCTCCTCCCAGCCTACTACAATACAAACTACTCTGCTACTTTCTCCCAGAACTGTTTGAACAATAAAAAATGAATCCCTCTAACTACAATGGTAGCAGCCGAACAACAACATTTTACAATATGTTCTCGGGAATTCTTATAGGAGAAGGAATAACAATGGTAGTTGTAAACTTAAATGTAGCATTAAAACTCTGAAACAGTAGGAGGGCTGAGGCTCCATTCGGTTTTAATTTTGAGAATTAATCTTCTACGCTTTTCAGATGGAAGGGTGATCTTCGTCAGGCTGCAATTTACTCAAGGTATGTCTTTGATGTACTTGTTGTAGCCTTTTGCAAAATTGTGGTGAATAAACCGAGGTGTATGGACACTGTGGGGTTTTCCATACTGTATGAATAATGCACTGGCAGCATAGGACTATCGTCAAGGCTGGAAAATATCTCTAGAACACAGCATAGGATGAGAAATGTATGGGCACCTTTTCCTTTTATGGAAGAACATTCTGTTTATATTAAACCCTGCTAATATGGTTTTCTGTGCATTGGAGCATCTGAGCAATCCACAAGGTCTTTGATTTTGGTACCTTTTCCTTCTAAACTCCCTGAAGAAGCTCAAAAGTCTTCTATTTCTTGCCTCGAGCTCTCTGCATGCTTCCCGTACTGTCTCTGTCTGTGGAATTCAAGCTTTAATGGCGTCGGAGAGGGTTTACAGAGTCTAAACTCTGTCCTTTGATGAAATCTATGATGCAGAGACCTTTCCGGACAGTTTTAAGTGAAATCAGGCTCTAAATTCAGCTCCTCCTGTGCACTGTGCCTTAATAATAGCGCGTATGGACCATGTCGGGTTTTACCACTTGATAAACCTGCAAAACATGAAAATGGTTACGAAAAACATTTATGGGAAGGGTGGTATGGATGAACGTGACAGTGGAAGTGTGGCGAGGACGAGGATGATGACTGCAGGGACAACAATGGAGGAAAACATGACATAGTGGAGAATGCATGAGAAAACGTCGAGGCAGACGTTTTAACGTAAAAATAGTGAACTTTGACCTTGGGACGAACATATATAATGGGGGCGAGCGAATGTACGGTGGAGACACGTGTACTGGTTGATGGCAGAATAGTCAACAGTGGGGGAAAACAAATCTGGACCATCAGATCTCAAAGGAGATCGACGGTTGAAAATGCAGCGGAGGGCGACGGACAGTGGGTCAGGGGTACGGTGACCATGGATTAAACCCCGCGCAACTTCATGGAGCGACAACCGTTAGATGGGTGATCACAGATCGGATGGCTGATGGCGATATCGCTCCGCGTCCTGTACCAAACGATAACGCGTGATGAGATAGCGGTTTTGAAATAGTGCCACTGCCACGCGTCAGATGATGTATGGAATCGCTGGCCGATCAGAAAATACCCCTGCCTCCGAAAGGCGGTGCGATAGAAACCGGACGGTTTATGGAATAGTGTGCGGTGTAGACCACAGGGGCAGGTGCATTCTAGACCGTTGATCTATGGTTATATGAATGGGTGAAAGGCGATCAGAGGGGTGAACGGGTCAGGCCATGGGTGCTATGGAGCACGTGATGACCGTTCGATCAATACAGATCGACGGTTCAACTTTCGCCTGATACATATCTGATAAGTGCTCTTATGGGTTGGCGGGTGGTTCTAGCGCCCGGGTCACGTGAGGGAAAACGGTTCTGAGGCTAGCTGAAGGGGGATGAGACCCATATACATGGAGAATATGGGTTTTTGGGCCATTATTAATGAAATTAAATGCAAAAATGGGTAACGATAGAGGGAAGAAGGGGTTATTAAACCACACCAGGGGTGTGTGTATGGTTTAGAGGGGATTTTGGGAAGGTTGAGAAGGTTTAGGGGGGGGAATATGGGGGTAAGAAAGGGGAAATTTGATAAAGGGAAAAAGGATGAAATGGATAATTCTGCAGGAGTACAAGGGGGTAAATGAAGGCCTTTAGGAGCACAATTTTTTGCAATCAGAGATTCTTTATAATGGAAATCAGCAGAGGGGATTATCAAAGGGAAAGGCCCAGGAGACTTTAAGGATGATGTGTCTTCAGGGGAGATGCATTCCTTGAAGGTCTCAAAAACAATTTAGCCCCCTACTTTTCCTGTCAAAAATTTATAGGGGGCTAACACCTCCAATCACGAAGCACTGGTCATGTACATCCCACTTGTTTACCAACCAAGTGAGTAGATCTACATGAGCTCTCATGCCGCTGATAGCCTAGAATTTAAGTAACCTGCATGCTCTAAAAACTTGTAATGTAGGTGGATGAATCATTGCAGCTTCATCCACCTCCTCATGTTCACGTTCCCGCTAGATAAGCATTGTAAATATCCTACAATGAACAAAATGAAAGATTAGAATCATTTTAAAAAGAAAATTTTGGGTAATTTGGAGAGAAAATGTCTTTTTATATTCTTCACGGTGCCCCCACACTTTTTTTTCAGAGAGAGTGGGTAACTACGCACAGGCTCTGTACTAAAAGTGCGGGACCACGACATTTTTATTTGTAAGAAAATGTCTAGGTCCGCAGGTGCCGTGTGTCTTACCTGCGGACCCCCGTGAATGGAATTTTGAACCTATTTCTTCCCCAAAAATGAATTTTAAACCCTAAATTAAGGAAATGAACGGATGAAAAGAAAGGAAAAGAGAATGTGGATTACTTGAAGCAGACGGCTTTCAATTTGAACGGTCGGTGTGTTCGAAATCTTCTCTGAAGCGTTTTTTGCTAAAAGCTCTCAAACTTTCGCTTTGAACTCAAATGGTAAAAATGAATTTGGAAAACTCCTTTTTATAAGTTTTTTTGAATAAACGAATTTTAATTTTGTTTGTTTTTCACTTTAAAGAGATGGTTTTTCAAAATATTTTTATTTTATTAAAAGAAGGTACGTTTAATTTTTTGATTTTTTGTGCAGAATACCAGATTTTTTGGGTGAAATGGTCATTTTTGACGGAGTATACTTTTATCACTTTTTCAGGCTCTTAAAAATATTACAAAAAAGAGAAACCATGGAGTCCTCTTTTTAGCCCTTTTCAGCCTCTCTAAATATGAAAATATTTCTGAGTACTTGACTATTCGAACTCGTTAAAGGAAATGAACAGTCATCCCTTCAGTATAAGTTTACCCCTTTTCCGGACTGAAATGGACTATTTACGAAAAAGGTATACGTTGACTAATCATGGTCAATAGAGTTCTCTCCCACATTATTTTATCCTTTTTCAGGCCTGAGAGACTAAAATTATGAAAAAGAACACCCATGGAGTTTTCTTAAGTTTTTTCTTCTGACTCCCTAAAAATGAAAAACATCGAGTTTCTCCTATACTGGACTCGTTAAAATTTAACAATAAAGGACCTGTTGATTACAAATATGAATGGACCACTCCTTCTTAGGGTTTGATTTTAAACTAAGTTGGACTCATCCGAAGGATGAGCTTATAAAAAAGCAAATGTTATCCCCCTTAAGCTTGTCAAAAATAAAGAGGTACTTGCGAGAAATGTTGGGGGAAAAAGAGAGAAAATGAATCCATTTGTTACAATTTGATTTAAAATTAGTATACCACTCTTGAACATGACACTTTTTGTCGCACTTCTATATGGGTTGGGAAAATCCTTTGCCTATCAGTTAATCAAACCACATTGAAGGTCTTCAGCTGGTTTCTGGGTATTAGCTTAGGAAAATTTTTACCAAACCATTTGTGGTGTCATTATGTGTTCTAGAGAATAGTAAAAAGAACCATTCATCTGCAAACATTTGTCTCCATTCGCGTTGACCATCCCTGAGTTAGCTCTTGCAAAAAAATTCTTCAAAACTTGATCTATGGTTTCGTGTCATGAGCTTGCTTATGACGGATCACTTTCTATCGACGAAAACTCATCATCTAGGAAGTTGATCTAGAATCTATTAGTACCTTGGAATCTGCATGCCTTAATGACAGGTTTCTCGCTTTCAATGAGAGGTTGAATCATTGACCTTCGATCGAACTATTCTGTGAAATTTTCGATTTCAGATCACTTATTCACCTTTCATGGATTGTACTGAGTACTTTGAAATCCATTGCCATTATTGGTGGTTTCTGTAATGTTCCCAATTTTTGCAGCTAATGGGAACATTGCATTTTAAATTTAGTTTTCTTTATTCATGAATAAAAGTATGTGAAGGAGGTTTATTAAACTCCTAAGTTAAGAATAAATACATGCCCAATGTGAAAGAGGATACATTTGGGCTATTTTATTAAACACCCCTAAGTGTGAAAAGGGGAAACTCATTTGAATGGGTCAACCTTGGCCCCACCTACAGTGCAGATTGGAGGGAAGCTTATCCATCAAGCACGACGTACTTCTAGAAGAGGCTATCATGTGTGAAAGAGGATAGGTTGAAGAAGGTGGTTTAGGTTTTTGGCAAGCCCTCATGTTATAAAAAGAAGGAGAGGCATCAAGCAAAGGTTGTTGAAGAATTTTAGAAGTTGCTGCAACAACTCTAGTATCTTGGCTGTTTAGCCTAAGGGAAGAGGATTTCCTGTTTAGGAATCCTCTCTCCTTCCATGGAGTAGCTCTTTAGAGGAGATTGTGAGGCATCTCTCCAATATCTCGCATTATGGCCAACCTTTATGGCCAAGCTTCATCTCTATAGCAGTGCTGGTCCTGTTGAGGGTTTTGTAGCTGCTTATGAGTTGCAACAAGTGGGTGAACTAGATCTGCAAGATCTAGTTGTTTAGAGGAGATTTCTCTTAGGGAGGGTGTCTTGTGACCACCTAGAAGAGGATCTCACTCTCATTTTGATTTCAGATCTGTAATTTTATTTTTTGTATCATTTAATTCAAGCTACTGCACAGTCCCTTCCATGAACTGCGTTATTTTCATGTACAAGTTTCATTGCTATTTGAATTTCTCATTGTACTGGATCACAGGTGATTGAAGCTTGCCTCTCATCTTGAAGATTTGTAAAGTAGCTTACTGATCTAATATTGTTCAGATATAATATATAATGTAATGAAAGTCATCTTCAGAAATCCCTGAAGTTTTCTACAGTTCATTGTAGAAAAAGCTAGATCTACACTTTATTATGCATTATTTCGGTAAAACCCCAAGGGGATCTTGTTAAGAAGGCTGAGTAGTTTCCAGATTTGGTATGGATCTGATGTTTCAGCCGTTTATTATTTGTAGATCTGATTTTTAACCTATAGCAGCTGAAGCTCCTCATATAGGACGCTGTCAAGTCTTTCTGCATCTTTTCCATATGTTACTACTATAATTTCTGAAGGTTTCTTGCTCTTGCTTCATGTAAATCTAATGCTTATACAAGGGAACTTCATTATGGATCTGATTTCTTACTGTCATACTATAATATGAGTTGAACGGCTGATTTCCAGTGGCTTCCAGCAGAAATTGTGCAATTCCTGAAGGAGGGTTTCTCTATTAACTCAGCCCTCTCCTTTAGCTGATTTTCAGCTAGTGTTGATTGTGGGAGATCTGTTTAAGCCCTCTAAACCCATGTTTTTTGCTGAAACTCTGCATGGAGGTCCCAAATAGCCTAAAATAAGGGAAAAAAGCCCTGGTATATGTTATTTTAACATTGTATTGCATATACAACGTCCTCTTTGAGCCTATTGCAGATTTTCCTGAGAGTGGAATTTCTCGTTTCTTCCTTGTTTGGTTTTTGCTTAGCTTTTGGATCCATTATTTAGATCTATAGATCTAAGGTTCCTAAGGGCAGAAAAATCTAAGAGGAGTGTGTCATTCCCACACTTGATTTTTTTTACCAATATTCTATAGACAGAGTCTGGAACGGGCCAGGAAGCCTTTGGTTTTCACCCTCTCTTTAGAGGTGATATAACCAGTAAATTCCCTACCAGTCTATCTCTAGTTTAGATATATTGGTGTGATCCCATATTGTGATGAATCCAGAGTGGAATATCTTAATATATTCCCTACCGAGCTTATTTTTCCCCATTTGGAACATTACAGTGGTATCAGAGCATGATCTCTGGCACAACCTGTGAGATCAAGCTACCAGCGAAATAAAGAGCAGAAGCAGAGAACAACTTGATGGATTAGATGAGATTATTCTCATCATTTTTAATATCTAAGAAGGGCCTCTCCCAAGAGGTAAATCAAAAGAGAGAAAGAATAAGCACCGAGACTCCTAGACGGTTTCGAGAAGAAGCAAGTTGCAGTAAGAGCTGCATGAGATTTCAAGAAGAAGAAGGAAGCCCTAGCACTTCCTATAATCAAAGCAAAAGAATAGAGAATCCTAGATCTCCTCATAGATCCACTATGCCCAATTTATTCGAAGAAGGTTAGAGGTGTAGCAATGAAGAAAAGAGATGCAAAGAAACTCCTAAAGGGTTTCAAGATGAAGAGGAAGAACCATACACTTCCTATCATCACAAGGGAGGGAGAATGACTGAAGAAGAGATCTCATTGCTTATTTTTCGAACATTGAAGAGTATCGAAGAAAATATTAAAGATTTTGAGGAGGAGAGGAGAAAGATGAGCTACAAAGAGACATCTCCCGAGGAGACAAAGGAGAATGTCAATCTTGTCACTTTGGGCAAGAGATCTCCATTTTCACGACCTGCTGCTAAGGAGCTCGCATCTAGAGAAGAGGCACTTGCATCTTTGCAAGGTAATCTTGAGTTCTTATCATATGGGGTCCCATGCATAAATCAGGAGATGCATGAGGAGGAGAAGAAAGATTCCAGCACTGGTATACTTGAAGAAAGGAGGTCATCATTTTTACCAGCAGCTGGAGGCATCATTGATCCGGATGGAGGAACTCTTGTGTTCTGTCAAGAGGTTCCCACATATCAGTTGATCCAAGGTATGCATAAGATTTCAGCACATATTATTTTAAGATCTATGCATAGCCAAGGGTTAGATCAAGGTGCTAATTTGAAGCAAAAGTATATCACAGCGTTGTCACATAGTGGCTGTGACAAAGAGGCTTCATCATTCTTGGAGAATGTTGGAGATATTGCTGCAAATTCAAAGCTTCATTGGTTTTGGAAGACCATTCATGAGAAGAAGGTCTCACTAAGAGATCACAACAGAGACGCATTTTAGTATTCCATGAGATGCAAAGTTCTTCAGTGGCTTAAAGGAGATGGTATTCTGCAAATGGAGAATGCCATGATTATGCAACACATCACTCAACTTCCATATTTGAGTGAGTGGATGAAGATGGTGAGCAAGGGGTCCCATGATCACTTGCAGACACATATGGACCAGCAAGCTTGGTTACACTGGTTTCCCTTGGGAGACTCTTATCACTCTCCAAAGGCACCTATTTTTCTGATCTATGCCTTGAAGAGTAGTTATGAGATGTATAAGGAGGCATGGCAGTGCCGGTTGCTTTGGGATAAGCATGATCTCTACCCAAAGATTCTCATTCTCTTATCTCATGCTTGGTACATCATTGGTAGATTATGTGAAGAGGAAGCATGGATGATGTGGGTGTTAGAAGAAGAGTTGGACATCACATGTTAAATATTATGTCCATGTAATCACCTATGCTTCAAGTATGTCTCATATGTCCACATGCATTTCTATTGAAGGTGTATTTCATGAATGAACCTTGGCTTTGGAGGGGGAATGACTCCCACATGATGTGGTGTGAGGGAATTTTCTTGTACTATGTTGATGAGACATTTTACATATTCATCACTATGTTGTTGCTCCAAGATCCACATGTTGATGAGGCAAGAAGGCTGAAAAAGTCCTTGTTGCTATGGATTCTTTTGGGTGAGTGTGGTTGCTACCCAATAGCTCATTATTTTCTGAATCATGCCTTGGATTTCAATGTTATGTTGCAGCAAGAGAAGGCATGTACAATTTTGTTTTACTTGAGAAGGTATGATCACCACATGACATCTCCTATGTCTATGTGTTTTGCATGGTGAAAAATCTGGCATGACTATCTCAAGATGTGCATTGATGATGGTACTTTGTATTGGACTGATGTGACTTATCATATGTCCATTAGCATGGTTTGGTTTCATGATGCACATGAGGAGGAAAGAGGGAAGCAAGATCACTTGTTGCTTTGGTACTTTGAATGAGTATGGTGACCACCCCATGGCTCATATTTTTCTGAGTCATGCCTTATGTATCAAAGATAAATTGCAACAAAGAAAGGCATGCACATCATCTTTTGGGAAGCTTGGCTTGTCAATCTTACATGGTGGAGATGGAGGATGGCAGCAAAGAGCCTTGCTCCGGTGGTTGATTTTGGGAGAATATGGTTTGACATCTTTGTTTACCCATATTACTCCTTTCCTTCTTCTTTGCATAACGCTGAAGTGATGGAGTTTGAATCCAAAAAGGCCAACACAACTAAGAATGTAGGCATAGCAATGCTTATTCAAGTTCACAAACATGGGATGGAGGAATGTTCTGCATGATGAAGCTCTTCCTTTATGGTAGGAGCTACCTTAATTTATGTCTCACATGTGTTTGTGATGATGTTGGATGTTAGGGTCCTGTGATTTGGCTGATTGGCAAGCCAAATGACAGTGTAACATCAAAACAATCTTTGGAGCCCAAGGACCTAGCCTTCCTGGACTCAGAGAGGGCTCTCTCTATTTGTGTAAGGGATATCTGTGTGTTTTCTTATTGTGTTCTTTTTTTAGGCTAGTTATGAAGTAGGTTTTTTGGTTTTGGATTTTAGTTTGTGAGGGATGAAACTGATGAAAGATATAAGATAGGTAAAAATATGTCATATCAACTGGGCTATGGGGTCGAAAAGGTCAAGAAAGCTATCATATGGTGATACAAGGTTGTTGAAGGGCCGATTTGATTCGAGGTAGAAAGGATCTTTGGGAAAAATGGAGTAAGGTGGACATCAAGTTTGTGAACAACAAATGATTCCAAACATAACTAGTTTAATAGCTGACATAAACATGGTAGGGAAAGCCATTGATCATGAGAAATGTAACTATAAGCTAATCAATACATAGAAATAAACATTCAAGCCATGCATAGAGATATAAAACTCTCTAACTTTGGGAAATGGCTATCAGACTTTCGGGAAATACACTTAAGACAGACAAACAACTCAAATCACTATGCCGGAACGCCTAAACACAGTACTTCAAGTTATTGAGCACTTTCAAAAAAATATTGCATAGTCTTAGGCAAAGGGCAAGATCAGAACAAGACCTCCTTGGTTCAACAAATGACAATCTAATTAGTGAAAGAGAAATTTCATGGATGGAGCTATGGCTAGCCATGAGTAAACAGGGCATACGGTAAATCATGCTTAGCATGCATAAAACCATGAATGAAACAAGCAACAATATCCTTAAGTTATTAAAGAGAAATCAAGAATTCTTTAATGTGACTAAGAATGAAGAAAACATAGAAGCTATGAAGAAACAGGAAATTTGAGGTGCCTCCAAGAGCATGTCTCAAATTTTTTCTCTACTATCCTATAGCAAGCAATAACATGGATTTGTGAATGAAAACTAGGAAACAAAACAAATAAAGAGACTCTATACCATTCTACCAAGTCATGGAATCTAACAACAATCCTCTTTCATCATCCAAGAACATCCAAGAGACTATCCAAAAGCATGAGACAAGTATTTCTTCCAAAGCTGATATGACCATATATTGCTTCTATTCATCAAGTTCAGCCTCTGTTTACAATGAAAGCCTTTGGAATATATAGGCCCAAGTGAGGAAAACTTCTTAGTTCAACTTGCAATCTCATTGGCCTATCCAAAATATCTTATTTTGTCCTTGAGGCTTTGCAAAGCCCAAGGCACAAAATATCTAAGAAATGCTAAAAGAGGGAAATAAATTGACTTTTCATAACTTCTCAAGTACAAAAATAGCTAAACGCACATGAGGAAAAAATAGTGTTGAAAGGTTCAATTTTTACAAAAATACTCAAAAAATACATCAGCAAAAGGTCCCCTCACTTTCCGACAACTTTTGGAAGCCTTCCTGATGTCAAAATGAGGCTCATGATAGCTTTTTGGAAAGCTCTGAGTGTATACTTTCTGGAAATGTTTAGTGTGCTCCCAAATTACCACTAGAAGTCCTCCAAAAACAGGTCTGTGTGTAAAAACCCAAAAAATAAGCCTTGCTGATAGACCGGGCAGAGTATAGAAAAAGCGAGAATTTTTCGCCATTTAGGGGGAGAAAATGATCTTCAAATGTCCTGAAAATCGCTGAGTATGTGCTCTTGAAAATATGGCATCCAATGATACAGTTCTCGTCCATTGATGATTCCCCAAACTAAAATGGCGATGCCCATGAGTTTTGGCCAAAAACCAAAAAAATGACAAAAAACCAAAATATGTCGAATTTCGCCCAAACTTGGCGAGTATGACCCTCAAGGGTTTTCAGCAACATGTTGTGAAGTAGAGGCCAAGATTTGGAGTCTTGAGGTGTCTTTCCTCAATTTTTGTTCCGAGCGATTCCCTTTGTTTTTGACATCATTGCTCTGTTCAGAAGCCTTCAACTATCTCCTACTGTTCTTACAATTTGTCTCTCAGTCAGTGAAAACCCTAGAATTAATCACTGCGATGGCCCTCTACTTATAGATGAAGGAGGCATACTTTGACAAATGCCCGGTTTCCTTTCAACCTCTGTCTCAACCAAATGAAGAATTTTTGATGAACATACTGATAACGGTTTCCTTTATTCATGATGGAAGAAGCTAGTTTGAGACCAAGACTATTGGACTCTTTTGGCCATCTGCTTATAATATTTCTTCATTGATGATCAACCCATTAGCTTCACATCGTAACTCAATAACAATGGAGCTTATGCAAACAATATTTGAAAAGCACCACTGCTTTGCCTCTGCCTTTAACATCATTTTTAGTCAAAAACCCTTAGTTGTTTTCTCTCTGTATCCAAAAAATTTGCCTTATAGTCATTGTAATTCTAAAAATCCAATTTTATCCTTGGCCCTCTTCTTATAGATGAAGGAGGCGCTCTTAGTCTTCAACCCTCTACTTATAAAATGAAGGAGGTTCTCTCGGTCCTCAAAAACCCTCTTCTTGTAGATGAAGGAGGTTTTTCAGTCTTCAATCCCTCTGCTTATAGATGAAGGAAGTTTTTTAGTCATGCCATTTCATCAACTTTTAACAGTGTTATTTTTCCTTTCACTGTCCTTTCATGCTTTGACTATGATCACAGGAGCTTAATGAAACAACTCTCTACCCTGTAGCTGCATTCTAGGCTCAAAATCACATGAAAAGCAGCTGTCTTCTCATGTGGAGCCAAATACTATCTTTTGGGATGCTGGTACACTTCTACTCTTTGAAAGATCCATTGAAAAACTGTAAAACCACCTAATATCAGTTTTTACCTAGGGTATGTGCATTGCTAAGACTTTAGGGTTTGTTAGTGGCGCGACTTAAGGGTGTAACCAACTTTATTTGCAGAATGGGAAGGTCTGTTATGACTGGGCTGTATAAGATAGAGGTTCTTTGGCTTTAGGGCAGATTGCCAAGGGAGAAATGCCTAAAGTGCCACTACCTAACTTAGGGAAAACTTCTTTGGATAGATTTGGATTGTTTCTTTGGAGCTGATGGGAAAGCTAGTATGGCTGAGGCTAGATAGGGCTTGATAATGAGGTTTCATCTCGTCATGGGCAGATTGAAAAGGTAGGAGGGAAAAACTGTTTATGGGTGTTTTTCAACTGGAAAATTTGACAAATTTTTAGATTAGCTGCTAGAAAACTTGGTTGTTATAACTAGTCATCACCAACAAGTGAAAAATACTGATGACTAATAGTGGCTCCATTTGGGGAGGGCAGCTCCTTTTCAGGAGGTGTCTAGAATTTCAGATCTTTGGCTTATGAAGATCAGTGCCTTATCCATTAGCGCAAATTTCATTCTTCCTTGATGCTACTTTTGAAAAATGGCAGTATGATTAGCATCAATGATATTTCTACCTACCCCACTATCTTTCCTAACATTTTTTCTTCCTTTGGGTGCATTTGGACTAGCAACCCTTTTGACAATATATATATATATATTTTGAAAAATGAACCTATCTACTTCTACATTTATATCTGCCGGAGTTCAGATTAAGCTGATGAACTGCTTCATTACTCTACCTATGCTAGATCAACTGTCAAGGTTAAGCTGTTTGACAGGATTTTGTTCTCTAATCTAAAACATGAAATTTATAATGATCAAATCAGGGTTAGACAATATGATTTGTCATGTACTTGCGGCATGAAGGACAAGCTACACACAAATATTATTTTACAAAAAATGAAATCTAGAAAAATGGGGCTAGGATGCACAGTTTTTTTTCATCCCCGCTTCCCTCTTTGGTTCTGTTTTGATAATGCGGAACCAGTATCTTTTCCTAATCTACTCTCTTTGATAAGTCAAGCTTACACAATGTTGACCATATTTTCTGCTCACTAACTTATCAACAAATAAATTCAAAACATGTTCAGCTATGATTAGGCTAGATAACTGAACAAGACATTTGAGCACTAGTAGCGGCATTTAGACTTGCGTGCTTTTTGAATGACTATTTTTTGAACATGGGGCCTTCTTTCTATTTTTCAAACCGCCCTCTTTTCTATTTTTCTATTGTTTTTGAATCTTTTGTTTTTATCTATTTTTCAAACCATGGTATATACAATGATTGAAATGTGTTAAAATTGGATTTCTTGACAAAAATAATGCTTTAATGTCCTGCCATTCACAAGACCTCCAAAAGTTTCAGTCCCATTAGGTTCTTGTAGGAAAAAGGAATTTTTTCCATTGACTGAGCTGATGATGAAAGGCCCTTTCCATAAATTTTCAAACTTGCAATGTTTACCTTTGTCTTCTCTTCTATAATCCCATTTTAACACTTTGTCCCCAACCTGAAAATCATTTTCCTTAGTCCTTCTGTCAAAAATCTATTTTATTTTGTCTTGCGCTAATTCTCTTGTTTGCTGTAAATGGATAGTCTGATTTACCCTCCTTTGCATGTCATTTTCTTCTATTTGAACTTCCTGCAATAGCTTCATTACTATAACCCCTAAAGATGTTGGGAAAATGGCATCTATGCCATAAACTAGCTGGTAAGGTGACATACCTATGGATTTTTTGGTGGTTAGTCATCAGCCCATAGTGCGTGTACTAGTTTTCCATGCCATGCCTTTTGATTTTGTTCAAGAAGTTTTTTTATGATGTTGACTAGGCTTTTGTTAGAGGACTTGGCTAAACCATTACCTTGATGGTAATAAGCTATGGAATGTCCTAACGAAATGTGATATTTGTAACAGAAATCAACCATTCTTTTGGAGGAGAAGGTAGCAGCATTATCTGTAATAATATTTCTAGGACAGCCAAATCTAGATAGGATATTGGTTTCTAGGAAATTGATGATGACTGAATTGGTGGTGTTGCTGGAAGGTATAGCTTCTATCCATTTGGTAAAGTAATCGATGGCTGTAAGGATCCACTTATGTTGAGCGGATGAGGAAGGGTGAATTTCCCCAATAAAATCTAGACCCCATTGCTGGAAGGGTCCTTCGACTATGATGGGGTGTAAGGGCAAAGGTAAAAGCTTTTTCTTGCCATAAAAAATTTGACACTTATGGCATGTCATAGCAAGATTGTGAGTGTTAGGAAATAAGGTGGGCCAATAGTAACCGGCTCTAAGGATTTTGTTCGCTGTGGTTTTCCAGTAGAGATAGGCCCCACATTCCCCTTGATGCATTTCGTGCATAATTTTCTCTGCATTAGACTCGAGCAAACATTTAAGCAGCATACCAGTGGGATTTTTCCAATATAGAAGACCATCTATAATGCAAAACTTTAAAGAATTTTGTTTAAGAAATCTTGCTTTTGTCTTTGATAAAGTTGGAGGGGTATTTAGATAAAATAATACATAAAGAATATCTGCATACCAAGGTGAATTTAGAAACATTTGTTCAACATGAGGGGCTATGCATTCTTCCTGTTCTTCTAAGGTATCAACAAAATTTATATCTAAAGCTTGGAGGTTGGTTTCAGCCATTATTCTTGCAAGTCCTTGCCCTTTAATCAATTTGGTAGGTCGGATTTCTAAGTCATATTCTAGGATGATAGCGATCCATTTTCCCCTTTTACCATCGGGATCTTGGTTTAGTATGTATTTGACGATGGTATTAGGAACAAAAGTGATGACATGAGAATGCAAGATGTAAACTCGGAAATCTTTCAGTGCTTTTACCAATGCAAATGCCTGTTTTTCCATGATGTTATATTTCAAGGGAGCATCTCTCAGGGATTTGTTGAAAAAGGCAATGGGTTTCTCCTGCCCTGTTGCATTTTTTTGTAACAATACGACAACTATTGTGTTTTCTGAGGAAAATGAAAAAATGTAAAAATCTTTGATGAAATAAGGACTTATCAATACTGGTGTTTCAGTTAGGGCCTTTTTAACTAGTTCAAAAGATTTTTTGGCTTCTGTAGTCCATTTAACCCCGACCTCTTTTTTCAACATATTTGTGATATCTCTCAGAAGTTCGGCAAGATTTGGGATGAATCTTATCAAGAAATTATTTTTTCCGATAAAGGATTGCAACTCCTTTATGTTTATGGGGTGACTTATTTGCAATATGCCTTCGATTCTCTGGGGATCTATTTTTATTCCCTCTTCTGAAATGATGTGACCTAAGATTTTTCCTTCTTCTAGACCGAAAAGTGTTTTCTTGGGGTTTAGGGATAAACCATATTTTCTACATTTGTTAAAAACCTTTCTTAAGTGTACCAGGTGTTCTTCATCTGATTTGGAATATACCGTAATATCGTCCAGATATATGACTATGAAATAACCTATGTCTTCTGAGAAGGCTATGTCCATGGCTCTTTGGAATGTGGCACCGGCATTCATCAATCCAAAGGGCATTTTAACGTACATGAAAGTGCCCCAAGGTGTGGTGAAAGCTGTTTTGTGTTGATTAGTGGGGTAAACTAGCACTTGGTTATAACTAGAAAAGCCATCAAGTAATGATGTCCTTTTAGCACCTACTACCTTTTGAAGTAGTAGGTCCATTTTGGGCAATGGATAATTGTCCTTTAAACAGGCTCTATTCAGGTTTTGGAAATCAATGCAAAGTCTGATCTCACCAATTTTTTTCCTAAATGATACTAGATTTGAAACCCACTCAGATTACCTGAGGGACACTATTATCCCAGCATCATACATTTTTTTGATTTCCTTTTCAACCAACGGTAGTAATACTGGGTTTATTCTTCTTAACTCCTGTTTGAAAGGCTTCTGGTTTTCTTTGAGGGGAATCTTATGTTGAATGATGCTGGTATCATATGATTTCAAATTTTGGTATCCCCATGCGAACACATCTTTAAATTCTTTAAAAAACTTGATGTACCTCTGTTTTATGTGAGGAGGGAGGGTTTTGGATAGGTTGATCTTTCTTGGTTCTTCCAGGCTTCCTATGTTATATTCTTCTATGTCGACCTCGATAGATTCCATTTTTGGCTTTTTTGGCCACATCGTTAAAATCAAACAATTCTTCCAAAGGCGCAAGACCTCTGGGTATGGTGTCATTTTCACAGTGCAGGACTTCAAGTTCCCTTTGGTCCATGTCCTCTCCTATATCATTTTCATATGAATGATTGACCAAGTTTACATCTGTCGAAGAAGGTAAATTTGGCTCTTGATCTTGATTTTTGCTAGGTTTCTTTTCTTCATTTTCTAAGTCTGTTTTGGTTATTTCAAATTCATTCTTAGATTGTAAGAAATCATCAATTTGATCATCATCTTTGAATATTTTCCAATGGTCAATATTATCTGGTACTGTAGGGCGATGTTTGACCTGAATACTATATTGCTCACTTAAACATGGTATTTGGCCACTGCTTGCAGCAAAGGCGAGCTCATTCGCTAGGCTATTTTGAATCCTAGGAATATAGGTGAGTTCATATTTCTCGAAGGTTTTGAGGATGTATAAAGCTGAATTCCTATATTCTTTTAGTCTTGGGTTTTTTGCTGAATATTCACCTTGGATTTGCCTGATAACAAGTTCTGAATCTCCCTGGGCTGATACTTTCTTAGCGCCTAAGTCCTTAAGTATGTGCAGACCAAGGAGAAGGGCCTCATATTCTACAATGTTGTTAGTACATTGGAATTCTAATCTGAAAGAATGACCTTTACTAGTATTTTGTATCCAGATGCTAGCCCTCAAACCAGTTTTTCCACAAGAACCGTCAAAGCTTATACTCCAAAGAGCTTCTTTTTCATAAATGATATTAAGCTATTTTTCAGGTTTCTTGGGGCTTTGGTTGTCAATTTCTTCATCTAGTAATGGGGAATGTGTTTTTGATGGTTCGAGAACCTCTTCATTTTCTTCTATCTGCTTGTTTATATCACTTTCATTGTATAAGATAAAAGAATCTAAATTGGAATGAATGGAATAAATGGGAGTGTTGTTTGGCTTATCCCGGTTGCTAACGATGTATTTCATGTGAATTTCCCAGTATAATCTCCTAGTTTGGTTGAAAACTAGGATGGTAGCGAATGACATATCCATTTGAAGGTTACCTTGTATTTTGGCAACCCATGCTCTTGATAGTAGCATTCCATATTTAGGAGGAATATCGGCCACTACTATGTCCATGACTAGGTTTTTTGCTGGTAATTGTGTTAAAGCAAAACATAGGTTCTTTATTAGACCCAAACATTTGACCTTACTTGAGTCAAAGGAGTACCGGTTTTTGTAAGGTTGAGTTACCTCTAGTCCTAGGTTTTCCATGATTGCTTTAGGCATGAGGTTATGGGAAGCACCAGAATCTAACATGGCATTATGTAATACCTTGTCCTGTATGTTGAAGCTTACATAGAAAGGGGAGACAGTTCCTTCTTGGTATTCACCTTCTATTTTGGGGCCGAACAAAAGCTTGGGTCTGTCATCCGTTAGATTGAAATTATCTCCCTCATTTCCTATATCAAAAACTTTGAAGATTTGAGATCTATAACTGTCTACAGTTATCAGCTTAGTAAGGGGTATAATTATTTTTATTTTGGAAATTTCCCCTTTGAAACTAAAAGGAGTTTGTAGCTTGGACAGATTTGTTTCAGCTTTTTCAGACATGACTTTCTCTATGTTCTTAATTTTCTGACTCTGGTTCGGGACTTTTTTTCACACAGCTACCTTAGGAATTTGTGTGGAGGTACTTGGAGCATCTGAGTGCAGACTTGTTTGAATAGCTTTATCTTTGTTTTGGTCAATTTTCTTGATCACGATTTTGTTGCTATCCATGGATTTTTTAAGGATGGTATTAGGGGTTTTAGCCATGTCAGGGCTACCTTTCTTAGAGTTGTCTTGGTTTTTTCTGCTTCTAAGGTTATACTGCCTGTGAGCTTCTATAATGGCATTATGAAAATCTATGGCAGGATCTTTGGGATCTTCATAGTTGGTTTCATTCTAATTCGGAGAGAAAAACTCTTGCTCTTTTGTTGTGAGGTAAACCTCACTCTCTTTATCAGAACCTATGAGGTTCAAATGATTTTCATCAATGGGTTCAGTATCTTTATCATTCTCATAAACATAATTCTCACTAAAAGATGGCCTGATTTGTTGGTCCTTTCCCCTTGGTTTATTTTGAGACTGGTCTCTTCTAAAGTTTTGGTTCCGGTTTTGAGGGTTTGGCTGGTTATCCTTAAGAGGCACCTTTTCACTCATTTTTCCCACATCTTTGTCATGGATTTGACCAGGCCATCTATTCTCATATCTGAGGAAAATACTGAAGGGACGAACTCGTCATGGTGGGTGACTCCCTTTTCTGCTCTTATCCTAACTCTCTTTTCGGCTAGGTTGGCTTCTGCATTTATAGCCACCTTTTTCATTTCCTCTAAGGTGGGGGTTCCTTGTCTCTTAGTTGATAAGTCATGTCTGGGTCAAAACCCTTGGGGAACTTTTCCAAGGCTGAGCCTAGTGGGGGTTTGAAGTGAGTTGGGAGGGCGTTATACAAACTGTTGAACCTAGTGCAGTATCCCTGGACACATTCCCCATTTTCCCGTTTTAGATTGTTATATTCTGATAGGATTTGAATGGGGTTCTTTCAAATTTCCCACTTCTTTATGAAGACTTGGTAGAGTTCTGGGAGGTTGTGGATGCTTTTTGGAGTTAAGCTCTTAAACCATTTTTTGGATTCTCCTCCCAGGCTTTGGGCGAACATCCTCATTCTGATGGTCTCTTCTTCTATTTCCATGTATTCAAAGGCATCGCTAATCCTATCTACATGTTGTTGAGATGTGGTAGTCTCAACTTCGATAAAGTGTGGGATTTTGGCTTGATAGTCATTTTTTAACGTAGCCAAAGGTTGTGGCAACACTAAGGGTGCATACCAAGCTGCCATGACGGGAGCTAATGGATGATGTACAAAATGAGGGCTTGTGGGATGAGCTGAGGTGGTTCGAACAATAGTGATTTGGATGGGTGTGGCAGATGTACTTGGACTAGTGATTTGATTTTGAGAAGATCTCGGATGGTAGGAGCCAAAGTGATGGAGAAGCTAAAATTCGGGAGGTGTGGTAGGTGAGGCTTCTCTACTAGGACTCTGTGGAAGATCTAGGGGCTCAAGATCGTCAAAGTCTATCTTACTTTGTGACTTGCTTCTAAAAAGGGTTTTTGTTGATTTTAAGTCAAAGGGGGAATCCTGCAAGGCAGTGAGATGTTCATGTACTGATCTTGCTTTACAGATGAACCTATCGGTAGCTAAATTGCCAGTTTTGGAAGCTTGCCACAAAATCTTCTCTGGGTCATCTACTATGATAGGGGGATTTGGGTCTGGATGAGATCTGGTGTTGATTCTTCGTGAAGCCAGATTTCGGGTCTAGAGTTTAGAGAGGATGGTATTTGTGCCTGTTTTGGATGGATGGCCTTTCTGGGATTTTACTAATGTGAAGGATGGTCAAAGAAAAAAGGATGGACTAGTGGATTCGCCAGGTGGATTTCTATGAGAACTATGGTCCACCACCAACACTATCAAAGATGCTTTTGGAAAAAATTTTATAGCAAACTTTGAGATGGAAACTTGTAAAGAAGAGTGATTCAATTGGTTTCAACAGTTTGCTAGGCTGTATGGACAAGCTAATGGTTCTCTTGGAAATAAGGCTTCTGCTTATCTCTTATGTTTAGGTGAGGCTTTTCTGAATCTCTAAGTTATACTTAGTTTGTCACTGATTACAGAGTTTCCACCCTAAGTTTAAGTTTTTGGAAGGATGAGTTAGCAGAAAGGTATGGTTTATGAATTTTTGGTCTTTTATGGAGTTTTTTGGCCTACTGGAGGCTAGTCGAGTCGTCGGGTGGAACTTGGTTGTATTTGTAAAGATGTAGCTATGGTCCACCACCAGTAACTAGGGAAAAGCCAATCTGGGAATGTTTTGGGGTTTTTTGAATTTTATGTGCAGCCTATGGTTTATTAAAGTATTCTAAACCTGTTTCATCACTTTTCTAGGGTGGTGATAACAAAAATATTTTACTCTAAATGATTCTATGGACTACTTGCCTGAGTTTAATGTTGAAGGACTAAAGAGTTTATAAGAGTTCGCTAGATTTTCATGTGCTTAGAAGGTCCCACCGTGATCGCCATTATGTTAGTGAGCGGTGGGGTAAGTCAATTAGATAGTATTCTTAAGGCTGCTGGAATGTTTAGGGAATCTAAGTTTGTTTGTTACTCAGAGTCCCACCGTGATCGCCATTATGTTAGTGTGGTGATGAGGTGGCTCAATCGGATAGTAGCCTAGAGTTTAGTAAATTAGTAAGGCCTACTGGAGGCTAGTGGAGTCGCCAGGTGGATTTTTAGTTGTTTTGAGGTATATGTGTATGGTCCACCACCAATACTGTCAAAAACCAATCTAAGGGAGTTTTTTTGGGTTTTTCTGAGTTTTTTATGTAGTCCTAGGGTTTGTAAGAGTGTCATACAGCTGAGTCATCATTTTTCTAGGATGGTGAGACAATCAAATTCTACTCTTCTAAGTTTCACTGAGATTTTGAGAGTTCCTAAGGGATACCTAGGATGTTTTGACTCAAAGTCCCACCGTGATCGCCATTATGTTAGGGTCACGTGATTTGGCTGACTGGAAAGCCAAATGATAGTGTAACATAAAACCAATCTTTGGAGCCCAAGGACCTAGCCTTCCTGGACTCAGAGAGGGCTCTCTCTATTTGTGTAAGGGATATCTATGTGTTTGCTTATTGTGTTATGTTTTTAGGCTAGTTATGAAGTAGGTTTTTTGGTTTTGGTTTTTAGTTTGTGAGGGATGAAACTGATCAAAGATATAAGATAGGTAAAAATATGTAGGATCAACTGGGCTATGGGTTCGAAAAGGTCAAGAAAGCTGTCAGATGGTGATACAAGGTTTTTGAAGGGTCGATTTGATTCGAGGTAGAAAGGATCTTTGGGAAAAATGGAGTAAGGTGGACATCAAGTTTGTGAAAAACAAAGGATTCCAAGCATAAATAGTTTAATAGCTGACATAAACATGGTAGGGCAAACCATTGATCATGAGAAATGTAACTATAAGCTAATCAATACATAGAAATAAATATTCAAGCCATGAATAGAGATATATAACTCTCTAACTTTGGGAAATGGCTATCAGACTTTGGGGAAATACACTTAAGACAGACAATCAAGAATGAAGAAAACAGGAAGCTATGAAGAAACATGAAATTTGAGGTGCCTCCAAGGGCATGTCTCAAATTTGTTCTCTACTGTCCTATAGCAAGAAAAAACATGGATTTGTGACTGAAAACTAGGAAACAAAACAAAGAGAGACACATTATACCATTCTACCAAGTCATAGAATCCAACAACAATCCTCTTTCATCATCCAAGAACATCCAAGAGACTATCCAAAAGCATGAGACAAGTATTTCTTCCAAAGCTTATATGACCATATATTGCTTCTATTCATCAAGTTCAACATTGCTTACAATGAAAGCCTTTGGAATATATAGGCCCAAGTGAGGAAAACCTCTTAGTTCAACTTGCAATCTCATTGGCCTATCCAAAATATCTTATTTTGTCCTTGAGGCTTTGCAAAGCCCAAGGCACAAAATATCTCATAAAATATCTAAAAATTTCTAAAAGAGGGAAATAAATTTACTTTTCATAACTTCTCATAAACAAAAATAGCTAAATGCACATGAGGAAAAAGCAGTTTTGAAAGGTTCAATTTTTACAAAAATACTCAAAAAATACATCAGCAAAAGGTCCTCTGACTTGCCGGTAACTTTTGGAAGCCTTCCTGGTGTCAAAATGAGGCTGATGATAGCTTGTTGGAAATCTTTGAGTGTCTAATTTCTGGAAATGTTTAGTTTTATCCCAACGGACCACTGGAAGTCCTCCAAAAATAAGCCTGTGTGTAAAAAATCAAAAAATAAGCCTTGCTGATAGACTGGGAAAAGTGTAGAAAAAGCGAGAATGTTTCGCCATTTAGCGGGAGAAAATGATCTTCAAATGTCCTGAAAATCGATAAGTATGTGCTCCTGAAAATATGGCATCCAATGATACCATTCTCATCCTTTGAAGATGCCCCAAACTGAAATGGCGATTCCCATGATTTTTGGCCAAAAACCCAAAAAATGACAAAAAACCAAAATATGTCGAATTTCGCCCAAACTTGGCGAGTATGACCCTCAAGGGTTTTCAACAACATGTTGTGAAGCAAAGGCCAAGATTTGGAGTCTTGAGGTGTCTTTCCTCAATTTTTGTGCCAGGCGCTTCCCTTTGTTTTTGACATCATTGCTCTGTTTAGAATCCTTGAACTGTCTCCTACTGTTCTTACAATTTGTCTCTCAGTCAGTGAAAACCCTAGAATTAATCACTGCTCTAGCCCTCTGCTTATAGATGAAGGAGGCCTACTTTGAAAAATGCCTGGTTTCCTTTCAACCTCTATCTCAACCAAATGAAGAAGGTTTGATGAACATACTGATAGTGGTTTCCTGTATTCATGATGGCAGAAGTTAGTTTGAGACTAAGACTGTTGGACTCTTTCGGCCATCTGCTTATAATATTTCTTCATTGATGATCAACCCATTAGCTTCACATTGTAACTCAATAGCAATGGAGCTTATGCAAAAAATATTTGAAAAGCACCACTGCTTTGCCTCTGCCTTTAACATCATTTTTAGTCAGAAACCCTTAGTTGTTGTCTCTCTGTATCCAAAAAATTTGCCTTATAGTCATTGTAATTCTAAAAATCCAATTTTATCCTTGGCCCTCTGCTTATAGATGAAGGAGGCACTCTTAGTCTTCAACCCTCTACCTATAAAATGAAGGAGGTTCTCTCAGTCCTCAAAAACCCTCCGCTTGTAGATGAAGGAGGTTTTTCAGTCTTCAATCCCTCTGTTTATAGATGAAGGACGTTTTTTAGTCATGCCATTTCATTAGCTTTTCACAGTGTTATTTTTCCTTTCACTGTCCTTTCATGCTTTGACTGTAATCGCAGGAGCTTAATGAAACAAATCTTTGCCCTGTAGCTTCATTCTACGCTCAAAATCATATGAGAAGCAACTGTCTTCTCATGTGGAGCCAAATACTGTCTTCTGGGATGCTGGTACACTTCTACTCTTTGAAAGATCCATTGAAAAACTGTAAAATCACCTAATATCAGTTTTGACCTAGGGTATGTGCATTGTTGAGACTTCAGGGTTTGTTAGTGGTGCGACTTAAGGGTGTAACCAACTTTATTTGCAGAATGGGAAGGTCTGTTATAACTGGGCTGTAGCAGATAGAGGTTCATTGTCTTTAGGGTAGTTTTCCAAGGGAGAAATGCCTAAAGCGCCACTACCTAACTTAGGGGAAACTTCTTTGGACATATTTGGATTGTTTCTTTGGAGCTAATGGGCAAGCTAGTATGGCTGAGGCTAGACAGGGCTTGATAATGAGGTTTCATCTCGTCATGGGCGGATTGAAAAGGTAGGAGGGAAAAAAATGTTTATGGGTGTTTTTCAGCTGGCAAATTTGACAAATTTTTAGACAAGCTACTAGAAAACTTGGCTGTTATAACTAGTCATCACCAACAAGTGAAAAATACTGATGAATAACATTGGAAATCATGTATTTTTCATCTTTTACTTCATGGTAAGAAGAGGACATCTAACCTCACAGTTGGAAGTCACCTCATGCATTGGTAGAAGACAAAGTTGGAACCAAACATACATAACTTATTGCAACAAATGGAAGAAGCCTTCCTTATGAGGATGCCATTTGGAGGGAATGGATGGTTTGCATCTACAATAAGAGTTTCTTGAGGGCAAGCAACATTTTTCTGGGGGAGACTGTAATGTTCCCAAGTTTTGTAGCTAATGGGAACATTGCATTTTAACTTCAGTTTGCTTTATTCATGAATAAAATTATGTGAAGGAGGTTTATTAAACTCCTAAGTTAAGAATAAATACATGCCCAATGTGAAAGGGGATAAATTCGGGGTATTATATTAAACACCCATAAGTGTGAAAAGGGGAAATCTCCTTTGAATGGGTTGACCTTGGCCCCACCTACAACGCAGATTGGAGGGAAGCTTATCCATCAAGAACAACGTACTTCTAGAAGAGGATCTCATGTGTGAAAGAGGATAAGTTGAAGAAGGTGGCTTAGCGTTTTGGAAAGCCCTCATGTTATAAAAAGAAGGAGAGGCAGCAAGCAAAGGTTGTTGAAGAATTTTAGAAGTTGCTGCAGCAACTCTAGTCTATTGCCTATTTAGCCTAAGGGAAGAGGATTTACTATTTAGGAATCTGATCTCCTTCTATGGAGTAGCTCTTTGGAGGAGATTGTGATGCATCTCTCCACTATCTGTCATTATGGCCAAGCTTCATCTCTATAGCAGCGCTGGTCCTATTGAGGGTTTTGCAGCTGCTTATGAGTTGCAGCAAGTGGGTGAACTAGATCTGCAAGATCTAGTTGTTTAGAGGAGATTTCTCTCAGGGAGGGTGTCTTGTGACCACGCAGGAGAGGATCTCACTCTCATTTTGATTTTAGATCTATAATTTTATCTGTTGTATCATTTCATTCAAGCTACTGCACAATCCCTTCTATGAACTGCGTTACTTTCATGTACTAGTTTCATTGCTATTTGGATTTCTCAATGTACTGGATCTCAGGAGATTGAGGATTGCCTCTCATCTTGAAGATTTGTAAAGTAGCTTACTAATATAATATTATTTAGATCTGATATATAATGTAATGAAAATAATCTTCAGAAATCAATGAATTTTTTTGTAGTTCATTGTACAAAAAGCTAGATCTACACTTTATTATGCATTATTTCGGTAAAACCCCAAGGGGATCTTGTTAAGAAGGATGAGTAGTTTCCAGATCTGGTATGGATCTGATGTTTCAGCCATTTGTCAGTTGTAGATCTGATCTTTAACCTACAGCAGCTGAAGCTCCTCATATAGGAAGCTGTCAAGTCTTTCTGTAGCTTTTCCATGTGTTACTGCTATAATTTCTGAAGGTTTCTTGCTCTTGCTTCATGTAAATCTAATGATTCTATAAGGGAACTTCACTATGGATATGATTTCTTGCTGTAACACTATAATATGAGTTTAATGGCTGATTTCCAGTGACTTCCAGCAGAAACTATGCAATTCCTGAAAGAGGGTTTCTCTATTAACTCAGCCCTCTCCTTTAGCTAATTTTCAGCTAGTGTTGATTGTGGGAGATCTATTTAAGCCCTCTAAACCCATTTTGTTTTGCTAAAAATATGCATGAAGGTCCCAAACAGCTTAAAATAAGGCAAAAAAGCCTTGGTATGCATTATTTTAAAACTGGATTGCTTATACAATGTCCTCCTTGAGCCTATTGCAGATTTTCCTGAGAGTGGAATGTACCGCTTCTTCCTTGTTTGGTTTTTGCTTCTCTTTTGGATCCATTATTTAGATCTATAGATATAAGGTTCCTAAGGGCAGAAAAATATAAGAGGAGTGTGTCATTCCTACACTTTCTGTGTTTTACCAATCTTCTAGAGACAGAGTCTGGAACGGGCCAGGAAGCCTCTGGTTTTCACCCTCTCTTTAGAGGTGATATAACCAGTAAATGCCCTACCAGTATATCTCTGGTTTAGATCTATTAGTGTGATCCCATATTTTGATGAATATATAGTGGAATATCTTAAGATATTCCCTATTGAGCTTATTTTTCTCCATTTGGAACATTACAGTTTCTCTCACACTTGTTAACATTTCACATCATTGACTGGTAATCAAGTGGGTTCTACCATGTTCGACTTTAACACATTTAATTGCATGGATAGAATCATACTAATTCGGGAAGCACAAATCAAGAACCTGGATATAGTTTCCACCATCCAAGCTGTGAGGAGTTTTATTATTCATTATGTAGTAAACTATTCATTACAGATGGCTGCATCCATGATGTGTCTACACTATTGATGTGATATTAAAATCATTTCTATATCAGAACAAGTTTAGTTAGTTTTTGTTTTGAGTATGGGAATGCCTACCTCAGTGATGATATATATATATATATATGTGTGTGTGTGTGTTTTGCATTGAATGTTTTTATAGGATTCCGACTGGGGTGTCTATAGGCTAATCCTTGAAATGATAGAGCACATCACTTTTCGATGCTCTCAGACTTCGCTCTTTAAGGGGAAATTTGTTACACTAAAATTTGTCACCATGAAATTTTAGTGTCTATATGGGTTCATCGTTACTCAAATATTACTCCCTTAGAAGTCTACAACATCAAAGTTCCTAAATTCAAGCCTTGAAATTGAGAGAAAAGCTCATAAAAGTCTTAAAATCACTTGTACCGCACGTTCTCTTAACATTGCCTACGGTGCCGCACCTATTTGTTCTAAAGCATGCGGAGCTAAACACACTTTTTATTCATTAAAGGTGCGGACCCCTATAAAAGGTAAAATGAAGGCGTAAAGTAACATTTAGAAGCCCAACAGTCAAATCTGGAAGCTTCTAGAAGCAATTATCCGGTCGAAGGTTCGCTCCTATCATGTATGTTGATTCCTCCATCATGGGAGCCTACCCCTTAGTTTAGGGAGCTCAATCCCTTGAAAAGAGGATTCTATCCCCTCTTATGTGGAGCTGCAACCTCTTCTCTTTTCCTATAAATTGAGGCCATAGTTTAGCCTCAAAGGGAGTTAGACTTTGAGAATTTTTGAGGAGAAATGTTGTAGAAACTTAGACTCTATTAACTGATAATTATGTGGGAATGATTACACACCCATGTGCATTTTAGCTGAAAGAGTGCAAAGCTTGTTAGAGTAAAGGAAACGCCTATTTTGGACCCTATGAAGGCCTGTACAACATCAAGGCGGACATAGTTGTAAGGCTCTTTCTTCATCAAAGATAATACAAATGAATCCCGTTTTCTCAGTGAGTTATTTAATTAAGTAGCTTATTTATCATGTTTTATCAATAAGTTATTTAATTAATTAGCTTGATTCTTGAATTCCTTGATCATCTTGATAGATATATGATTCGTGAATTAGTTTATACTATGCAAGTGCTATTGATTTTTTCCATGTTTGTGATTGCAGATCTTTGAAGACGTCTCTTTCAAGAAACTCGAAAGAATATCATTACGAATATCGTTGGACTATAGGTAGGTCTTCAAAACCCCTGTTGTAGCTAATTCTGAATCGAATATTATGTAGAGAAAATAGTTTTTTTTTTTTTTGCTAGCTGTCCGTAGGACACTTGGGAGGTCTGTCTTGTGAGCAAGAACGACTTATCTGTCCAACACACCCATTGTTTCTCTACACCAAGAGAACTTCTGAGTGCTCACAGACTTTTTCAATGGATCTGCAACATTCTTTAAAGTGTCCAACTTTACTAGCAACACCCTTTTAGCCTCAACCATATATCTCACAAAGTGATATTGAACATCAATGTGCTTTGTCTTTAAATGATAAGCATGGTTCTTAGCCAAGAAAATTGCATTTTGCCTATCACATTCTATCCTTATAGCTTGGTTCACCAACCCCATACTTGAGCACAATCTCTGCAACCAAAATTCTTCCTTGCTTGCATGAGTGGCTACCATGTATTATGCCTCTGTGGTTGAAAGAGCCACTACATACTGTCTTTTACTCATACAAATAACTACACCTCCAAATAGGCTAAACACACCCACTTTTAGATCTTCTTTGGTCTAGATCTCCAGCCCAGTCCGCATCAACAAAACCATGAATGTCCAACACTCTTTTCAATCCTGGTCTTCCCTGGTAGCACAATCCATAATCACTAGTGCCACACAAATATCTGAAAACCCACTTCACTGCTATCCAATGCTCCTTCCTTGGTTTTGACATAAACCTGCTCAATACTGCCACTGCATGTGCAATGTCTGGTCTAGTACAGGCCATTTCATACATCAGGATACCCACTGCACTTGCATAAGAAGCACAGGACATATCCTCCTCTTATTCTTGTGTCTTGGGACACTGTTCAGTAGACAACTTTGTACCTACAGGAATCGGAACATTCACTAGTTTACTATCCTACATATTGAACCTCTGCAATATAGTCTTGAAATACTTCCTTTGGTTTAACCAAAGCTCCCTCTTTTCCCAATCTTTCTTAATTTCCATGCTCAAAATATATTTTGCGGCATCAATATCCTTCATGTCTAATTTGGAGAATAGTTAGGTATTCAAATCTTGGATAATTTCTTTGTCATTTCCAATCAACAACATATCATCCACATACAAGACCAAATAAATAACACGGTCAATAATTAATTTAAAATAAACACAATGATTCTCCTTGCTTCTGGTGAAGCCAAGTCCCCATATATAGGTATCAAATTTCTGATACCACATCCTTGGTGACTGTTTTAACCCATACATAGACTTCTTTAACCTGCATACCAGCTCTTTCTACCTCTTCACAATAAAGCCTTCAGGTTGTTTCATGTAGATCTCCTTTTCTAGATGCTCGTGAAGAAATTTTGTCTTCACATCCATCTGTTTTACTCAAAATCAAATGCAAGAGCAACAGATAAAAGTAATCTAATAGAAGTAACTTTGGAAACAAGAGAAAAAATGTCACCAAAATCAATTCCCGGCACCTGGGAATAAAATTTTGCTACCAACCGAGCTTTTTATTTCTCCACCTTGCATTCTACATTCATATTCTTCTTAAACACCCATTTTCTCCCGATGGGCTTCCTTCCATCCGACAACTCCACCGGATCCCATGCCTCATTTTTATGCAAGGATGCCATTTCATCAACCATGGCCTCCTTCCAGAGTTTTCCATCCTTTGAATCTACTACCTCCCTGATGGTTCTAGGATCATCATCAGTTATAGTTAAAGAAAAATTTGAACAGAAAGCAGATGGACTATACCTTTCTAGTTGTCTTCTTTCCAGAACTGATCTTCTCACAGTTGGAGTTTGTGGCTCTTCCTCTTTTGAGTCTTCTTCTGTTGTAGAGTCTCATTCATCCTTCTTTAGCTCAAACTCTATATTCTCAAGTTCCTTTGGTAGGACTTCATGTTTAATAATATCTTTCACCTCTCTAAACACCACATCTCGGCTGTACACAACCTTCCTTGTTTCCGAGTTCCAAAGCTTGTAACCATTTAAACCATCCTTATACCCAATAAAGATGGACCTTTCAGATTTATTATCCAACTTGTTCATTTTGTCCTTTGGAACATGTACATATGCATCACATCCAAATACCCTCAGATGTGAAAGAGAGGGTTTCTTACCAGTCCATACCTCATGTGGAGTCTTATCCTCCAACGCTGATGAAGGTGATCTGTTAACCAAGTAACATGTAGTCTCCACTACCTCTACCTAGAATTCTTTTCCTAACCCGGTACCACTGAGCATGCTTCTTGCCTCTTCCTTCATCGTTCTATTCATTCTTTCTACAAATCCTTTTTGCTGAGGTGTGTATGGATTAGTCTTCTGCCGTGCTATACCACACTTCTTACAGTACTCTTCAAATTCCTTCTTACAGAACTCCCGACCATTATCTGTCCTCAGCACCTTTATCTTCTTTTCTGTCTGATTTTCCACCAGAGCCTTAAATTCTTTAAATCTGTCAAAGACTTCATATTTCTTCCTTAAGAAATATATCCATGTATTCCTTGAGAGGTCATCTATGAATGAAACACAGTACATAGACTTACCCAATGATGGAACCGACACAGGTCCAAACACATCACTGTGCACAAGCTCTAATATCTTGTTCGTCCTCTTAGCATTAGAAGGAAAAATCACCCGATTCTGCTTCCCATATACACAATGTTCACAGAAATCGAAATCCAGAGAGATATTAGACATACCTTCTACCATACCATTTCAAGGAAGTATCTAAAGGCACTTCTATCCAATATGTCCAAGTCTTCGATGCCATAGCACAGTATTTTCTCCAGAGACCCCTAGGATTTCCGATCCACTTTCAAGAACCATAGAACTGTTACACCCAGCAATAACAGTGCTCCCCTTAAGCTTGTATAGAGTTCCAATCTGAACTCCCCGCATTAATACCAACGGTCCATGAACAATCTTACAGGTATCTTTCTCAAACATTGTTTTTACACCTGCATCATCCATCTTGCTTACAAAAATGAGATTTCTGGCCAATGCAGGAATGTGCAGAACACCAGGAAGTGTTCTAATCCTTCCACCTTGTAGCTTCAGCTTGAATTTTCCATGTCCGACGATTCTGGCCTTCCTATCATCCCCTAGGAAGACATCATTGCCATCATATTTCTCATACTCGCAGAACCACTCCCTATGGGGAGTGAAGTGAAAAGATGCACCCAAGTCAATCAACCATGACTCATGATCTACATGTGTATTTGAAGAAGAAGCCAAATACAAATCCCCACCTTCATCCAAGGTGGTTTTTGCTTCTGCAAAAGGAGCATCATCAGATACCTTTAATTTTCTAGGAGCCTTAGATCTGCAGTCCTTTTTGTAGTGCCCTTCCTTTCCACATTTCCAGCACATCTTTACAAACTTTCCAAGAGATTTAGATCTCCCTCTAGATTTAGATCTCCCACTCGAAACATTATTCTTGTTTCTATTTTGGGACCTTCCTCGTACAGATAAGGAATCTCTATTCTGACCCTCCATATTTATCCATCTCATTTCCTTCGACAGCAAGGCTGACACAATATCATCAAAATTCAAGGTAGTCGTATTGCTACCTATTGCAATAACCAGACTGTCCCACGAGTCTGGCAGAGAAAAAAAAAAACTGATGCACTTATCTTCATATGAGATTTTAATATCAACAGATCATAGCTGACTTACCACAGTATTGAAGGTGTTTAGATGATCTGTCACCGAGTCTCCATCCTTCATCCTTAGGTTATACAGCTTTTTCCGGAGGAAAAATTTATTCACCAGAGATTTATATTAGTACAAATTCCCTAGCTTGTCCCACAAGGTCTTCGTTGTAGCTTCCGTAGATAAATTCAACAATACTGAATCTGAGACACACAACCGTATTATGCTGTTTGCCTTCTGATGTAGTTTCTTCTAGTCTTCATCTAACATTTCCGTTGGTTTAGTACCTGGATATACCATGATCCACTGATCTTTATCCACCAGCAGATCCTCCATCTTGAGCTTCCACAACTCAAAACTCTGACCATTAAATTTATCGATCTCTATCTTCCAGCCGCTCGCCATATTATTTCACCACAAGAATCGGTCTCATAGATATCCCACTGAACAGGTTCTACCTCAGGCCCGAGCAAAATCCCCCTCAGTAGCAAAGGTGTCCCCTTAAAGCCGAAACTACTTTGATACCAAATGTAGGTTTTAACCCTATACATAAATTATCTGGAAATGAATCTTAAAGAGAGAAAATAAACAATAGTGAGAGCATGAAACATAAAGTAGATAAACACAGATAATTTCCCCAGGATCCCAAATCGGGACGACTAGCTTGATTTTTCATTATATGCATTTTAGTGTTACAACACATATATATACATGTTGAAGCATACATAAACCCAAATCCATTAACCCTGGATTAGAACATAATTATATTTCCCTTGACCAGATCTACAAAATACCAGGGGCTGAAAACCATCATGCCCCAAAAACATGTGCAAACCCATGCACAAAACCATGGGCGGGTCTGACCACTGGAAAAAAAGGACCAATTTTTTTTTTCCAAGGCGCTGCCCCAGACCTCGATAGGGGGGGCTACTACCCCTCCTATTACCCCCCCACGCGTGATTAGTCATGGAAATAATATAACATAAACCCAACATGAAATGAGCCATCCTAGGTAGCCCATCAAATAAATCCTCAACCACTGTTTTATGCAATGTATTGGGGCTACATGGAGAGATTAGATTTTTCCATCCAAGTTGTTTCTTTCTCCATTTATGGTAAGTATGGGGCTATTTATAGTCTTGGGCTGAAATGTCATGGCCTCCAAGAATGGTCCAAATTACCCTACCAAACAAAACATCTATGAAGTGCCCCCTCCAAGAACTGAAGTTATCCAAATGGCTCCTCCCACATGAAGACAAGAGATATAGTGTGGCAATCATGGTTTGCCCATTGTTTCTCCTGAAAAATGCAACATGTAAAGTAGAGAGAATCATACTCCCAATGGACACTTTCAAATCTTATGCCACTCTCCCAACAAATCTTCCCATAAACATAAGAACATTATCAATATATGGAAGAAAAAACCCATGAAAACAAGTTTCCACATGACAACAGGGAGGTGGATCATAGTTCCACATATGGAACCAGTGAAGTGCATCCCTTGCATGCCTCAAAAAGAAGAATAACAAGTTTCTTTTTAGCCACTTATTTTCTGCCACAATCATCCTACAAGATAGCATCATACAAGTCACATGTGGTGCCAATGGTGCACACCAAGAATCATGTGGCCTCCCCCACAAACCACCAATAGCATGGCCATCATCAATGCTGAAAACGGCCTCAAGTACATCATAATACCATATACACGAAGGAATGACCCTCCTTAGTACAACATGCTGCTCATGTAAAGTAAAGGAGTACAAGTCATAATGCAAAAATGTACCTTCTGCACTATGTACTTTGGTAATTGAGTTTAAATGGCTCATCTGAAAGCTCTCCCTCACTCTTAATGAGTAGGGAAGTGGTTGTTCCAACCTATCCATCACCATCTGGGCTATGAATCTCTCCATATGATGATATATATCCTGCTAGATGCCCTCCCAAGTGAGCTCCTCCATAAAAAAATGAAATGCATCAAAGTGCATGGAAAGAAAGTCTACATGTGCTGCATGTAGTAGCTTCCTTTTGAGCTCAGAAACTCTAGTCAAGAAGACTCTGCCATAAGAATATATGACCTCATCATCCACCATGTATCTATCATCTCCCTCTAGGTCATCAAGAATCATGCAGGCACCAAGATCCTTGGAGTACTCTACCAAAAGCTAAGACCTCCAATATGGATCAACCCTCCTAAGAGATAGCACTGAAGATTTGAAATGTGGAGCTCCCCACATGCTGTTTTCTTCACCTTTGACATCCCCCATACCAAGGTCATTATCCAAAGTGCTGCCATGCCCATCATACAGCTGCTTATGCTCAAATAGATGTGATGACCTTTGGAAGTTGGCCTCCCATGATAAGCTATCATCCAAAAAGAACCCCCTGATCTTGGCCAATGTAAGAATGAGTGGCCTCCATCTACTCCAATGTATGGAGGATTCCTTCCTCAAAGTAAGTACCCTCTATTTATCCAAATTCATGGATTTTTCCCCTTGCACTATGGTGGTGCCATCCTCCATCACTGCAACAACTTCTGTTAGCACAGAATATGTAGTGAGAGTGGGTGATGCTGAAAATGGGAAAATTTCTCCTCCTCCTTGAGTCTACCCCAGAATCTCTACGCTATAATAGACCCCTCCAAAGTATCCACCCCTCTGGGATCTTTGGGTGGTGCAACCAAATGTGAGGCATACATCATCATATCCTGATCTGGTGGTCTCCCCGGTGGAATTCCTCCATGTAGTGATACATCAATGTCAAGGGTAGACTGCACATATGGATGGAAAACTTTGTCCCTACCCTCACTGCGCAAATCAGTCTGTCTCTTCTTTGCATCAGCCCTCTAAAATAGATAGGAGTGTGTGCTCCTCATCATATGATGCTGGTCATCCTCCCTACCTTCACCTTTCATTTGCGAGGTTTCACAATCATGTTTTTCATTGATTGTACATTGACCTCCACATATGAGATCCTTGGGAACTTCTTGCAATGATATAATAATTCCTCTTGTTGGAGCATGTGCTCCATCTTCCTCTGCATAAGGTGCTAGATATTCTCTTGATGTGATAGTGATGTTGCCCCCAGCCTTCTCTTACTCTTCAATATGAATGGGAAACCTTTCAATGAGAGGATACTCTTTTGAAAAGAGGATTTCCATGTCCTCTTTATCAAGGGTATGAGATACAAATCTTGCCTCTAACAAGGTGTTATGCAAGATGTCTTCAATATTTTTCTGAAGTGGAGTTGGGTTACAGATTTCTCCAACACATGCAAAGGTTTTGTTTGTTTTGGTTTGTTTGGATCCATTAAGGATGTTTCAGAATGTTTTCCATCAAACCTTTCCACTAATCTCCTAGTGAAGTTTGCGTAAGAAGAAATATTTGCATTTTTTAATGAAAAGGACTCAAATATGCACCAAGCATAGGCCTTACCTCCAAAATGTAGCGCTACAAATTTGATGGCTTCATCTTCAGAAACTTGGTGCTGCTACAAATAGGTGTCTAGCTCCTCCACCCAAGCTCTAGATGAACATTTAGGTGAAACATCAAAAGTATATAGAAACAATCTACCCATATCATGCTGCTTTCTCCTCTCCACCTTGATGTTGCAAAAATCTTAGATGTTGATGTGATGTTTGAATCTCTTACTTTGAGACTCATATTCTTGCAGATAATCTCTAAGAGTCTCTATCTTTGGAATTTCTTCTTCCTTCCTCCATCTCATAGTCAATCTGGGCAGAATACTATGCTGTGAATCATGGTGTGTGGCTGCATACTCACACTCATCATGAAAAAATATAGGACTTGTTTTGGATTCAAACCCCTTTGGAGACTCCTTACACATCTCCCTTCTCATCTTCTTGATATCTCCATGAATGCTCTCAATAGTTTGAAAAATAAGCTTTTAGAGCCTCTCTTCCTTCCTTCCTCCAAATAATGGAGTCTTATTTTTGTATTTTATGTACATCTCTTCTTATTCTTATTCTCTTGATAGCATAATGGCTGAGATCCACAGGCTGAGCCAAGATTATGCTCTGATACCCTTGTAATATTCCAAAATGGGGAATGCAGCAATATGTGAACACAAAACTAGAGATATCATTGTAAATTAGCTCATGAACATTGGAGATCAATATGGAGACATAAAATCATGTATTAGACCAGAAAATCAACATAGATAGTGAGGCATAAACCATATACAATTAAGGAACAAGCCTCCCATAAAAAGTCACTCCCACAAATGGGCTCCTGTCACAATACAAAATGTCGGAGAACTGCTACAACGCAGTTATAAACACACTGCTATAGAAAAATAATGTACAAAATATGTAGGGCTGTTATATGCCTCAAAAGATATGCCCAATATAGATCTAGGCTTAATACAAACTCCTACAAAGAACCCAAAAAATGTTCTCAGAAATACACCCTACACAAGATGGGATCTAAAGCCCTAGGGCTGAAGATTCATTGAAAACTAAAGCACATTAGTGTAGAAGTTTGAAATATAGTAAATCTGATGTATATCCCCTCAAAGGCCTCCTCCAATGAAAGGCTGAACCCTTCAATCACAAGAAAACACTCCAAAGGAGCCACAAGATCCCTCATTGAAGCTGCCCTTCTAAATAACACAATCCCTAGCTGGAACAATGCTGTAAATGATGGGAAATAGTTGGCCTAATGCCAAATATCTAAAATGTGTCCAAGAGCTCTCCAAAATGATCTCCCAAGTGAAGGAATCCTTCCTCCAATGAGAAAATAGCTCAAAAAGTGGGTTTCTAAACCCTCCACTACAACACACTACAACACAGCACAATAACCTGCAGAAACTACGCCGATGAAGAAAGTTGTAGCTTGGCCAGAAAACTAGAAAGTGGAAATGAATGCAATACTCTTCCAAGAGGCCTCTCAAGTAAAGAGGTGGGATTCTGGCTCGGGAACATCCGATGCTAAACAACACAACAATATCAACTAAACAACTCAAGAATGCAAATTTTCTAAACATACCATATAGAAAATAATATTCTAAAACATAATCCCATATGGCTACCATTATCTTCCTTATATAGATTATGAGCTTCCTTGCCCTTGGCCCCACTCAATTAGGTCATTTCCTTGATGAAATCAATCTCCCTCCAAAACTGCTTTATTCCTCAATTAATCTCCACTCCTCCATAGCAACATTGTTGACTTGGTCAAAGTTGACTAAATCAACATGATCCAACCCCTGTTGACACTTGGAGGTGCCTTATATAGCTGCTAAAAAGGTCTCCTTTCACATTTGAAGTGTTTTTATTGCTGCTTAGGAGACTTATGAGCCTCCCCACCCACTTATTCACCTACATAGTGATAAAACAAACTATAATATTCCATTTAGCTGAAGGCTAAATTTTTGGAATATCACAAATTTACAGATTTCACAATACTTGTGATTCTACGATTTCGCAAATCGTAGCGAACTCCTTATTGCATGTCACACCTTAAAACACATAACTTGCGAAGTATTAACATATAACTATAAGAATCACTAATTGCGATGTGTGGTATGTGAGTGGGTCCCATGCTAGACTTAAAATTCTCTAGACTTTAGCTTTGAAGCTCCATCATGTTCGCTCCTCTTTATCAAACTTCGCAAGTTTTAGCTTATAGCAATAACAAGTATCTCTTACCTTTTGCGATATGCGATGTGCGGTATGTGGGAGACATCCACATCGTATCCATGTCATCATGCCGCATCACCCTGCCATGTCACTGCCATGTCACCTTGCCATGTCATATCCACGTCATCATGACATGTCACCCTTCCATGTCACTGATACATCACCTTGCCACGTCATTGTAATATTCCAAATTAGGAAAAATCTACACTATTGGGAATATCTTAAGATATTCCAAATGTGGAGCTACAACAATACATAAATACAATATTGTAAACAAAAAAAATATGATCATTTCATGAGAGAGAACAATATCCAACCATCATTCTTAATCGATCAGCAACAATGTACAAAATATCATGAGGCACATGCCACTCAAGCCATAAGAACAAGTATCCAATGATCAAAACAATAGATACATGAGATACTGCAACCGTGTAAAATGCCGGAGAGCAGTGAATGCACAATCTATGTTAGAGTATTTGCTGCTATAGATGCATATACTTGAAATATGGTTGATAGGAACAAATTAATGCCCAACAGTGAGATATGGGCTCCAATACAAGATTTCTAGCCAACCTGGAAAGGATTGCTAGAAATGTCGGAAAACATACAATGTGGCAAATAACCCCAGGGTTAATGTGCCACTGCAAACTAGATCTGATATAAAATGAGGCTATGACAGATATGAAATATTGATGTACTCGTTCAATGGTATTTCTAATTAGAATTTTGATCCCTATACTCAGAAATAGACCCTCCCGATTAGCTCAATGAACCCTCCCAGCAACTGCCTCTAAAAATAACATAGATTTGGACTGAAACTACGCTGTGAGGGATGGAAGATGGTTGGCCTGATGCCAATTATATGAAGATATGCCTGGGAGTCCTTCTCGCTGATTTTACAATGGATAGTCAAGCCCTCCATTGAAAAACAAGCTCGAAAATGACTCAAAGAGATCGTCCTTTGTTGCACCCTGCAACACAACCCATCTCTAAACAGAAACTGCACTATAGCTGAAGGAGGTAGCTTGGAAAAAATTCTAGAATGAGGAAATCTAGCTCAAGAACCTCTCCTTCCCTAAGGATGAGGTAGGGATTCTAGACTGGGAACACCCTTGTGCTAAACAACACTGCAACCCTGCTAAACAGCAAGAGGAAGCAAAGTATCAACAGACTAAAGCAAATAATAATCAAGCATGAATACAATGGCTGCCCTCCTCTCCATTTATAGCAAGTGCTCCTCTCCACAATGGGTCCCATCCATATGTGCCACCTAGCCCATGCAAGTTGTCCTCCTTTCAAATTGCGCAGTCCATCATGGAAATATAATGTATCTAGACAGTGCATGTGGACTTGGTCAAATATGACTGAATCAACCTGATCCAATCCTGTTCACACCTGTAGGTGCTCAATCCAGCTGCTTTATTATTCCCCTTTTCACATGAGGAATGTTATTTTCTCTTCTAAAGAGGTTACTGGGCCTCCCTACCCATTTTATTCATCTACTGCTAACTATAATGTTCCTTTTAGCTTGAGGCTAAAAATTGGGAACATTACAGTCATCATAAATTACCTATGATCTATGGGGTTAGGGCCACGTCATCTTGTAGTTGCCCGCACTTCGCATCGCAACTTAAAAAACTTATTGTGTGAAGCCTTAGCACTAAACACAAAAATCGCCTATGTGCGATATACCCCTGGGTGTGATTAAAGTTCCACCATTGATCTCGCCTAGATCTAACGATCCCCACTGCTCCTTTTCTTATCTTCTTCACATAAAAAATAAAATAGCTTATAATGCAATGTCTTTAAACATAAACAACAAAATTTCCAAAATGCGAAATACTGTTGGGTTTGCGATTTAATCTTCGTCGTTGATCTATGCCCAAATCCAATGGTCCTCCCTATATATTTACTCCGGTTTTCCGACTTTTCTTCTTTGGTTGTGCCCGTTTGTTTATTTCTTGTTGTTCGTAGAACACTTGAATCATTCATGACTTTGCCCATGTTCATGACTAGCCCTTCTTACGGTTCACGACTTGACCCGCTTACCATTCACGGCTCTGCCTAGCACGTTCACAACTCTTCCTTTGCTATTTTGATGCCTTTTCTCCTTTTTTGCCTTAACTTCCTTTGCTTCCTTTGCTTCTTTGTTTCCTTTGCTGCCTTTGCCTTTTTTCTGCCTTTGCTCCTTTGTTGCCTTTGTTACTTTTCTTCGTTAAGTTCCTTTGCTGCCTTTGCTCCTTTGATTCTAAAGTTGCTCCTCTTTGCTCCTTTGCCTTTGTTTATGGTCTAATGTTGCTCCTTGCCTCTCTACCGCTCCTCTGCCTCTATTTTATGATTTCTTACTATATTATTGCCTGATCTGAGTCTTTGCCTTATTGCTACTGCTTCTATGCTCCTTTGCCTTAATGATAGTTTTGGGGCTACTCCTTTGTGCTCCTTTGCCATTAATGACAATATTTCCAACACAGAATCACTTCTAAACCTTGGTTCAAGAACACATAACATTAAAGGAGCTAATATCATATCCAAGACTTCATTAAGTCCAAATTATCATATACAGGAATTCAATAAATTAACAATCATCCAAAGATGACTTAATGTAATGAAAAATTTCTTTCATTTATCAAACCGTATACATACAATATTTGGCATAATTTTGTACATTTGAAATGGCCCCTCACACATTTCATCACACCCACATCTACATCTACCTCCACCCTCTTTCATGTATGAAATATTATATTTATAGAAATAATTACATAGTTATGGATCATTCTAAATCCATGATCTTCTCCATAGATCACTCAACTAATTACTAAAATCTCGTAATGATCCCTTGAGGATCTCAACAACTCAACTAAATCCTATTCTAGGATCTCCTAATCCCTGAGATATTTATGATATATTCATCAGGCTAATATCTCTCGTATTCTCAATTATTTGAGAATATTTACATACAATGATTTTCGAGCAGTATGCTCCTACATCAGACTCCCAAAGTTAAAAAAATTCATGATCTCCTGATCATGTGATTTTATGTGCTAATGAAAACCTCTAGGGTCCCAAACCTTAGTTTGTAATTTTCCAAATGCTTTATACCTTTGTTGGTGCTACATGTCTGCTATCTTATGGTTCTTTTTCCTTTCTACAATCAACTTCAGATTCTAACTGATCATTCCTTCTGCTTTCAGTTTTCTCCATCTGGATTGTCCCATCATCAACTTCCATAGTTAATCAATCACAAAATCAATTTCTATTGTTCCCTAATTTCTTTAATTAACATATTTCAGTAGATGTCCTTATTTTTCCTTCAGTCCTATGATTATCTTCTCTTTTTCTTGAGACAAATCTGTCTCACCTCCTTCTTCAACAAATTTTGCATTATTGTCTTTTTGTAAGCCCTCTTCAAGAGCTATCCTTTCCCTATCTTCTGCATTAGAATTATACTGCAATTGTTCTTCATCAATAATGTTAGTCAAATTCATTGGCTTACCTCTCTGAGATAGTATTCCTCATCTTTATCATAATAATATTATGATATTCCATTTCCATGACAGCTTCAGATGATTGTCTTCTCCCATTAAGTAACTCATCAATGAAATCCTTCTGCTTCAACCATTCAAAGCCTTCCTCATATGAGCAGTTTTCTTGATCATAATTTACTTCAAGATAAATATCCATCCTGAAGACATCTTCAAAATGTTTCCTATCTCCTGCAATACCTGCAATCATACACGAATTATCAATTTTAAAAACATAAGACCTTGCGGTATCACTTGAGGCTTCAGCCATAAGGTATTCTTGCTGCTCTAAATCCTTCATAGAATTCAGAAGATCCCCTGTAGATTCCTCCTATGTATCTTCATTACTTTCAAAAAACAATGGGCCATGTTTTGGTTCACATACAAAATATTCCTCCGCATACTCACTTATTATGGGTAACTCTTCTTTCAGTTGAACATTCAATCTATGCTCCTACTTTACCTGCAATATTTTCCATTTGACTTTTCTTCTCATAATCCAACCATACCTCTGGTCTTCTTTATTCCTTTGTAACATATCCATGAATAACTCAAGATGGAATTTTACTTTAGCTTTCTCTTTGTCAATCTCTTCTTGAGTCTTTCTCATGCCATTTTCCTTGGCATATTTATTCTCCTTTCTTCTATTGTGGCTTCCCTCTAAACCTCTGCAATGATTATCAATAGTCATATTTTCCTCCTTTTTGAACTTGATATTTTCACTTGTGGATTGCATTCAATCCCCTTTTCAGCAAGCCTTCATACTTTCCATGCTACAATGCAAGCTCTCTCCTTGCGCTTGATCTCTTGGTATCTTTTGGTTCTCTATCTTGGAACCACCGTATGGGAAACTCTCTTGCTCCTCTTTGCTTCTGCAATTGGAATCCACTTTTCTTCAGAGTATCCATATCCACTTACTCTATCTTCAAAAACGCAACTGGTTCTTCTTCTTATAACTCCTCTTGTTGCTCTTTTGTTGAGATATTCTTCAACTGTAATCACTTGCACTTCAAGTAATGTTTAGAACCAAAAAACATTTCCTTCATCCACATGGTATAATAATTCACCCACCATTGTCCCATCATCAATCTCAAATTAGCACTCCTGATTGCTAGGGAAATTTGCAACAAGAAAGTCTACAACATATTCTTCAACAAAATAGAGTGGATAGAAGGCGGAAACAAAGAAGTAAAGCAGAGAATACTTGGGCTACTGGTAGTGGTGATATTTTTGGAATGTAGTGGGAAAGAGAGAATAAGTATCTATGCATATGCAGTACTCAATAAACAACCATCCTAATGTCAATGCTGCGAGTGTTGATTATGGTGATAGGGAAATAAAATAGATTAGATTCATGCACCTCAATAGGTAAACCATTTAATTTCCATGGTTTCTAATTCTCATTTTGAACTCCTAATTCCAAAAAATATGGCGCTCCTAACTCTATAAGCTTCATTGAGAAATTTTCACATAGGAATTCTTAAAAATATCCTTACCTTGGACCGAAATAGAAAAGGAATCAACTTTAATATATTTGACATTGGCACTGGCTGTATCATCTCCATCAAGAACAATGCTTCGGCTAGCCATAACAACAGTGAATGCATCCCTATCATCTTTCGTTGCCTCATGCTTTGCAATCTCCACAACATGGGCTCTAATTGATCCTTCTTTTCATGCTGTTCAATTCCTTACTAGTAACAGAAACTTCAAACTTACTATATTTCAAATCACTACCTCTACTAGCCTTGGAATTAAAATGAGTTTTTTTAAAACAAAAATGATGGAACTACCCAACCTGCAAATTGTATGGTGGTGATATAAAAGTGGAATAAAGGAGGAAATTTTTTTTTTCAGGCTCCCTTCGCTGGACATCGCAATGGATCACATAAATCGTCTTCCACGCTATTTACTCAATGTTTTATACACATCACAACACACTATCACAAATATTTTTCAATTGTTTTCGGATTTGAGACCCTGTAAAGTATGTCTAGACGATGTTTTCGCCAATCTCCTCATCCGCTTGTCCTTCAATCATGAAAAATAGGTTGCCAGATCGAATCCCTATTGAAATATTTCTTGGGATCATTTTCATTGTATATTCCTCTTCTTCATCTACTTCTCATGCAACATCATGTTTAGCACCTCAATCACATACTTATCCCAGGTTGTTTACCAGAATATATCAAAATTCTGACTTGAAGATCTGTTACTTATGCAGCCACAACTGTTCGAAGTTCAAAGAGCTTATTTTTTTTCTCACATACAAATGCCTAATCTAATACTGCTATCAAATTGAAAAAGAATTGTATAATCAGCTATTTTTCTGGAAAACTTGTGAAGATGTCGTTCTATCGTATCTGGCAATAAAACAACCGATCCACTGCAGATTGAAATGGAAATTTGAGCAGAGGGTGAAATCTTGAACGATATTTAAATCCTTTCACACACAATTTTCAACACAATAATGCGCTCCCTTTATGCTAGAATCACGCCACCTCTGCTGAGGTCAAATCACACCCAACCTTCAAGGTCTTGCTCTTATTAGTGGCCTCATCTCTTGTACAACAATAATATGTAGCAATTTATCACACAAAAAACTTAATGACACTACAAATGAGTTATAACTTTGTGCTCTGATACCGAATGATGGCATCTAGCAACCCATATCTCTCTTAGAGGCTCGATACCAAAAAAAATTCACTTCCGTTATCCAAATTTGAGTAAGATCCAAATTGGCAGACCAAAATTGAAGAGTCAAGTCAGTGGAAAAACATAATCAACACAAAAAAACACACCTTTAACTTGAGAATTTTGAGATCAAGGAATGATGCAGTCACATCATCCATGTTGTGGCATCTTCTAATAGCTTAAGGGTTGTAAAATCTCCTTCCTCTTTAATTCTTGAGCGCACCTTCTCTAGTCGATTTCTGCCTTCCCTTGATTCTGCTCCAACCAACGACTTTCATGCCACAACAGTCCGCTGGTCCTCCAATAAATGTCAGGTATTTCATAACTTAGTATTCCCATCGTTAGACACCAACAGATGGAGTCCTCCAAACGACAGATGATCAACCTACCAACCAGATGGTTGGCTCTTCTACTCAGTAGCACCATGCTTCTATTGCGCTCGGTATTTCCATGCTCTTCTACAACACATGATCTGAATCAATCTTCACAGACAGGTAGGATGCCTCCTTCAATGCTGTAAAGAAATTACACATACACACTCCAAATTCTTCTATGCTTTGAGCTGCTCCAATTACTAAGAGATCTCGTAATGGCTGGTCGAATTTCATGACCTCTTCAAATAATATTTCAACAACTTCTGCATTAATAACCCTAGCTTGGCATCACATGCCTCTTCCGCATATTTCTCCAATTAAAATATTATTCCAGAATGTTAACAAATTCATTTTCAGCAACGATAATACACATCATGCCCTTAAACACATCAATCTTTACATTTCGAATAATCAAAGTTGTCTACTCAGATCTAAATATTTGACTTATTACATTGGATTTTTTTTTTTTTTTAAATGACAGAATCGCTTCTAAACCTTGATCCAAGAACACAAAACATTAAAGTATCTAATCTCATATCCAAGACTTCATTAATTCAAAATTATCATATATGGGAATTCAATCAATCAAAAATCATCCAAAGATGAATTAACGTAATGAAAACTTTCTTTCATTTATCAAAGTGTATGCATACAATATTTGGCCTAATTTTCTACATTTGAAATAGCCCCTCACACATTTCATCACACCCACATCTACATCTACCTCTACCCTATTTCCTATATGCATGCTTACATTTATAGAAATAATTACATAGTTATGGACCATTCTAAATCCATGATCTTCTCCATAGATCACTCAACTAATTACTTAAATCTCTTAATGATCCCTTGAGGATCTCAACAACTCAACTAAATCCTATTCTAGGATCTCCTAATCCCTAAGATCTTTATGAGATATTCATGAGGCTAATATCTATCGTATTCTGAATTATTTGAGAATATTTACATCAAAAACCTCACACACATATTCCGCACTAAAATCATTTAAAAATATACAAAATTCCTATTAATAAATTAAATTTCTTATAATACATTAGACCCCCTAAGTCAAATAAAATACAATGATTTTTGAGCAAGATGTGCCGACATCACAATACAATAGCCTTAAGTCCTTTTTCCACTTTTCATGTCTTGTCTCACTCACGTTATTTTTTATCATGGTATCAGAGCCATGGGTAATGAAGATATGAGAGATTGATCATATAATACCAAGGCTATGTGAGATAATGAAAATTCCAAATCTAAATGCATGATATCTGAGAGTGTGTTTCATTGTACGTTGAAAAGGAGAAGGTTGAAGTGTGAAACAAATGCCTCATATTTGCAGAGCATAAACCTAAAATGGTGCAAATAAATTTTTTTTTTCTTGTCCAATCCAAAGGTAAAATTGTTAATGTTTAAAACCTTCTCACTGTGACATATGTTATAGCATTACATTAAGTTGTTATTATTTTTCAAATCACTAATGGTGTTGATCAGGTACCTGTGGAACTAGCTGATGTGAGCGCTTGTTATGCTATATGAAGGAATTCACTGCCAGTGGACGAAGGTATGCCACCAATGATATATCTAGAGCCTACACCAGCTAATAGGGAAGAGACCTAATGGGGAAATATTTCAATACTCAAAGGATCCTATACTTACAAGGAAAACGTTAGGGTGATGCATTTAAAGACATTGTGGGTAGGGGATATTATGTGGCTCCTGAGGTATTGCAGAGATAATATAGAATAGAAATCGATATATTATGTGTTGGTGTAATACTATATATTCTTCTCTCTAGTGTGCCTCCATTTTGGGAAAATATGGAACAAGGAATATTTGATACTATATTACATGGAATTATCAACTTTCAAAGTGAAACATGGCCATGTATTTCTATTGGTGCAAAAGACATGCTCAAAATGATGCTTGGAAATGATCCAATAAACATCTTATAGATTAAATATAATGTAACATAATCATCTCAACCAATAATTTTTAAAATGTAACCACGATTTGGTGTTCAAATTACTACATAGATTACATTTCTCTTTTATATCTAGATGAATGTTTCTAAAGATTCATCATTTGGAGTTGGTTTGGTTAGTTTTTTCATTGATGTTTTCGTCGAACAATATGACGGGGATATTAATGGAAATTTAAAGAATGGACCATGTCTATGGCCTGTACTTCAACCCTTAGATATTGATTTCTCTCTTCTTTGTCTTGTGGTATTAATTGATTGAATTTATGTCTACTAAATTGATTGCATGTGGATATGGTAGCCTTTTGAAAAAAAATCGTTTTTAGTCAAATGTGGATTTAACAAGTCTATATATATTCAAAGGACTAATATCTATCCACCTTCTCAATAGGGTGCTACCACGAGAGCCAAACTTGATAGATACACCTCGTTCATGAGTCCTCTTAGCCCAAAAAACTAATATCAATCTCTATAATAATGGTCATAACACCCTTATCCACCATCATTTCATTATGATATCTTAGCATGCTAATTATAATCCCAGTACTATCACCTAATTTAGATAGGAAAACTTGGGAGTGGGTGAAAAAAGCTTGCAGGCACCTTTATCTTCAATTTTTCCTTGCATAGTTGGCCATCACTTATATAATCTCATCCTCTAATGAAACATAGACAAACATGGTAGGAAATGTGTTATCACTGGAAAATCAGACAAGCATTATTAAATGTCTAGCATAAGGATTTACAGGGCTGAGGCACATTAGAGGATCTGAAGAATTTTAAAAATCTCTAAGGTCCAGGATAAAAATAAAATTGCACACTCAAAACCATGGCAGAATGTGCCTCTGCGCACATTTTTATTTGATGGGCACACTTTTGTGCGGCTTTCCATTAAAAATTAGTGCGGACATGGGAGTGGTGGAAGTCACTTTTCGAGACCACAAGTAACACTCTAGGAAATTGATCCGACAGTTGAGGTTGCCTACGGACATCCCCCCAAACCTCCTTAGGTGATAAAGGGAGCACACAATAGAAAAATGTGGCACACAATGGACTCACCCTCCTGTCTTGGGTCACCATCCATCAATGTACCAAGAGAGGGAAGGAGAGTTTGAATTATCCTATAAAAGGCCACCAAGAGATGAACAAAGGGAGAACACATTGTTATGCTAGCCAAAATTTCCCCAAGAAATCCAGCACTGTGTGATCTAGAGCAGAGATAGAGGGGATTCAATTGTTGGCCATCAAACAACTTCAATCCTTCAGATTAGAGAGAGAGACTTTGTGCCAAGGTAGCTCGGAGGTAAAAACATCCTTGCATTGGGTATTAGAACTCCCTAGTTCTAAGGACCCCTTGGCAAGTGGGTAAACGTTTCATCCTTTTTTCCTATTAGCACTCAATAAGAGGGAATGTAAGTGCCATCGTTTGGATTATTGAAGTTGTTTGACTTTATTTAAAGCTTTTGTGTTATGTGTTTTAGTTTAGTTTTCATTTTCACTCTATATATGCATTTTATTTTCTTATCTAGTATATTTTATGTTTTTCCATGTTCACTAACTTGTTGACTCCCTTAATTATCCGCTTGTGACCAAGAAATTAAGAGGAAAAAATAACTCCTCTTAAGAAGGTTTAGTTTGGTACACTCATGCACCAAATCCACCTACACAGGATTGGTGACTCCACTAGTTTCATTTCCAAGTTTATGTGGTTTTGCCTTTTTGTAGAGACCTCTTTCTTTGCTTTGGAGTTTGGCTGTAACTGCCCCTTTTCTCTCATTCAATGTCTGTTCACCCTCAGTGAGATGTCGAAGCTCAAAAGTTCCAAAAATTTCTTTTGGAGGAAAATTGCGCGGATTTTTCACAGATAGACACACCCAACTTTACCTGTGTAGTAGTTACCTGCGCACCGACTTCGCGCATGTATGAGTCTTTTGTGCACAGAAACTAGAAGAAAAAATTTGCTTCTATTTCCCTTCATTTCCTATTTGTAAAGTGACTGGCAGCCCATAATAAATATTCCTGCACTAGTTGAGGTGTCTGATGACCTGTTAAAGATCACTCTTGGTTTAGCTTCAGTTGTTTATGTGTTAGTTTTAAAAATTTCAAGTTTATTTTTGCAAAGTGAACACATAGTTTAAGTAGGAGGCAATTAACTTGCATTATGAGATAATTTATTTTCTGCGAATTTAGGCACCAAAAAATACATAGGTAATTAGCCAAAGGAAGTGGCCCTAGTCCACGCATGATTAGCTAAATATTTTTCATTTTCCTATTTTAAAAGTCATTAATTTTAGTTCAATTTTTGGCACTAGGATTTGGGACTAGGATCGAATTATCCTTAGAGTGCAAGTAATCTCTACTGCCTTTGTAGCCTTTGGTGATCCTAGGCAATAATATGAACAATCTCTACTAAAAATTCACCATCTCCCTATATTTTATCTTTTATATTAACTAGGAAACATTATTAGCGGCCCACATCTGCACATGTTTTTCTTTTGAGCAAGGAACAAACAAACATAGTTTAAATAGGGGATTTTGAAAAGGATCATCGCATATCCACGTGTTAAAACTATGTGCTTGTTCACCTCGTGCTCACACACATTAACACCTTAAGTGAATCAAAGCCACCTAAAACTAACTTAACTAAACTCATTAAACTCTCCCCACAGGGGCCACAAGAGAATTTATAGTTTAAGTTAGGACCAAAGGGGTAGGCATCCAATAAGCCACCCTAGTCAATTTACATATTGAAACATAGTAGTTGAATTTTTAGGGAAATTTCAAATCCATCTATCTGCCCATGGAATATAAAACTTGAGTGCCACAGACACTCGATTCAGAGGGGGTTAAGCATAAGCCCAGTGCGTGCGATATTATTTGGGGCTACTTGACCCATCTAATACTCAGTACTGGTAACTGCATTACCAAGAATCTTAAGACTTGAATGCTCATGTGGGATGACGATACTTAGTGGCAAAAGCTAGGGCATCCTTCCCTATAGGTGACGATGTAGGTAGTACTATATCCTCTACCCTTACCTTGGTCGATTTTCTTCAGTTGACTGGGGGTGTTGGTTGTTCTTTCGAGACGTTGTGTCAGCATTCGCAAGATATATTCTCAAGGCCCAGTTACATTTGAGTGTGTGAGGATGATTAGGTCTTCTAGGATTTGAGTATTATATGAAAAAAACAAAAAAACATATTTTTTGATTGATTGGTCACATAGGATTAATTTAAAGGGAAAATTTATCTTTTATTTTCAATTTGTTTTATGTATGCGATTGGATTATTTCTTTGATTGTAATCTCTATCCTCTCAAATATTTCCAAAACCATACCTAGTCGATGCCAGAATGGATCCAATGGGACCTCGTCGATCTAGATGTATTTTGCACCTCCCCCCATTATCGGGATGGGTTCCAGGTCTTTCGCCATTTAGGCATCAAAGAAGGAACACTACCACCCTTATTGGTTCATCCTTTATTGGGGCATAATTAGTTGGGAACCCTAGTTGGTCAACTAATTCCACACCCACAGGGTCACCACATACTACTCCTCCCACAACCCCTAGGGGACAGAGGAGTGCTACCCTTTCTGGAAGCCAGGTGAACTCACAGTAGGGTACGTCGCATACAAACCATATACCTAACCATAATTCTATGTTTTCACAGGGTGCAATGGCTACCAACACACAATCACCTTTCTTAGCTTCGTTAAATTTACCAGATTTAACTAAGTTAACAAATGACCCCATTGTGAACAACCCTACATGGCCATCCATGCCCATGAATATCCCTTTAGACATTTCAAATTTCGAAGGGAAGAAAGCGGGACACCCTAGAAATCATGTTATTACTTTCCACCTGTGGTTTTCGTCGAATAGCATCGTTGATGATACTATTCGACTGAGACTATTTCAACGCACCCTAACCAAAATAGTCGTGAAATGGTATGTGGAGAAACCATCTGATACACATGGAAACTTTAGTGCCCTCGCTACTGCATTCCTGACCTATTTCAGTTACCCATCCACTAGGATTCTAGAATGGAATTACTGACCCACTTTAGGCAAACACCGCCCACCCATATCTCGGACCATCTCCAAGAATGGCAACAGCGTTGTAGTTTGTGAAAATCCAAACTGCATGATCGAATTTTGTTAGACTTGTTCCTAAAAACTCTCACCATAGAGATTTCAAAGGATGTGGCAAAAAAAAAGCCCATATCCAAATATGATGCCATCAGTAAGGCCCAATAGCTCGAGCTAATATATACGCAGTTAGGATATATTTACAATATCCTACCTAATGCCCCACGCCTACAAACTTACAAATAATTTCCAGTTGCGTCGAAATCCACAGATGATTTGATTGGGTCATTGACCCAAAATCACCTAAGCAGCAGCGGTCCATACCCTTCTTATGCATATGATTCTACCCAGAACATACGGAAACCCAGCTACCAAAGTCATCATGCACCTTCACAAAATATGACTAATATGGTGTCATCGTACCACCATCATTAGGGAGGTCCATATCCTCCAGCTCAAGGGACCCAATATGCAGCTAGAGATGCTGACGGAAGAGCTCCCCCTCAAAAAACATTCATAAAATAGGGACAAGGACCACAATATTCCCAGACCCCAGTACAAAACCCAACCATACAGAATAATGCACATGTGAACTTTGTGCAACCTCCCATGTCCAACCGCGCCAACCATACAATGAGGAGAATCCAAATTATCCTCCTATCGCGGCTAAGCACAAATGAAAAAATAATCCTAAAGGAAACGCTGGACATGGGGGAAACAATCGACAATGCCCATTGCAATCTCAGGCTAGAGGCAACTCGAACTGAAATCAAAACCAGGAGCCAAGCAGCCCCCAAAGTCAGAATAAGAGGGCGAATCTGTGGATGAACCACTCTTGTTCAATCTGTGGTGAGTACGACCATTACACTCACCACTGCCCCGACCTCCCTGAGCTAAAGAAGCTGCAAGGTAACCATGGGAAAGGGGGATCCTCACAGTAGACAACAGTCATGCAAGAGCCTTTCCCACATCAAGGGAAAGTTAGCACTCAGAAACAAAAAAAATTCCCGACGATTCTGGAAAAAACAACCATGAAATATACAAGACTGGAGAAGAATTTGTTTTAGACATGGAACCGAAATTACGATACCCCACCAGACACCAATTCGTCAAGGGTTAGTATAATTGCACCAATAGCACCTTTTACCATATCAAAGATGCCTATTGAACCTTTTCCAAATATGGGTAAGGGAACAACTGGGTGGGTAGGAAACCATTCGAAAGTGGCCCATAGATATAACATTGTGGATGATCTAGCTCAATCATGCCCAAAAAAAATGGAAGCCTTACTTTCCACATTAGGCACCATCGAACCTGTCGATTCGTGCCTAATGGTTTTTGATTTAGACAAAGCCACCCCTAGGCTTCCCTCGATGGCTGCCTTTCAGATAACGGTGTCGATTCGAAACATCACCATTCACCGATGTATCATTGACGAGGGTGTGTCCACATGCATCATGTCAAAGAACGTCTGGCATAAGTTAGGGTCTCTCGAACTAAAGCTATCATACATCACGCTCGGAGCATACGACAAACATGCTTCAAATCCCTTCGGCCTCTACCAAAATGTTTTGGTCTGCTTAGTCAGAAATATGGTCCTTATAGACATTGAAGTCTTGGATGCTCAACTAGATTATAATATACTCCTTGGCCGGATTTATATGTATGCCATGTGTTATCACCATAAATGTTTTTTCTAAAACTTGGATAGTTTACCTTGTTTTAGTCATGATCTTAGATAGGTGTTAAGTCATTTTAAGTTTTTAGGGGTTAAGTGATAGGGTTAGAGTCTCATTTTCATTACAAAATAAAGTCCAACAACCTTATCTCATACCTTGAGTGTCTCATATCATGTTTAGAAAGTCCAATTTTTAACCATTTTAAAATTTTTTTGATTAAGCCACAAAACCACGTTTTCGTAGCATAGACAAACAAAAAAAAATTGTTTTTGCGCTACGAAAACACTGCTCTTTTCGTAGTGAAAAACCCTGAAATTACATTAGGCGTGCTAAGAAATCGGGGATTCGTAGCATGTCTTGTCAAATTATCAAATCCATCAAATTCCGTTAATATTTCATGATTAGGTGTTAGCTAGGAGTCTTTTCTCATACATGCCATCATTCATAACCATCATGACATTCGTTAGAGGTCATTTATGTTAGTCATTTTCAAATTTGAAAAGGGTTGTTTCCTGGTTTTATTTTCTTATGCAAGAAAAACGGCATGCATGCCTTTTTTTTCTGAATGGTAAGCTCATGGTAAGTAGAAACCAAAGCTTCTCTCATTTATCAAGCAAGGCTAAATTCCTAAATCAAGTGAGGCAACTGATTCTGAAATCAAGCGAGGCTGATATTACAGGTTTTCAAGAAACACACAGGAATTTCAAGGGAAAGGTGAAAAAATAAAGGAAGAACCATAGGTCAGGCCACTGTTTAAGGACGGAGCATGAAAGCATAGAGGCTCTAACCAAGGAAAAATCAGTTGAGGAGGCTGTTAGGACCTCACTATGTACCACTTTTTACTATATATTTTGACACCACCTTACCTTTATAACCATGTTTAAAAAGGATTCCATCATCATTTTCATTCACTTTATCCAAAGGTATATAAAATCCTCTTCTTTACTATATATTTAATCTGTTTACATATAATTCCATATTACTCTTATATTTCATCATTAATCGAAGGTAGATTGTTGCTAACATAAGTCTAAAATATCGCAGATAATTTATGTGCCGTGCTGGAACAATCGGCCGTTACTGAAACAGTCAACTCCGTTGCTGAAACAGTCGACTCCGTTGCTGAAACAGTCAACAGGCACGCAAATTCCGTCACTACTCGTAATTTTCGATTCTGGAAGAGTATTTTTTGGAACAATGGCAACAACATGAAGACGAGCAAGGAAGTGGTTACACGGATTATGCTGAAGATAGTACTCTTTTTGTATCTGTTGTAACAATATCTTTTTATGGAAGAATAAAATAGCCCTGTTTTAAGAAAGAAGAGTAGATTTGGGATAAACATAGATTTGCTCTAATGTAATTGTAAGAGATGTCTCCTCTTTAAAAAGAGGAGACATCATCATTAGAGGGGAGTTTGAAAACTACAAGAGAACATTGTGTTTGAGAGGATAGGAGCTAGACTCCATTTGTAATGTATCATTTCTTTTGACAGATGAATAAAAGTTCCTTTTGAGCACCTCAATTTAATCCTTTCCCCTGGGGAATCTTGTGAGAAGGAAAGGGCCCGCCTTCCTCACAAGATTCACCCGACTGTTCCTGTAGTTTGTTAGATTTCTTTATGATATTCACACTTTACTTTAATTCTATTTGCTGAAACACCAGTTACACAGTTCTGTAGTTTATTGAGCATTCTGTTTCCTTTAACGCTGCATGTGTTTAGTACATTCATTCTTAAGAAGTTGAGAGATCTATTTCTGTTATTTGTTTGAATGTATGATTGATGCTGGGAAGCAGGTGCTGAAGATTCCTGTACAAAGGAATAGGGTCCTGTTCCCATTGATTGCCTTTATTTTCCCTGTAGTGTGATTAGAAACAGGAGACAGGTGCTGAAGGTTCCTGTTCATGGGAATAGGGTCCTGTTCTCTTAAGTTTATCTTCTCTACAGAGTGATTAGTGTCAGGCAGCAGGTGCTGAAGTTCCTAATTAAAGGAATAGGGTCTTGTTCCCTGTTATGGTTGATTGGTTTCCTTTCTTGCAGAATGATTTCCCTTTATTTGGATTCTTAAAAACTGCAATAGAGGAATTGCTTCTACTATAACATAAGTAAACTTCAGCTTTGATTAAACAGGGTGTGAATAATTAGATTTGTATGATTAATAATTGTGTGAATTTTTACTACAACATTATTTTTGCTTTTGGAATTGAGCATATCCAGTGCGTGATTGTCTTTGGAATAAACAGACCTTCTCGGGTTGACAATTTATGTGGAGCTTGAATTGTTAAAACAATTAAAGCGACCAACATTTTGGCGCCGTTTCCGGGGAGGGAAATTATAGATTTCAAAAGCATTAATATTTTCTTTCCAAATGTGCAGATTGTATGAGAGGACGTGGAACCCTGAAGAAAACTAATCCCACAGGTGGCAAAGGCAAAGGAAGGGGAGGAAGAAAGACTTTCATTGACGAGATTGTATCAAAGGTTGAATCATCACAGAGATTAAGTTCTCGAAGACCAAAACTTCAGCACTCCCCTCAATCATATTATAAAACAGAGGAAGTTGTGGGACCTGAAAACATAGAGGAGCCGGTGATTAAAGGACCAGCAATCAGTGCTGGAAAGTCAGAAGAAAGTACTAGCAAATCAGCAGAGCACATTGAGGAAATAATAGAAAGTGTTGGACGACCAGTGGGAAACATTGAAGAGCCAGTAGAAGACCTTGATGATCAAGCAAGTGCAGTAGGAGAACAGCCAATGGAAGGAAACAACGAAGACTTCTTTGGTGGAGGACGTGTAGATCCTGAGGGAGAAGGGAAGGATGAAAATTCTCTCTCTACCTTGGGATTTCCTATCAGTGATCTCCCTAGAGGAACAACTCCTATGAAGAACATTCCATTGTCAGATTTACCTAACTTCAATGGTTTATCCTCTGAAGATCCGGATGAGTTTCTTTTTGAATTTGATATATTATGCAGAAGTTATGATTATGTTACTAATGCTCAAAAGTTGAAACTGTTTCTAGCAACATTAAAAGGAAATTCTTTAAGATGGTTCATGAGTCTTTGGAGTCAGGTAATCACAACATGGGAACAGATGAAACATAAATTTTGCTTAAATATCAAGACTACTGTCGGACGAGAGAAAAGAGGGACGAACTATTCAATATGGCACAAAAGCCGGACGAGAATCTGGAGGACTACGTAGAAAGGCTGCAGTATAATATACAGAGATCTGATCATCCGAATATAAGTAATGAAATTCACAAAACAATATTACTTAGAGGATTAAGGGATGATTGTTTAGACATGTTAAACATACTTGGCAAGGGAGATATATCTAAAGAATCATATGATGAGATTGTTGAACTTTGTAAGAGGTGTTCAAGGGGAGCTGCAAGGAACAGATTAAGTAATAGAGATCCCACCTATTCAAGAGTGCAGAAATCAGCCAGTGAGGGAGCAACAAGAGCTGAAATAGGTAATTTACTTTAAGAATTTAAAACTGAGATGTTAAGTTCTTTTGCTTCACAAATTGACACTTTGCAGGTTAAGAAGAAGCAGGCTGAAGCAAAAGCAACTCTGGCTGTCTTTTGCCCGAAGTGCAGAGACAAACATCCACTAAGGGAGTGCCCATTGGACAAAATACCAATCTGCACCCTTTGTGAGAAAGATCATGAAACACAACAATGTCCATCTCTACCAGAAATAAAGGCAGCATTGCAGCCAACGGAAGAAGAAGCTGAAGCAATTTACTTACTAACTCAAAGAAGACAATGGCAACCAAAAGGACAAGGTATGAACTCTAGTATGCCATTTAATCGTTGGAATAATTATTCTGCTTTCAGTCAAACAAATTACCCTCCCTTTAATCAAATGAAATACCCACCCTTTAATCAAATGAATTTCCCACCCATGCAACAATCAAACCCTCCCTTTGTTGATCCTGCAATGTGGACTCCTTGGCCCCCACAGCAGCCATATTCTTTTAACCCTTGGAATTCAAATTGGAGAAGCCAACAACTCCCGTATCCAAATCAATTTCCTCAATTTCAACAACCACTTCCTCTGCCATCAAATGCTCCGCCAAATAACCAAATGAGACCCCAGCTACCCGTGCAACCAAATCCTAACCCCAATAATAAAGTTGTGTAAGTCATTGATATTCAGAATCAGTCCATATTTCCTACTATGCAATGTAATGATATTCATTTAAGATCCGGGAAAATAGTAGAGCCTATTATTGATGACATAACTTCTTCTGATTCTGATAAAGAGGAAACTGAGAAACATAAGAAAGCATAACCACCCTCTAACAAGGGTATTGAAATAACAGAACCACCATTCCCCGAGCGTTTGATTTTAACTAGAACACCTGAAACACCTGCTTTTAATCTTTTAGGGGAATTGCAAAACTTGTATGTTAAAATTCCACTTTTACAAGCACTAAGAGATGTACCAATTTATGCCAGAACAATAAGGGATATTTGTGTTAAGAAACCTGGTAGGAAAACTAAAGATCCCCTTACAGTACATGTGATGGGTGATTTATCTGCATTAATGTCCGGAAAAACCCCTCCCGTGAAATATGGTGACCCCGGCCATCCTACCGTGACAGTTCAAATTGGTAAAACAATGATTCCTCAAGTTATGGTAGATTTAGGTGCTGCAATTAACATAATGACTCTTGAAACTTCACAATTGTTACAGCTGAATAACACAATCAGAGATACACCTACCATTCTAGAGTTGGCCGACCGTTCTACAATTAAACCTGAAGGAGTTGTTGAAGATCTACTTATCTCAGTTGAATCCTGGAATTACCCAGCTGATTTTGTTGTATTGCAGACTAAAACAAAGCTGGGGGGACATCCTTTAATTCTGGGGAGGCCATGGCTGGCCACAGCTGATGCCTTTATCAGTTGCAGATCTGGTTCAATGACAATTTCTAATGGTTATGAAACCAAACAGCTTACTCTTTATCCGCATGCTACACCCATAATTAATAATGAAGATTCTATGTGGATGGATTGTGATGATAATGCTATTCAGCCCATTCTAACTATTGGACAAGCCTTAACTCTTAAAGACAATACAGAGGATGAAATAATTAATAATTTTATTTGTGAACCTTCCTCTGTAATTGCTGAAACACACAATCAATTGAATGCAATTTTTGAAACAGATACCCAAGAAAAGATTGAATCTGAAGACTTATCTCATACATTAACCACCATCTCATCTAAAATCATAACAGTTGAAATTGAACCTGGCAAGACATTAAACATAAATCCTGATCTAACAGTTGCTGAAACACAGCAGCTAATGAAGTTATTACATGAAAATAAGGAAGCATTTGCATGGGATTACACAGATATGAAAGGGATCTCTTCTGAACTATGTACTCACCGAATTTACATTAAAGAGGGATTTCGACCAGTCTGTCAACCCCAAAGAAGAATGAACCCTAATTTACGAGAAATTGTTAAAGAAGAACTTCAGAAATTGCTTAATGCAGGATTTATATACCCCATATCTGACAGTGAATGGGTTTCCCCATTGGTAATTGTCCCTAAGAAAAACGGGAAATGGAGAGTATGTGTTGATTATAGAGCCTTGAACAAAGCTACTCAAAAAGATCACTTTCCTTTACCTTTCATTGATCAGGTGTTGGATAGTCTGGAAGGGAAGAAATTATTTTCTTTTCTAGATGGATTCAGTGGGTATAATCAGATTAGAATTGCACCCCAAGACCAGGACAAGACCACTTTCACTAGCCCTTGGGGAACTTTTGCTTATAAAGTTCTTCCATTTGGGCTATGTAATGCACCAACAACTTTTCAGAGGGATGTTATAGGAATCTTTTCTGATATGTTGAATGACTCTATGGAAATATTTATGGATGATTTTACTCCTTATGGTGTGTCTTTTGAAGATGAATTACAAAATCTTGAGAAGGCACTTAAAAGATGTATACAAGCTCACCTCTCCCTAAGTACTGAAAAATGTCATATGATGATGAGTGAAGGAGTAGTGCTTGGACATTTTATTTCATCTCAAGGTATTCAGGTAGATCCATCTAAAATATTGGTCATTCAGAATCTTTCTGTTCCTAAAACACAAACCGATGTGAGAAGTTTTCTAGGACATGCTGGATACTACAGAAGATTTATTAAAGATTTTTCTAAGATAGCTTCTCCATTATTTGTGTTGCTTATGAAAAATGCTGAATTTAAGTGGACTAATCCTTGTCAGAAAGCCTTTGTAGAACTCAAGCATCAGTTATCTATTGCTCCTATTTTAAGGGGACCTGATTGGGCCCTCCCTTTTCATATATCTTCTGATGCTTCAGACACTGCAATTGGAGCTGTCTTGGGACAAGAGGAGAATCATCTTCCTTATGCTATCTACTTTATTAGTAAGAACATGACCCCTAATGAGCTTAATTATACAGTTACCGAAAAGGAGTTTCTTGCAGTAATTTATGCCATTAATAAATTTTGACATTATATCACTGGTTATTCTACTTTTGTCCACACTGATCACTCGGCTATTAAGTATCTAATGAAAAAATCTGTCACAAATGATAGAGTTACCAGATGGCTATTATTACTGCAGGAGTTTGATATCACAATTGTAGATCGGCCTGGTAAAGAAAATGTGGTGGCTGATTTCCTTTCACGGTTAAAAACTGATAATAATATTCCAGTAGATGATTCTTTTCCCGATGAGTATTTGTTTGCAGTTTCTGCTCACTCTCCATGGTATGCAGATATTGCCAATTATTTGGTTGCAGGAAAATTACCATCACACCTGTCATACAGAGAAAAGAGAAGAATTTTTCAACAAAGTGCCAGGTATAGCTGGATAAGTGGGTGTCTTTTCTACACAGGGCTTGATCAGGAAATCCGAAGATGAATTAGGGAAGATGAAGTGTATGACATACTAAAAGCTTGTCATGATGGCCCTTGTGGAGGGAATTTTGCTGATAAAAGAACAGCACACAAAATTTTGAGGATGGGTTACTATTGGCCCTCATTATTTAAGGATGCAAAGAAATATGTGAGGGCTTGTGACAACTGCCAGAGAATGGGTCAACCCAATCATAGAGATCAAATGCCATTAAACCCCCAGGTAGTTTCTGAACCGTTTGAAAGATGGGCCTTGGATTTCATAGGACCCATTAATCCTCCATCCAATCAAAGAACCTATATATTAGTCTCTACAGAATATATGACTAAATGGGTGGAGGCCAAAGCACTTATTAGAGCCAATGAAGAGGTTGTCCTAGCTTTCTTATTTGAGGAAATCTTCACTAGATTTGGAATTCCTAGAGATCTATTTACAGATGGAGGACCTCCATTCAATTCTCATGGTTTTAAGTCTACCCTTCAGAAATATCATATTCATCATAGAATGACTACACCATACCACCCCCAGGCCAATGGGCAGGTGGAAAGCACAAATAAAGTATTAGAAGCCATTCTAACTAAAACAATGAAGGACAACTGGAAGGATTGGTCTCAAAGGCTCCCTGAAGCACTATGGGCTTACAGAACTACTTGGAGAAACACTACAGGTTTTTCTCCCTATGAATTGGTTTATGGTAAAAATGTTGTTTTTCCTTTGGAATTTGAAATTAAAACTCTAAGAACTGCTTTAGCTGTTAATCTTGATTTGACTAATGTGCAGACAGCTAGGTTGCAGCAGCTTCTTGAATTGGATGAAAAGAGATTAGATGCCATTCACCAAACAACCATGATTCAACAACAAAGAATGAAGTGGCATGATAAAATTATCAAACACAAGCAGTTCCAAAAAGGTAATTGGGCCTTATTGTATGACTCTCAGTTTGAAATTTTTTAGGGTAATCTACGTACACGTTGGCTTGGACCATATGAAGTAGATGCTGTTTTTCCTAATGGAACAGTAAGACTTCTAACAATTGATGATTCTAAAACACCTCTATTAGTAAATGGTCATAGGCTTCGTTTGTACCAGCGTCCTGTTTCTAAAGATGATTTCAAGACTGCTTGCATGACTGATACACATTATCTTTTTCTAGGGGAGTCTTCTGCTCCTCACAGCATTTAATTTTCTGCACTGTATTTCTAGTATTAGATTAGATTTAAAACTAATAATCCCTGTCAAGGGTTGGCCTATTACAATTGAATTTTGCATATTCTGGAAAAGCTCATTAAGAAGGACAGATTCATCACAAGAAGATCTGAAGCTTCAATCACAAAAGCTTGTTCCCTTCATTTCAACCCATTTCCTAGCAATATCCCTTTTATCCCATTTCTACATTATTTCCCTTTTTCCATTTTTCCCACTTCTACCATTCCTAAAATATCATCCTTCAGCTAGTATTTCCCGTTCCTCACTGCTGAAATTACCCCTTAGAAAATATTTCCCCCACTTGTCTTAAACCCAAATCATTATATCCCATTTTCCTGATTTTTCCCTTGCTGAAACACCAGTTTCAGCAACATGTCATTCATTTTTCCGTTGCTGAAACACCAGTTTCAGCAACCTGTCATTTATATTTTCATCATTAAAACATCATTTCTTTCCTCTTCTATACAAGCTTTCCAATTCTCCACTTTTACTCTTTAGATCCCTTGGGTGAATATTATTCAGTATTGAGCAGATCCTGATATGCTCTTGTTCTACATTTCAGAGAAATCTACAGATTCTTCCATTAATATCAAGCCATTATGAAGCACTCTATACTTTGAAATTTAAATACAAAGGTAAAAATATAAGGTATGTGGTTCTTATGTAATGCAGTTAAATAATATTTTAAAGAGAGGATCTTGCTCATAATGATTACAATCTCCGCACACTTAAACATCATTGCACCATACGTAAGGGGGGTAATTTCAGAAACTGAATCATCATTCCAAAACATCCAATCCTCCGTCACTTTTCATATCCATTATTTCCGCCGTCATTGAGACTCCATATCCTCTGTTGCAACAATTAGCTTGACCAAAGCCTGTGTTTCTGTTCTCTGCGCCTCTGCATGTGACTCAAGCTAGTAGCTATGGGAGGGTCGGCTATCAGACACGAGCCTGGTTCGATAACTCTTCTCGAATTATTCCCGGAGGCCTACCAAATTTTTCAACAAGCAGGATGGACAACATACTTCGAAAGGTTAGGAGAATTTGACCAGCAGCAAGTTTTAGAGTTCGCACAGAATCTTCAGGGGAATTATTCAGTGGTTCAAGGGGTCCGAATTTCAGTCACAAAGGAAGATATAGCACAAGTTTCAGGTTTGCCGGTTATAGGTGCTCGCCGGTTCAGTGGGAAACAGGTTATTTTAAATGCACAACAAGATTTTCTTCTTCCAGATGAACCGGTTGAACTTAAAGGCCGCGGTATAAGTCTACATTCATTACCTCGACCATGGCCAACAGTAGCTGAATTCATCAAGCACTATTTGACATGCGAAGGGCGTTACCAGGTAGTCTATCAACATGACTTCGTTTTAATGAATCATTTGAGGCATGGTCAATTAGTCAATATTCCCTATTATCTGCTTGGTTGTATAAAAAACATGTCATATTATTGCAGACGGGTTAAATTCCCATTGTTATCCCTTACCCATCATCGTTTATGTCAATTATTAATTCAAAGGGGTTTTGCTCAGCAAAATCCCCCTCTGAATAATCCACTCCTCATTCCCCAGCAAGCCGAAATTCCCCAACAAGCCGGAACTTCCCAAGAAACTCCTGAGAGTTCTTATGAAAGGCAACTGGACGATATCTCAGACCCCCCAGTAATTCCATCCTCAGAACTAGTTGACCTACCCCCAAGTTCATCCCACTTAGTAGAGTCACCCCTTCCCACTATCCATATCTCTAGCAATGACTCTCCAACACCCCCATCTCCACCTACTCATAAAAGAAAGAGACGAACCCCAACAGTCTCTGTCTCAAAACGACAAACAAGGGCCACATCCCAAGTTTTCAATTCTTCCGAAAGCCCTTCCCCTAGAAAAGAATCTTCTCCCACAAAGAAAAGGAAAGACACTGACTTCTCTGCTTTCTTACCAAAAAGGAAAATGAAAATGATTGTTGAAACTGGAGTTACTCCCATTTCCCCTGACCCTGCCACTATCCTGTTAAAACTTCAATCCTCACCACCATTCCAAATTCCCCAACCCGTCTCGTCCTGTGGCACTGTCACACAAGAACCAGTGACCCAGGATAACATGACATCGTTTATTGCTCAAACAGTGACTGCCACACAAGAATCAGTCACTTACCTAGAAGCTGAAGCACAAGAACCAACCTCTGTGGTAGAAGAATCATACACCAAGCATGATAATACAGGGAAACCAGCTGTAGCTGCTCCATAAGAACCAGCTACAGCTGTGGATCAGCAGGGAACCCCAGCAGAATCAACCAGCACACAGGGTTCACACACTATGGCATCTTTGTTGGAGGAAAATGAGTTTTTGAAATAAGAACTAGAGGCCTATAAGAAAGAATTAATCATGGCACGAGAAGCCTTTGATAGAGAATTGAATCTCTACATGCTAGCACACACAGCATCAGCACAAAAGAAGGATCCATGTAGAGAATACATGTGCCATGAGTGTGGTAACATTTACCAACAGGCAGGATACAAAGTAGTCAAAATTCAGGTATATGTGGCATCTACATCAGCTGCAATTAAAGAAGAACGCCCCACTGCTCCATAAGAACCAGTAGGGCCCTCAAAAAGTCTAGAAAAAGAAACTAAACCACAAATATCCCGCCCTGTACTAGTCAGCTCAGCCACTCAGACAATGCCCCAACCCAGTACTTATAATGCCGGGACACAGACCCTGCCATGGAAACAATTAGAACTTATGAATAACTAGAAGAAACAATATGCTGTGGATCAAGATAAAATATTGCAGCAGCATAAGTTGGCCTGGCAGAATCACATGTATGCCAACTGGGATATTTGGGAACAGACATTGCAACAGCTCAAGGATTCCAAGAAAGAAGTCAAGGAATCAAAGGAAAAGTTGGTTTTGATGTTTTCATTAGTGAAAAAATTGATGGCTACCCGAAAACCCTCCTTGAATTATTCTCTCTTCCTCTCTGAACGTCTGGTTTATTTTTAATTGAAGGCAATAAAGGATGGCAGACCTCATGAATTGTTTACTGTGGAACAATTTGTTAAAAATTTTGCTGAGGCCCCTGAAAGTGACCAACATTTGTTGTGTGAACTTTATCTCCATAACAAGGCCATGCCTGAGAATAGAAAAGTCAATCTCACTCCAATTGTAGGTGATGTACAAATTAGGGCATTCGTTTCGTTCCTGGCCAATCAGATCACCTGGAAAACTGCGTTTATTGCAAGTAGGCATAATGAGGAGAATAGGCTCCTTTGGCTTAGACCGGAACCTTCAAATATGGCCATGTTTGTAGCACAATATCACCGATTCTTGCAGAAGCCAGGAATGCACAGGTACCTACAACAACTGTAGGCTTCAACACTTTTAAAGTGTCTACAGCTAATCAGAGTAAAGGAGACTACTGCATTGAATGCCAACACTATGTTTTGGCAACAGTCATGCAAGGAAAGACAAGAGTATCACCCTTTCAGCCCTGATAATCTTCAAGCTGCATTCTCCAGGGTACCTAACTACATCAGATGCATTCGGCATTGTGGAGAAAACTGGATTGGTTACCATTTTCATTTTCCAATTCTATGGATGCCTGCAGAAAAATACCAGTGTCACTACCAATTAGCTGACAGAGATGAGGCTGTAGCATGGCAGCAATTGCAGAACAATTGAGGATTCCGAGCTCCGACAGAAGCCACCTTCTCTAGCTACTGCTTGAGCAACTTGCATGCACAGAGTCAGTACTCAGACTCTGACTCAGACTAGGAGTTGCCTGAGGACATGCAACCCTTTCAGCTGGGGGGGATGTTAGGACCTCACTATGTACCACTTTTTACTATATATTTTGACACCACCTTACCTTTATAACCATGTTTAAAAAGGATTCCATCATCATTTTCATTCACTCTATCCAAAGGTATATAAAATCCTCTTCTTTACTATATATTTAATCTGTTTACATATAATTCCATATTACTCTTATATTTCATCATTAATCGAAGGTAGATTGTTGCTAACATAAGTCTAAAAGATCGCAGATAATTTATGTGCTATGCTGGAACAATCGGCCGTTGCTGAAACAGTCGACTCCATTGCTGAAACAGTCGACTTCGTTGCTGAAACAGTCAACAGGCACGCAAATTCCGTCACTACTCGTAATTTGCAATTCTGGAAGAGTATTTTTTGGAACAATGGCAACAACATGACGATGAGCAAGGATGTGGTTACACGGATTATGCTGAAGATAGTACTCTTTTTGTATCTGTTGTAACAATATCTTTTTATGGAAGAATAGAATAGCCCTGTTTTAAGAAAGAAGAACAGATTTGGGATAAACATAGATTTTCTCTAATGTAATTGTAAGAGATGTATCCTCTTTAAAAAGAGGAGACATCATCATTATAAGGGGAGTTAGAAACTACAAGAGAACATCATGTTTGAGAGTTATTTGGGTTGATCCATTTGTACGTATCATTTCTTTCGAATATGAATAAAAGTCTCAATTTAATCCTTTCCCTGGGGAATCTTGTGAGAAGGAAAGGGCCCGCCTTCCTCACAAGATTCGCCCGACTGTTCCTGTAGTTTGTTAGATTTCTTTATGATATTCGCACTTTACTTTAATTCTGTTTGCTGAAACACCAGTTACACAGTTCTGTAGTTTATTGAGCATTCTGTTTCCTTTAACGCTGCATGTGTTTAGTACATTCATTCTTAAGAAGTTGAGAGATCTATTTCTGTTATTTGTTTGAATGTATGATTGATGCTGGGAAGCAGGTGCTGAAGATTCCTGTACAAAGGAATAGGGTCCTGTTCCCATTGATTGCCTTTCGTTTCCCTGCAGTGTGATTAGAAATAGGAGACAGGTGCTGAAGGTTCCTGTTCATGGGAATAGGGTCCTGTTCTCTTGAGTTTATCTTCTCTACAGAGTGATTAGTGTCAGGCAGCAGGTGCTGAAGTTCCTAATTAAAGGAATAGGGTCCTATTCCCTATTATGGTTGATTGGTTTCCTTTCCTGCAGAATGATTTCCCTTTATTTGGATTCTTAAAAACTGCAATAGAGGAATTGCTTCTACTATAACATAAGTAAACTTCAGCTTTGATTAAACAGGGTGTGAATAATTAGATTTGTATGATTAATAATTGTGTGACTTTTTACTACAACATTATTTTTGCTTTTGGAATTGAGCATATCCAGTGCGTGATTGTCTTTGGAATAAACAGACCTTCTCGGGTTGACAATTTATGTGGAGCTTGAATTGTTAAAACAATTAAAGCAACCAACAGAGGCCTTCAAGAAGACAGGATGTTGGAAATTCGGTGAAAAATTGCAGGGAGGTCATAATCAAGTGACAAAAGAGTTTGCTCTTCATTTCACCGGTTCAAATACAAAAGTTGGAGTCTTAAACTTGCCAATTTCCCCTGAGATCATATCTTTAGTGAAAAATATTCCAAGGGGAGAAGAGAGATTGTTCAAAAATTTCAGGTTTGAGATGGAACCTTGTAAAATATTTCTGAAGCCAAAGATTGCAGAGACAGACTTAACTAAAGTAGTGCCAAGAAGTTACGTCAAGAAAACCTATGCCAACCTGCTCTTCAACATTCAAAGGTATTTCACTTGTGAGGGAAGATACCATAAAGTGTATTCTTATCATTTCAAACTCCTGTTGCATTTTACTGGAATAATTTCTTTGGATTTTCGTTTCTTCTTGTTTCAAAGTTTAGCTAAGATGGCAGATAAAGTGCAAATGAAAACTCAAGGATGTGAATCTTCACTTTTCCATCATCGTCTAGTTAAATTGATAGTTTTACATGAAATTCAGAGGATAAACAGATAATGGTCTACATTTTTGTTTTTGTGTGGATTTGGGGTGGAAACACAAGAAACAGGTATTAGCCCTAAGGCCAAAGAAAAATCACCATCAGAAACTAGTGATCCTGCAGAGACAAGATCAAAAATATTTTTTAAGTTGAAACCCAGAAAGAAAGTGAAAGAGCCAAAAATTAAAACATCAGTGATTATTTGAGAGACTCCTCAACCTGCACAAAATAAGACAACTAAAGTTAAGGAAACAGTACAGGAACAGTCAACTAGCAAATCAGTCCAGAAAAGATTGACTAGAAGTCAAATAGCAAAGGAAAAGGGTACAACAGTGGTTTCAGGAGAAAGTCTAGATTTAAAGGGTGATTTGAATGATATTTTACAGGCTATTGATATTGAAGAATCTCCTTTGGTTCAGGCAGACTTCATAAAATTGGATGAAGGGAAATCTTAGAAGTTGAAATATTCTAAAAAGCTGGATTTTGATGATGAGATTTCAGATTTTGTATTCAAGCCCAGAAATACTTTAACCAGGCAATCAAAAAATTTGCAAGAGCTGGATATGGAGTTAGAGAAAATAGGGAAATTTTCCAATGTTTATGAAGAACATATAGACCTATCATCACCAATGCCTGAAGCTGACAAAAACAGAGTTTTTCATACTCAAACAGAAAAGAGCAGTCATGAAGAAATTGAAGAGAAGTTGAGATTAGATAATTTTGAAATTTCTAAGCTCAAGAGGAAATCAAGAATATATGCTACTGAGAAGAAAAATATCAACAGAATAAAGGCTCTGTGGGAGGTTTAAAGAGTTTCAAAACCTGAAACAGTCAGAAGTGAAGCTCAGTATTTTACCTGGACTGTTCCCGCAAAAAAGAGGCTAGATTTGTGAGAATGATAAATTTTAAATTAAGGGCTAATAATAGGAGGCTAAAGAGGCATATTGAAGACCTGGAAATTCAATTGACAAAGTCTGAAGGTAAGTTACAGTAGAGATAAAACAAAGAAACAAGTAACAAATCCTTAAAGCAATTTTGTTATTAAGAAGGGAATTACTTTTTGAAGACATTTTAAAGCCAACTTGTTTTACCTGTTAAAGTATATGGACATCATTGAAGAAGTGAAAATATCCTTAAGACTCATAATTTTGAAAAAACTGTGTAAAAAGGGCATACACAGCAGTTTCGTAGCGTGCTACGAAACTGCTATAGGTGAGTTTTTGGGCATTTTTCATATATATTTTGGGAGTAAAAACAGTTGGTTTTCAAATTTTTTTGCTGCTGACATTTGGAAAAGAGTCATATATGAAAGCTCAGGTTTTAAAGCAGAAGAAAGAGGGTGTTAAAGAAATGTTTTTCAATGATACAGATTCTACACTACGAAAACAGCTGCTATTTTCGTAGCGCAGCAACATCACATCTTTTTATACTTTGTCAAAGGTTTAATTATATACAGGTGGAAGGGTAAGGTTACAAGGAAATGATAGCACATTTCACCTATCTAAAATAGTCAATATTTCCATAAAAAATGTTTGAATATCATCAATGAAGATAAAGGCTTAATTGCAGAAAACATGTTCCCTGGTTTTCAGGGAAGATAAGACATGAGTCAGTAGGATCTCCAAAAAAGGTTAAAGTCACCATCAAGGTGTAAGATATGGAGAAGCATCTATCAAAGAGAATATTTAAGTCTTAGATAAGGTTGTTTCAGACATAATAAGGAGTTTCAATCCTACTTGTATTAGGACTCCTAAAGAGACAGTTAACTGTCAATTGTAATTAAGAGTCTGTTTTAGAGTAGATATGTGTCAAACTTAGAAATTAGAATTCTCCTCAAGATGGATGGGGGAATCCAAGATTTTAATGATGAATATATAAGATAAATGAGGTCTAATTCCTCAAGTTTGGCATTTTCATTAGCAAAGCAGTTGTGTTATTGTATGTGACTGGATAATTTTCAACTTAATACAGAGATCAGTTTACTACTCAAGATTCACAAGGGGTTTATGTGTTTGAGATTAGTATGGCCTTTTTCAAATATATATCTGCAGTGGTATGAACATGTGTTACTTAGAATTCATTGAAATATTCTCTAACTTCCTTCACATGCTTGTAGACTGTGCTTTTTCACTGTGTTACTGTTTTCACTTATAAACCTAGACTCCAAGTGCCTTGACTTCCATGTTTGACAAATCATGATGTTTTGTTGAAGAATACTCTGACTCCATAACCCAATAGATGTTTGCTAATATTTGATTCAACCAGTTATACATTTTTATCCTTTTATTTCTAGAGTTAGCCATCTAATCATTAATCAAAAATATTAAACCTATTGAGAGAGCCCTCTTAGGTTGAGGAGGTTAAGCCTCAGCCAAAAGATTGGTTTGAAAGAGTTACTCAGAGTCTACTTGATGAGAAGCCTATTAGGGTCAGATTTTGTGATAACACCATGTCAGCCATAACCTCCTCTGTCTTCTGAACTATGATGTTCCCCCATGAGGACCGCATCATTACTGTCGACCAATTGACACACAGTGAAAAGTGACCCCTAACAAATACCGATGTGATTTTACCCTATGAGGAAAAATCTGTCTAGACACTTACACGGTACCAAGAATATATCCCTGACCAGTTCAAACCATCATCCATCCAAGGGTCATTCCTAGGAGATCCCCCTGTTATACCTGAGTTATCACCTGATGTCACAGAGGCGCCGGTGTGCATGATGTCCTCATAAAGCACCGAAGCTAGTAAAGACACAGAGACGAGCAGTAGTGACACCGAATCCTCAGCCACGCCGACCTCTCTAGCCTACACCACCTCCAAGATGCCTTTCCTATTCCCCATAGATGGTTTTGTGTCGCATCAGGTCATGGCCACGATGGTCATACTAAAATTATCATTTGCAATCCTAGTTTGGTACCTAGTCCCACCTACTACAATGGGAGTCACAGACATCACCTCGACAAGATTAATCCACCTCAATCCTGGGCAGGCCCTAACTATTTAGGAAAATTGCACAAACATCCCTTCGAAGAAAATTCCCATCACAAAGCCGATGGTTACGACTAAGAAAACCAATAGAAGAGGAAAGAAGGTGGAGATTCCCACCACGCAACAGGAATTACCACCCTGCGCCATATTTGATGTAGTAGTCCACCCTACCCACATCTGCTAAGAGATGGACGAGCTAAAACTGCTCCTTAGCTCTGTGGTAGACATCGTGGCAATAAGTTCCCATAAAAAGGAACTTGCCACAAAAAGTCAAGGCAAGGAATTGCGTACAGATCACGCATGCGCTATTTGAATCAATTATGGACACTATACCCATAATTGCCTAGAAATACCATGATATAGGGACGCTTTATACACCATTGAGAAATCCTATGAAGAGGATCCCTCCATCTAGTCAGACAGAGATGAACCTCGTGTCATTTTATACCTACATGAGGAACGGAAATCTCCTGAAAGACTCCCATCCATTCCCCCTCCCCCTATCGAGCACTGCGTACTCTATGATGAACATGAACATTTCATCGTCTATTTCCAAGCTCTGGAAATGTTTTAGCGATGTTATCTGGTCGATGTAGTATACGACATCGACCCAGACACCCAATATTCATGTCAAAGATATGGTGGTGATCATCCTTTTGTCCATTGTAACTATATCCCTAGATTTCGTACAACGCGATCTTGCATGCATTCAACGATAGTTCGCCTCTCCCAAGAAGATGGATTTGACTCTGAATCTATGAATATCTTGACAACTCAAGAAGATGTGATGAGTAGATCCATCCTCTTTATGTCAGCTAAGAAATGACTAATCAGAGAACCCTTAGGCGCCCCCAACTGCCCTTCGCAAAGAAGACCAACATGCATGTTGTGTAAAATTCCCAATCATGTGGTCACCAATTTCCCTCACTTAGAAGCGCTATGTTGTTGGTCACTAGTCACGTAATCAAGTGAGGAGGACGAGAACCCCATATCTAGGATGTTTTTCCTAGTGTGTCGGGGCAATCACCATGAGCAGAGTTGTACTTATATCCCACAATTATGTCCTCTAATCAAGATGATACATCTATTAGAGACAAATAGTCAGGACCTTATCAACTTGAAACCAAGCGACCAACATGGAATGCAGAATGCCCCTAGGTAATCTACTCCATACCCACGTCTGTGTAATGGGAAAGATGGGAAGGCACGCCAACCAAGCAAGACCGAGGTTCAACCTAGGATAACATGCAGACTATGTGACCTGATCGTCCTTGAGATCAATCAGTGCAAAGAATTTAAGCACCTCGCAAACAGTTTTCACATAGTCTCTTCTCTCCCGCAAAGACATATCTCTAACCAAGAGAAAATCATGCACATCTATTGCCGGATTTGTTCACACTTTCATCATACAATAAAATTCGACCATCTCCCAAAGCTTAGAGCAGAAATATTAGCATTAAGTCTACACTCCCCAAGAGATTTAGACATAACCAAGCCAAAAACTCGGAAATGGAAGTAGAAGACATCCTCCTCTACGTCTGATCCCTTCCGAGCGTCCACTTCTGGGACGAAGAGTAGTGTTGATTCCCACACAATCTACCTAGTTGGCACAATGGTACCATGCACCATTTTCACTAGCCATAACCATGAACCAGAGGCATGCTTGCTAATGGAAACATTCAGGTGCCTTTGTACCAGACACAATTTCCACCCACTAGAAATTGACCATCCTAACGAGGGCACTAGCCTTGTGCTCACGCAAGATCCCATCTTGGAAATTCTCCCCCCACCAAACTCCGATGACACGATACACCATATATGATTCATATCATCATGTATTGGAACTATGACTTGGATTTTATTTTCATCTGCCATAGGTGTCGAGTCAACTGCAACTACGAGAGTAGTTGTAGCTACGACAATGCAAACCCAATCTGTCTGCACTTTGTTGACCGCGTCTGGTTCCAACACGTCAACGATGGAATCATTTTCATGTCTATCAACTAGCTTTGTGCAGACTAAACCTCTTATGCACAAACTTACATAGAAACAATCGCATTTAGGATCCCTATTCCATTCAGACGAGGACATCCTCAAGACCATGACAAGGTAAGATTATACATGGGATGCAATGCATCACCGCTTTATTTTTCTCCCCAAAAAAGTGTTCAGTCCTCACAAGACAAAAGAGCAAGAGATTTATGCGATCGAGTCAAAATATTTCCTCCCATAAAGAAAAGTTTATTGGTTCAAGAACCCTATCCCGGTGCCTGATGCGTTCGAGGAAGGAAACATGTCAAACATTTCACCTACCGTCAAGGTGAACATAACACAAAACATTGGAAAGGTCGAAGAAATCTCACTGGGGGTAGCATGTTCTCCAGAAGAAATGATCTCTTATACCCAATTTCTACAAGAGTATAGAGATATATTCGCATGGGAATACTCATAAATGCCTGGGCTTAGTCACACTATCGTAGAGCACCATATTGAAACTTGGCCTGAAGTACCTCCAATACACTAGAAACACGTCAACTATACCCTTCAAAGGTAGAAGAAATGCAACAAGAAATCGACAAGCTTCACAAATATGGGTTTATATACACCATTTCTTACACACCTTAGGTTTCCAACCCTGTTCCTGTCATGAAAAAATAGGGCACCATACGTTTTTGCACTGATTTTCACGATTTGAACAAAGCATGTCCCAAGGAAAATTACCCTACCCCATTCATTGACCAAGTCATCGATGCTTGTGCAGGTCATGAGGCCCTCTCCTTCATGGATGGATTCTTTAGGTACAATCAAATTCAAATCTGTCACACTGACCGGTACAAAACCATGTTCACTACCCCCCTGGGGCACATTCACATACAAGGTAATGCCATTAGGATTGAAAAAACAGGAGCCACCTTCCAGAGGGCCATGAATTACATATTTCATGACTTGGCACACCTTATCCTCGCCTATTTGGATGGCCTAACCGTCTGATCCAAGAAGCGCTCAGACCATCTCGAGGATTTGCGACTGGTATTCCAATGATGCCAACAATACAACCTATGTTTGAACCCCCTCAAGTGCGTATTTTGCGTCACAAGAGGAAGAATTTTAGGTTTTATTGTGTCCCAGAAAAGAATTAGAGTGGACCCCCTCAAGTTCCAAGCCATCAAAGAGGTAGCTGCACCTTGAACCCTCTGAAAACTACAGATCTTGTAGGGGAAGGCCAATTTTCGGAGACGTTTTGTCCTAGATTACGCAACTTGCTCTCAAGGGTTCTTGCGCCTCCTTCACCAAGAAATCCCATTAAAATGGGATGATTACGCCCAACAAGTGTTTGATGCACTGAAATTGTCTTCAGCACCACTCATCAGTCCCCTAAATTATGACAAAAATTACATCCTATATATATCAGCATCCAAGACTGCTTTGGTCAGAGTGTTGATCCAGGAAGGCCTAGATGGGAAGGAGCATGTAATATAATATGTCAGAAAAACCTTATCAGGCACAACATTAAGATATGAACCTGAATAAAAGACTGCCTTATCATTGATTCATATAATCCAAAAGCTTTGCCACTACATCATCTTAAAGACCACTATGGTCATCGCAGATATTAACCCCATCAAATATCATCTCATGCGCCACCTATTGAACCACAAATACGTCCGTTGGATAGTCACTCTCCAACAATATGACTTACGGTTTCACTCGCCCAAAAGAAAAAAGGCGCTAATCTTAGCAGAGTGCATTACGGGCCTCCCAAGTCATACTAAAGGATCACCAGTAAATGATTCACTACCATATGAACATATCTTCCTTGTAGCAACCTATTGAGCCCAAAGATGTCCTTTTCTTTCACCAAATTTCACTTCATTTCCTTTGTCCTTTATCAGTTATAGGCTTAAAAGATCAATAGGATTGATTAAAGTCACTTTAATAATGCATACAATGATTGACTTACTATACTTTTGTGGTATTGTTGTTGTAGTAATTTTTTACTAGACTTAGCTACAGAATGCAGCCATTCTGTAGCTAGTCGCCTATTCCGCAGCTATCTTCATGTTCACACAGGTTACAGGTGTCACTTAAAGGAAAAACGCATATGGTTGAATTACAGAACTCACCTACATCATTCCTTGCCCTCTACGAAGTATGAGCAAAAATCTTCAAGTGGTTATGCACATGCAGGAAACCCAAACTAAGAAGTATATTCCTACCAGAACAAGGACTCTACAGATGTCTTCAGCAAAGTACAAGGCCTCCACAAGAGTTCTAATTTGATTTTAATTGAAAAATACACTTATCCCTATTTCTTCTCTAGGGCAGTTATGTATTTCTCTTATAATAATAACTTGGGAAACCGAGAGACAGTTAGTTAGTTGATGTTTTATTGTTAAGTTGTACAAGACCGTAATACTCTATTTTTGAAGCGTTTTCCTTTAATGAAAGAAGAACAACTTTAATACATGATTTCAAGCAATATTGAAGAGATTTGTGTGCTAATATGGTGGTAGAGGGCCCCTACTTCTCGAGAGGCTCTGTGCATATTGTTTATATAAGTAACTTTAGCTCTGTTTCATTCCTAATTTAGGTAGTTTTCTGAACTTTACGTTTTATGCTCACTTACATCGAATGTTACAGCCAGTCTTGTTCTTATGAATTGTTCCAAAATATCACTAACACTGTGTTATTACTCAGATTTTCCTTGAAGTTGTTGGGAAGAGGAAAGGGGTCCGAGGTAACCACAAACCAACTTTTAGGTATAGAATCTAGCCAATCTGTACCCAGAGAGGGCTCTCTCTATAAAATTTAGCTTTGTTTTGAAAGATATTAGGCTAGTTATAAATTCCAAGGGTTTTGATTGAGTTTGGGTGATGAAATTCAATAGCTGAGGGTAATATTGAGTAATTTAGTCCATTGGGCTAATGGATTCAAAGAGGATAACTTAACTAGATTAAGTCTCTTAACAAAAGATGGTTTCACAGAGAAATATAATCAAACAGGGAACAATTATAGATCTAAAGTGAATGGGATGAAACTCAAATGGATGAAGGGCAATTAAGAATCCTTCAACACATAAGAAAGAGGGAAATTGAGTGATTATTAATAAAGAGCAATTAAGTATTCTTTACTAAATAATCAAAATGCTTAAGCTAGAAAAACATGAGAAATTAAGAATTCACTGTTTAAACCAGTTCAGAAGAAAACATTTAGAATAACAATGATTAAAATAAGATTACACTTAAGCACTTTCTGATTTATTCCTTTTCGTTAATCATTCAGAAATGAAACACAGATGGTATAATAAACAAATATAAATACTTCAACACATAAGAGATAGATGACTTATTGATCCGTAGTCTGACACAAGAATCCTATAAAAATTCTTTCGTATCAATTCCTCATCCAGCTAGCCACACGAAATTTCTCCAATAGCACTTTATTCCAAAATAGTCAATGTTACAGCAAAGTCCAAAAAATCCACCCTGAATACTCCGATTGAGGGAGTATTTATACAAAATTTAGAAAAAATATCTTATAACAACTTGAGATATAATCTAGGATGACTCATAAGTATATTACAATAAAATAGAGATAGATGGTCTCGTAGATAAGAAAAATGATAACTGATGTTGTGCTTTTTCCTTCTTTTGAGAATGTGTTGGAGGCAGGCCCTATATTTGGCTTGCAGTTGTGCTCTTCGGTAGTTCTGTGCTGGCTGCTTCGTTTAACTGATACTCTTTGACTGCTCTGATACACTTTGACTTTTATTCATCCTTTTATCCTTCTTACACTGACTTACAGTAGTATATAATAAAAAATTCATGAAAAGATAGTTTTTACAAAAGTTCTAACATGTCTTTCCACCATTTATCTTCTGGTATCCTAGTCCTTTGTAGATTTCTATGAGTTTCATCAGTCTTTGTATACCTAAAGAAATTAGTTTGAACAGGGAACAAATGCTTTACTTCATGCTCAAGATAAAATAAATTTTCCAATCTATCATGAAGAATTTTTCCTGTAGGTAATGTTGTTGTTGATGAACTAGTTGAAGTACTGGTCTGAGTGTCAGCATGCTTGTCCAGTTTTTCAACATAACTTTCAAGGCCCATCAATTTATCTTCTGAAACTAAAGGGTTGGGAATTCCTTTATCCAATAAAATATTAAATCTTTTTCTGAAGCCAATGATTTCTTCTTGCATATCAGAACATCTTCGTTCTAGATTCTGCATCATAGTTCTTTTGGTAAAAACTCTTTTTATTTCCAAAATGGTTCCTGTCCTATCCTGAATGCCAAGTTCTTCAAGTTGATGCTTCTTTCGAGTATTTAGAAAACGGATAAGTCTATCAGCTTCTTCAGGCATGTTTTCCAATTCTTCTCTTGCTCTCAGGACTTCTTCCATAGCCAATTTGACTAAATCATTTCTTTCATGCATTATTTGAATTGAGGGCCAGACATCTCTTATTGACGAGATGATGTTTTCCCAAAGAATTTCATTTATTTCCTTCAAAGGCTTCTCCAATGTGAGATCCTTTTCCAACTTGCTGACCAACTTTTCCAATTTGTTGAACTCTCTTGTTTTATCTGCAACAATCATTTTCGAGAGATCATATTTCTGTTCCAAACTGGTGAGTTGCACTTTTGTTCTCTGTAGCTCTGTCACTTGGAGTTTCATTTCCTCCATTGACTTTATTAATTCTTCTGTACTCAAATTTGAAGTATTTACCTGTGACAATTCTGTTGGTTGACCTGTTGTTGTAGTACCTGCAATCATTTCAGTTGTAAAGGCTGGAGTATTTGACTGCTTATCTTTCAATGCCTTTTCAAGCTCTTTTTCTGTTTCATTAAGTTGCTCATTCAATTTTAAGAGCAAGTACATTAATTCTTCTTCAGAATTTTGCTTTATAATTTCTGCAGTCTGAGGATGTCTTAATGCTGGTAACTTCAATTGTTTTCTCAAAGCTGCAATGTCATCATCTTTTTTCTTGATCAAAGTTTCTATACCTTTGACATTCTTGGGATTATGACCCAAACTAATAATAATTTCCTCCAAAGTCTTAATCCTGTTGTCCTTTGTTGGGAAAAATACTGAGAGGGGGGGTGAATCAGTATTTAGGGAAAACTAAAATTTTTACTTTTTCATGCTCTAAAACCCATACGCGACTTTGCTGAATACAACTAGCGTATACACGCAGATATCCTTCATGAAACTCGCGTATACACAAAGATCTAATTATGCCATTAATTCTTCACTTATATCATTCTATCATTCATTCATTGGCGTTCTATAAACAGTAAACATGTGCAGTAAGAACATAATAAACCATCACACATAAGCATCACACATGAACACCAGGATTTTAGGTGGAAACCCAAGTCGGGAGAAAACCACCACTGTAGTTGCTCAGCCTTCAATATTTTATTATAGAGAAAACATCTTACAACATATGTGCTGGCGCAGACTCCTACCAGCACGCAGGCACCCACCTGCGCTCGTTTACCAGCCTCTCCTGGAAGGGAGCTCCAACCCCATGACTCGTTTACCAGCCTCTCCTGGAAGGGAGATACGTCCCCCTGATCTCGTTTACCAGCCTCACCTGGAAGGGAGCTACAACCCCCTGACTGAAGGTTGCGACCCTCAGCACCTCTATGGACCACGTTTCATCAATTTTCACACTGGATCCAAAGCTTCCCCATGCTTCAGCAGACCCTAGTTTGCATACGCGCTTTCCTTTCACTGATCCCGCGTATATACGCGCCTTCTACCATACAAACCCGTGTATACTTCTGTACATATTACAGAGCTAATTTCACTGCGCATACACGCTTTCTCTTCAGCGAAGCCGCGTATATACGCGCTTCTTCTGCGGAAAAATAGCGTATGGTTCTTCAGACATTTAGGTCATTGCAATTCTTCAGAACAGACATATCACACTGATTTTACCCTTTACGTCTGACAGATGTTCACCTCATCTCAGATCTAATCATTCCATAAACAAATACATTTCAGATCTAGATTCCCTTCTTCATCATTTACTTGATAGGTGCTCCATGCATTCAGATCTATCATTCAACTGTAACCCTTTCCATTCAAATATACTTCAGAGAGAAGTATTCATTCAAGCTCAGAAATCTTGCACCACCCTCATGATTTGCATAATGCATTTCTTCTCTTTATATAGGTTTACCCTTTTTCAATACCATGAGCCAAAACCACATTACTTCCGATGGTATTCCTGGACGGGGTCACATAGACGAATCATTACTCAATACAATGGGTCAATACCATGGTGGTTACCCCTGGTTTTGCACTTTTTGAGCGCTTTTTGCCCATACGCAACTTGGCACGTACTTTACCGCGTGCATACGCGACTTCTCCTAGACAAATCCGCGTATGCCTTGAAACATACTCTTTTCATCATAGATCTAGCACATACTGAATTTCTTTCTTCATTACCTTCTGTACTCACTATAGATACATCAGATTTACATTATTTAACAAGATCATCAAGACATATTCCATCAAGCACAACTTCATCAAGTGGGTTGCCATTCAAGGACAACATTCTATCAAGTGGGTTGCCATCAAGGACAACACTCTGCATCATATTGCCAACAACCTCCCCCTTTGGACTTGACGGCAACCACGATGGTGTTTGATCACTACAACAGATAAATACATTAAGAACACAATGACACCAAGTCACTCTCCTCATTCTTTGACACCATTCAAACACCATGTCACTCTCCCCCTTTGACATCAAGGGCAAAGGATAGACCAAAACCAACACAAGGTTTTTCTGCAGATCTGATGTACACTGAGGTGACCAAGCTCCCCCGAAGTTCAAAAATATTTTTCAATGAAGTACATGACTCTATGAACTTCTATCACAAAAGACTCATACTTACATCAAAGATCCAACCAAGTGGATTTACATATGAGACCCAAATACCCAACCAAGTGGGTTTACAAATTTGACTTAGCTACCCAACCAAGTGGGTTTACAGATTTTGACAAGTCCTTAAATGATTGAATATTACAAATTTACATCATGGGTCTCAACATGACCTTTTCATCAAACTAAAATATAACTTTACATGACCAATACCAGAAAGACCTCAAGAGAGAGATCATTTTTTAGAAACAACATAATGCCAACAATGCATTACACTAGGGCTCCCCCTAAAAAGTGCATCCAATGCATCCTTTCCATATGACCAAGGCTCCTCCTTAACTTGTGCAACTTGAACACCTTCAACAGCAAGTCATCAACAACAAATTCTGCATGATCTTTCCATATCTCTGAATCATAAGACTTCTATCTCATCCAACAGATACTCTTCATCAAGTAACAATCCGGGCTCATCCATGATCTTCAGCATAAGAAACCAAGTACATTTCATCATTATTTAGAACTGAGAAAACAAGTTGAAACGGAGTCAATAATACAGTTATTAACAATTAGACTGATGATCCCCCTGAACCTCTGCTCCATATCTTCAGCTATCATATAAATTCTCTTATCATCAATGCATACGCGACTGTGTCTGCTGTGACTCGCGTGTATACGTGAATTTTGTTCATCTAACCCGCGTATGGAAAGTGAAGTATAGAAATTTTCACATTCCTTCATCTCCCCCTGAAGTTGTACCACCTGTTCCTATCATCTTCATATCAGATGTACTGTCAGAAACAAATATAACCAGAATAACCAAACAGTACTGAAAAATGCTGACCCCCAACCAAAAATTGTCAGCAATTATCCATACGTGGATGTATGTTAATATACTCGCGTATATACACGACTGTGTTTCATCAAAACCACGTATTCATTTTAATCTTCTGATTTTAAGCAGATTTGTTCTTTTGACTGGCAGAGACTACTCCCAGTTTCTGTCTTAGATACTCGAATGCTTCCCTGGGCAGAGGTTTGGTAAAGATATCAGCAACTTGTTCCTTGGAAGGAACATACTCCAACTTCACCTTTTGTTCAAGCACTTGTTCACGTAAGAAGTGATACTTGATGGGAATGTGCTTGGTCTTTGAATGCATAACATGATTCTTTGAGATACTGATGGCACTTGTGTTATCACACATAATGGAGATAGGAGATGTACATTTGATTTGGAAATCTTGCAAGGTTTGCATCATCCAAAGGAGTTGAGTGCAACAAGATGCGGCAGCCACATATTCTGCTTCTGTTGTAGATAAGGCAATAGAATTTTGCTTCTTGCTAAACCAAGATACTAACCGGGGTCCCATATAGAATGCACCACCACTAGTGCTTTTCCGATCATCAACACTTCCAGCCCAATCTGCATCAGTGTAAGCATGAAAAGTAAGATCAGCATTCTTTGGATACCATAGACCAAGGTCTTGAGTTCCTTGAAGATATTTGAAAATTCTTTTAACAGCCTGAAGGTGAGACTCTTTTGGATTAGCTTGGAATCGTCCAACAATCCCAACTACATGCATAATGTCTGGTCTGGTCCCAGTGAGATAAAGTAGACTTCCTATCATTGATCTGTATTCTGGTTGATTCACCGTGGGAGAATCATCATGAGAACTGAGATTGCATCCGGTTATCATTGGTGTACTTACGGGTTTGCATTCTTCCATGCCATACTTCTTCAGAATTTGCTTAAGATATTTTGCTTGTGATAGGAATATACCATCTGCAGTTTGATGCACTTGCAAGCCAAGAAAGAATGTTAGTTCCCCCAGTAAGGACATTTCAAATTCTTGCTGCATGACAGAAGCAAATTTTTGACTCATAGATTCTTCGTTACTCCCAAAAATGATATCATCAACATATACAACCACAATCAATAGTTTATCATTTTCAACTTTGTGTATAAGTTGCTATCAGCAGACCCCTTTGAAAATCCTTGTTGATGAAGATATTTGTCAAGACGATAATACCAAGCCCTTGGAGCTTGTTTGAGACCATATAGAGCCTTTTTAAGTCTGCAAACAAGATTTGCATCATTTCCCAAAATGAATCCTTCCGGTTGTTCTATATATACTTCTTCTTCTAGATCACCATTAAGAAAAGCAGATTTAACATCCATTTGATAAACTTTGATTTGTTGATAACTTGAGAAAGCAAGAAACATTCTTATGGCTTCAAGTCTAGCTACAGGAGCAAAAGTTTCTTCAAAGTCTATACCTTCTTGTTGAGTATACCCTTTGCAAACCAATCTAGCTTTGTTTCTTACAACATCCCCATTCTCATTAACTTGTTCTTGAAAATCCATTTAGTTCCAATGACATTTTTATCATGTGGTCTAGGTACCAATTCCCAAGTGTCATTCTTTTCAATTTGATCAAGCTCTTCATTCATGGCTTGCTTCCAACATTCATCTTTGCTAGCTTGATTGACATTGTGTGGTTAAATTGTGGATAGTAGTGCTAGATGACTAGAAGATCCCACAAGACTTCTCCTTGTTCGTACACCTGATTCCTTGTCTCCCAAAATTTGAGATTCGGGATGATTCTTTTAAACATATCTGGATGGAGCTTTTTCAGATAGATCATTTTCAGGTTCTTCATTGGATCCACTTTCTATATCATTTCTATTTGATGTAGAAGGACATAAGTCACCATCATCTTCTTTTGTTGTTTGTTTTTCTTCTTTAGGGGCTGCAGGAGACTCATCAATAACAACATCAATACATTCAACAATCTTTCGAAGCCTTTTATTGTAACATTTGTAAGCTTTGCTTGTAGATGAGTAACCAAGAAATATCCCTTCATCTGATCTAGGTTCAAACTTGCCAAGCTTTTCATCATTATTTTTGATAAAGCATTTACTTCCAAAAACTCTAAAATGATTCAAAGATGGAGAATTACCATACCAGAGTTCATATGGAGTTTTGTCACTATTTACCCGAACATGAGCCTTGTTGAGAATGTTAGCTGCTGTATGTGCTGCTTCACCCCAGAACATGTCAGGAGTTCCAAAATCATCAAGCATAGCTCTAGCCATTTGTTGAATTGTTCTATTCATTCTTTCTGCTACGCCATTTTGTTGTGGAGTGCCTGCTACAGAGAACTGTCTTTTTATGCCATGATGTTCACAAAATTCAAAGAATTCATTTGATGTATATTCTCCTCCTCGATAAGATCTAAGACACTTTATTTTTAGATCTAATTCATTTTCTACCAATGCTTTGAAGATCTGAAATTTTTCAAATGCTTCATCTTTGTGTTTAATGAACCCGATCCAACACATTCTAGAGTAATCATCAATAAATAAGATATAGTATTCTTCCCCACGTGGTGAATTTTTCCTCATAGGTCCACATATTTCAGTATGAATGAGTTCAAGAGGCTCACTTGATGATCCTTATTTGGCATTAAATCGTACTCTGGTCTGCTTACCGAATTGACAAGATTTGCATATGATACTTTCTGGTAGATTAATATTGGGAAGACCACGAACAGCTTGAAGTCCGCTTGCTTTGTTGATTTGAGAGAAGCTCAGATGCCCCAGCCTTCTATGCCATAGCCAATTTTCTGAAGACTTTCTCAAGTAACATTGATCTATGTCGTTCAGTACATACAGGTTGCTAGGATTTCTTTTTCCTTTTATAATGATTTTACCTGTATCAAGATCACGAACCACACATTCCTTTGAACTAAAGACCACTTCTGTTCCTTGATCACACATTTGACTTACACTTAACAAGTTATGCCTTAATCCATCCACATACATGACATCATTAGACTTCACTTTTTCTTTTAGAAATACTGACCCTTTTCCTTTAATTACAGCAGGAGTATCATTTCCAAATGTAACTTTCTTTTCCTTTTCTAAAGCATTATATGTAAGAAGTTTTCTTTTGTCACCCGTCATGTGTCTTGAGCACCCACTATCAATGTACCATTGATTTTCTTCACCTTCTGCAAATAATGCTATCCCACAATTTTCAACCTGTATTTCTTTCTTTTTCCATACTTTAGAGCTTGAGGGAACATGTTCTTTTGGTTGGACCTTGCTCCTGCATTCAGATTCTTCATGACCAAAGTTATTGCAATAAGTACATTCAACTTCGTTTTGAAGAGGAGAAAAGTTGTTATAGGTGTTCTTCTTTGGTTCAATATTCATCCTTTTATTTCTTGCTTCTCTTGTCATGATGGTTTTATATGCAACACATTGAACAACTTTATGACCAAAATTGTGACATGAGAAACATTGTCCATTGAAGTAGAAATTTCTACGATCATGAAATCTTCTATTTGAATTTACCTGTTGGTTGTAGCTTCTTTGAAAGATCTCCCTGTTAGTGTTTCTTGAATTGAGATGGTCATGCTTTACCTGCAAAGATCCTTTGTTCCCTTGCTGAGTGGCTGAATGTAGTGAACCAGCTGTGGCTGCTTTCAGATAATTTGGTGCTGAAGTCTGGGAAGATTCCCCAGCATATCCAAGACCTGTTTTTATAAGAGGAGACCGTTGTATCTTGATAATCTCATCTAAGGTTTCTGAACCTTTAGCAAATCTAAGATTGAGAGTTTTCACTTTCTCATTATCTTTCCTTAGACTTACTACTTCACACTCCAATTCCTCAATGCATTTTTCCTTTGCTTCAAGCTGATTTTCAAGAGTCTCTATGATTATGTTCTTTTCTTCTAGGATTACTTTGAGTTGATTGTTTTCTTCAAGAAAATCATTGTCTTCCAGAGCATCCACAAAAGTATCCTTTTCTTCTCTAGATTCTTTTTCCATGAGCAGTTTAATATCTTGTTCACATTCTTCCTCACTATTAGATAACTCATCACTGTCTTCATTAATATAGTAACTTTTCCTTGTGCTAGATCGATTCTTATTCCTTCTTGCTACTTCTTGTCCTTTAGCAGATGTTTCTTTATAAGGACACTTTGCAGCATAATGACCAACTCTTCCACAATCAAAACATTTGAAAGGAATCTTACCTTTGAACCTTCTGGTTCCTAGTTGGAGTCTTCTCACAAAATTTGCTTCTTCTTCTTCTTCAGATATATAGCTGGATTCCTTGACAACTTCCTTTTCTTTTCCTTTTGCAGACACCTTAAAAGCAGCTTCTTTGATTTGAGAAGGACCTCCTTGTCTCATTTCAAAAGCAGTCAGGATACCATGTAATTGAACAACAATAAGAGTTTGCAGATCTTGCCTTTCTTCAATGGCTGAAACTTTAGAGTCAAATTTTGAAGTCAAAGATCTTAAGACTTTTTCCACCAGAGTAGTATCGGCTATGGTTTCACCCAAATTTCTCATTCAATTTACAATATCATCTAGATGTAAAAAGAAACTGGCAATACTTTCATCACTATGCATCCTCAAATTTTCATATTCAATTCTGAGAGTTTGGAGTTTTGCACTTTTTACCTTTGTATCTCCTTCATAGCTCAGAATGATTTTGTCCCATATTTCTTTTGCTGAATTTAGCTGCATCACCTTAGAAAATTCTGGTTCAGACATGCTTCCTAATAAGACATTCACCGCTTTGGCATTGATTTCATACTTCTTCCTTTCTGCTGCATCAGTAGGAATACTTGCCGGGTATTGATAACCTTCTTCCACGATTGCCCATACATCTGCACCAAGACTTTGCAGATATGCTTTTGTTCGTACCTTCCAGAATATCAGATTGCTTCCATTGAATAGAGGTGGCTTTAGAGACATTACTCCTTCAAGACTTCCCATTGCGACAGATCTCCTTCAAGCGATCAAGCTTCTGCAGAAAGACCTGCTCTGATACCAATTGTTGGGAAAAATACTGAGAGGGGGGGTGAATCAGTATTTAGGGAAAAATAAAATTTTTACTTTTTCATGCTCTAAAACCCATACGCGACTTTGCTGAATACAACTAGCATATACACAAGGATATCCTTCATGAAACTCGCGTATACACAGAGATCTAATTATGCCATTAATTCTTCACTTATATCATTCTATCATTCATTCATTGGTGTTCTATAAATAGTAAACATGTGCAGTAAGAACAGAATAAACCATCACACATAAGCATCACACATGAACACCAGGATTTTAGGTGGAAACCCAAGTCGGGAGAAAACCACCGCTGCAGTTGCTCAGCCTTCAATATTTTATTATAGAGAAAACATCTTACAATATATGTGCTGGCGCAGACTTGACCAGCACGCAGGCACCCACCTGCGCTCGTTTACCAGCCTCTCCTGGAAGGGAGCTACGACCCCCTGACTCGTTTACCAGCCTCTCCTGGAAGGGAGCTACGACCCCCCGATCTCGTTTACCGGCCTCACACGGAAAGAGGCACAGCCACAGCCCAGAAGGTTCCGACCACCAACCTGCCTCTATGGACCACGTTTCATCAATTTTCACCTGCCCCGGATCCAAGCTTCCATGCCCCAGGCAGACCCTAGTTTCATGCGTGCTTTCACTCGCGATCCAGCGTATATAAGCACCTTCTGCATACAAACCATTAATATATGTCAGAGCTAATTTCACTGCGCATACACGCTTTCTCTTCAGCGAAGCCACGTATATACGCGCTTCTTCTGCGGAAAAATAGCGTATGGTTCTTAAGACATTTAGGTCATTGCAATTCTTCAGAACAGACATATCACACTGATTTTACCCTTTACGTCTGACAGATGTTCACCTCATCTCAGATCTAATCATTCCATAAAAAAATACATTTCAGATCTAGATTCCCTTCTTCATCATTTACTTGATAGGTGCTCCATGCATTCAGATATATCATTCAACTGTAACCCTTTCCATTCAAATATACTTCAGAGAGAAGTATTCATTCAAGCTCAGACATCTTGCACCACCCTCATGATTTGCATAATGAATTTCTTCTCTTTATATAGGTTTACCCTTTTTCAATACCATGAGACAAAACCACATTACTTCCGATGGTATCCCTGGACGAGGTCACATAGACGAATCATTACTCAATACAATGGGTCAATACCATGGTGGTTACCCCTGGTTTTGCACTTTTTGAGCGCTTTTTTCCCATACGCGACTTGGCACGTACATTACCGCGTGCATACGCGACTTCTCCTAGACAAATCCGCGTATGCCTTGAAACATACTCTCTTCATCATAGATCTAGCACATACTGAATTTCTTTCTTCATTACCTTCTGTACTCACTGTAGATACATCAGATTTACATTATTTAACAAGATCATCAAGACATATTCCATCAAGCACAACTTCATCAAGTGGGTTTCCATTCAAGTACAACATTCTATCAAGTGGGTTGCCATCAAGGACAACACTCTGCATCATATTGCCAACATCCTTAGCCTGAGAAGATGCTTTTTCAAGACTTAACTGAGCATTAGTATTTTCCAAAGAATCTTGCAATTTATGGGTCATCATTGATTTATCTGTCAGAGTATAATAAATCATCTCACCTATCTGTTTATGCAGCTAAATTTGATCCAAAGGATGAATATCCTTTGCTAAGACTTCAAAATTAGTCCTGATATAATCTGCAGCGGTTTGAGGTTGCTGCACTTTGGGTTTGAAGTGACTCATTATCATTTTACCTTGTTGAATGTCATAGGCTGACATCAATCTCTATTGATTCTTAGGAGCCATCTTCAAACATTGATTGTACACTTGAAGTCTGAGAGGATCATTTCTGGCCTTTATGTTTATGAATGTTCTTTTAATGTCCCAGGCATCTTTCATTGGTGGTTTGAAAGATGACACTTCTGGACATTGTTGCCTTGGCAGTTCTTTCCTTTGTAAAGTAGTGGATGTCCCACTGATTGAACCTGTTTGCTGACTACCCAATTCTTCTTGTGTTTGACTATCAGGGACTTCATGAACAGATTCCACTTCTGGAAGAGGATTCAATTTTTGTCTTTTAACATTAGGCTGTCCAGAAAATCTAGTGACAGGAGTAGCTGCTTCATCATCTCTCTTTTTTCCCTTTTCTACCTTAAGAAGAGTTTGTAAAATTGACACTTCTACCACATTGGTCTGAGTAAGAGGAATATGTACTTGACCCTGTTCTTTAGAAGTCTGAGGTTGTTCTGTCATTGTAAATTTTTCTGTAATTTGTATATCAACCTCTTTTTCTTTTCCTCTAGATGCTACTATAGCCAATGCACTACTTTCCTGTAAATTTGGTTGAGAAGTCCCAGCAGAAGAAGAACCAATACCTGGTATTTGTACCTGTCCAAAAGAGTCTAGGTCAAGTATTTTTTCAAGGTCTTTCATTACATTTTCAACATTGACTTGCTCACTATCCTATTCTACCAATGTCCCTTCCATCCATTCATCCTTATTGGCATACTGTTCAATTTCTGGGATTCTTTGATGAATGTATGGTGATATTTTATTTTTCATTCTTCTATCACAAATGAAGCTATTTGGGTCATAAGGTACCCAGTAGAAATTTTTTTGTAATTTAAGATAATCTTCTAATATTCTTTCAGCTTCCTTTCCAGCATCTCTAGAGTTGCAGACAAAGGGACCTAGCTGACTTTTAATCCTGAGTTGAGCCTTTTTCTTTGCATTACAAAAATGAACTATATCTGAATTGATCATTTTCCTGAAATACTCTAATGCAAAGAGTCTCATTGGGACATTTTTTTGAAACTTGAATGGGCATAACTCACATCCATAGATCCTGATTTCTGTGTGATTTTGGTATAGGTACCAGTCACCTATCCTATATTGCTTTGAAAGTTGAAGAATTTTCTTGATTTCACTGTTGACGCTTGGAGGAGAAACTCCTGTCAACAAGGTGGTTGAAGGGAGTATAAATAGGTCAACAAACTTATTGTAGGAATAAGGGGAATCAGGGGAATTATGAGTAATGGCAGACCAAAAGATAACAGATTTAGAATTTCCTTTGGCATCAAACTTTTTGAGATGGAAAGGAAAACTTTCAGATTGGTAATAAAGCATGAGATGATAAATAACAGAAGAATACGTGAACACTCGTTCATTCTCTAATCTCATGAACTGATCATGGATTTTGTTTGCAATATATGAAGCCAAATCATACTTGACAGTAGGGGGCTGTCCAGGGGTGAAAATAGATAACAATACTAGGTTTAATTGGTCAACATACTCACTAGTATTGAAACCCATTATAGAGGATATCATATTTAGAATAAGTCTTCCCACATCAGTGAAGAAAGTATAACCATAGGGGGCAGGGCCTTTGGGCTGATGTTCTGGTAACATGAAGGTCTGGCATAGATGATTTAACTTTTCATGGGATAATTTGGTAGATTTCTCAAGTAATTCTCCCATGGATAGGGGAGTGAGGGCTTGACCAGGTTGAAATTGTAACATCTCGTTGATAGACTGAGCAGTTATGGGAAAAAGGATAGTCTGACTCAGGGACAAAATTGCTCTTTGATTGGGATCATAGTTTGCATGACAGTAATGGATTATCTCTAGAAAAATGTGGATTGAGGGGAGAAGGTACATGGGAAGATTGGATTCCCATAATCCAAAAATGTCAGAACCTTTCAAGTAATTATCTCTGCAGTGACAGAAGATTCGAAGAGGATTTTCACTGAGAACCAAGTCTTTAATTTGGAAATCTCTGTCTACTAAAGGTAGATAATCTAAATCTCTGTGAGGGGCATTAAGGGGTGTGACATTCAGAGCCACGAGAACCTCCATTTCTGGTTCTTGTGGATTCAGAAATGAATTCAGGGTTTTTTATGAAAAAAAACAGGCACAATCATAGGATTATGAATAGAATTGCAGTTCTGGGGATTTGAGGAATGAAATAAAAATCAATTTTGAACTCTTCTTTAGTTTCTCGTGTGGAATTCAAAACAAAAACCAGGATTTTACAGAGTTTGATGGGAATTGCGGTAAATACCTATCTTCCGGGAAATGAACAGTAATTGGAGCAGGTATAAGCTATGGCAGATGATTTCTGAATGCTCGACTGCAATTTTCCTTAGCAAGGTGGCAGTTGATGGCATTCAACAGTTGATTTTGGAATTTTCTGCATGAGACTCTGGTTGTAGAACAATGAAAATGACGCGGCACATTTTTTTTATTCACAAAGTCAAAAGTTTGGTAGGTTTTTAATTTTTTAATTGATGACGTCAACACGTACGGAGGTTTCGTCAGGGGAGGCAGGCGGTAAGCGGTTTCCATCGCACTGCTTTTGAGGAAGGGCGGTTTTGAGCGGAGGGCGAGCGATTCCATACAATGAATGATGCGTGGCTCTGTACGATCCAGAAAACCGCTTCGCCATCGTGCGTTATCGTTCGGACGAGGATGGCTAGTGATATGAGTAATAACCATTGATCTCAGATTGATTGATCGAATGGTGGTCGGGGTGACGAGATGAAGGAAAGATAACGAGCGGGCCCAATGTGATTTATTATGAATTAATCGCATCGGGGATGATTCGATTGGCAGATACATGTTATTAATTAATCACGAGGATTAATTAACCATTATTGATATGGCGAGGAGGTCGGGTTGGTTTATTAATTGGAAATTTAACCAATTAATTAAAGTTATATGGTTATTTTTCAACCAACGGGCGGAATATATAGTTTATGGGAAATTTTTATATTTAAATTAATACAGGAAAGGGGGGAATTTTAATAAGGATTTAAATAATAAAATTAGGAGTTAATATGAAAAATGAAAGAAGCGCTAAGTGTAAACATTAGGTTAATGTTTTTAACTTATGCTTTTATGAGGAATGTTTTTATGAAATATTTGCATGATTTTCCTAAGTAAAATGGGATTTTACTTAGAAAAAGATTTCTTAGAGGTGAATGAATGTCATGATGAATGAATTTAAGTACTTAGGCTTTTTCAATTATTGGGCCGAGGGTCCGGTCACTCCAAAAGTCAAGGAAATGACTTGAGCCCCTCCAATTTTCAAATGCCTTAGTACTTAGGGGAAATTAGTGAAATTTTTAGGGAAAAATGAAAGGGGAAGTTAATAATATGACTATGCCTTTCTTGCAATTCTTCCAGTGTATTGTCTGCCTTTGCACTTGTGATGAAAATAAAAAAAATGAACACATCTAAAGCCATCATCCATCACATGTAATTCTGCAACAACATCTACCTACCCTACCTACTTTACCCTACCATTTTTTCTTCTTTATTAGGGTGCACTTAAACTGGCAAAACCTTATCACACTTTTCTTTTACATATGGAAATCTATCTAATTCTAACCTTATTACATCCAAGGGCTTAGATTAAACTGTTGAGCTCTTTTTATTTACTCTACCTATCTACTTATCTGCCAAGATTAAACAGTTTGGTCAGATTTTATTCTCTATATCTAAAACATAAAATTGAAAGATGAACTAGCCAAGCTTAAATTGTTTGACTATTCATAAATTGTGGCATAAAATACAAATTGCACACAATTTTGTTTATTACAAAAGACAAAAAAGTAGTGGCATTTAGACTTGCACACTTTCCTTGGCCTTTCTTTTGGTGGGGTTCATTTTCTTTTACTTTTTTGTCCATTTTTATTCTTTTCACCCTTTGATTTTTCTTTTAGGGTATACCCTCTTTAAATTTTTTAAATTTTTTGATTTTTGATAATATGGAAAACCTTTGCAACAAGAAAAAGGTATGAAAATATTACATAGACCATCAAGTCAATCATGAAACATGACAACTATTGGTATAGGAGTCTAACACTGGCTCAACTTGGGGAAGGATTTTCCTGGTGAAAAGTCAAGAACAACAGTTTAGTTGTCCTCAAAATGATTTTGAATGAACCATGGAATGTTTTCCTAGTCATTCCTTTATTGTATGTATGATAGTAGTACTTCTGAAGCTTAGGGCCTTCTCTAATCTCATGAACTGATCATGGATTTTGTCTGCAATATATGAAGCAAAATCATACTTGACAGCAGGGGGTTGTCCAGGGGTGAAAATAGATAACAATACTAGGGTTAATTGGTCAACATACTCACTAGTATTGAAACCCATTATAGAGGATATCATATTTAGAATAAGTCTGCCCACATCAGTGAAGAAAGTATAACCATAAGGGGGAGGGCCTTTGGGCTGATGTTCTGGTAACATGAAGGTCTGGCATAGACGATTTAACTGTTCATGGGATAATTTGGTAGATTTTTCAAGTAATTCTCCCATGGACAGGGGAGTAAGGGCTTGACCAGGTTGAAATTGTAACATCTCGTTGATAAACTGAGTAGTTATGGGAAAAAGGATAGTCTGACTCGGGGACAAAACTACTCTTTGATTGGGATCATAGTTTGCATGACAGTAATGGATTATCTCCTGGAAAATGTGGACTGAGGGGAGAAGGTACATGGGAAGATTGGATTCCCATAATCCAAAAATGTCATAACCTTTCAAGTAATTATCTCTGCAGTGACAGAAGATTCGAAGGTGATTTTCACTAAGAACCAAGACTTTAATTTGGAAATCTTTGTCTACTAAAGGTAGATAATCTAAATCTCTGTGAGGGGCATTGAGGGGTGTGACATTCAGAGCCACGGGAACCTCCATTTCTAGTTCTTGTGGATTCAGAAATGAATTCGAGGTTTTTTATGAAAAAAAACAGGCACAATCACAGGATTATGAATATAATTACAGTTCCAGGGATTTGAGGAATGAAATAAAGATCATTTTTGAACTCTTCTTTAGTTTCTCGTGTGGAATTCAAAACAAAAACCAGGATTTTACAAAGTTTGATTGGAATTGAGGGAAATACTTGTCTTTCGGGAAATGAACAGTAATTGGAGCAGGTATAAGCTATGGCAGATGATTTCTGAATGCTCGGTTGCAATTTTCCTTAGCAAGGTGGCAGTTGATGGCATTCGACAGTTGATTTTAGAATTTTCTGCATGAGACTCTAGTCGTAGAACAATGAAAATGATTCGGGCACATTTTTTTTATTCACAAAGTCAAAAGGTTGGCAAGCTTTTAATTTTTTAATTGATGACATCAGCAGGTACGGAGGTTTCATCAGGGGAGGTAGGCGGTAAGCAGTTTCCATCGCACTGCTTTTGAGGAAGGGCGGTTTTGAGAGGAGGGCGAGCGATTCCATATGATGAACGACTTGTGGCTCTGTACGATCCAGAAAACCTCTTGGCCATTGCGCATTATCATTCGGACGAGGATGGCTAGCGATATGAGTAATAACCATTGATCTCAGATTGATTGATCGAACGGTGGTCAGGGTGACGAGATGAAGGAAAGATAACGAGTGGGCCCAATGTGATTTATTATGAATTAATCACATCGGGGATGATTCGATTGGCAGATACAGGTTATTAATTAATCATGAGGATTAATTAACCCTTATTGATATGGTGGGGAGGTCGGGTTGGTTTATTAATTGGAAATTTAACCAATTAATTAAAGTTATATGGTTATTTTTCAACCAACGGGCGGAATATATAGTGTATGGGAAATTTTATGGGTCTGGTCCCTCCAAAAGTCAAGGAAATGCCTTGAGCCCCTCCAATTTTCAAATGCCTTAGTACTTAGGGGAAATTGGTGAAATTTTTAGGGAAAAATGAAAGGGGAAGTTAATAATCTGACTTTGCCTTGCTTGCAATTCTTCTAGTGTATTGTATTCCTTTGCACTTGTGATGAAAGTAAAAAAATTGAACACATCTAAAGCCATCATCCATCACATGTAATTCTGCAACAACATCTACCTACCCTACCTACTTTACCCTACCATTTTTTCTTCTTTATTAGGGTGCACTTAAACTGGAAAACCCTTATCACACTTTTCTTTTACATATGGAAATCTATCTAATTCTAACCTTTTTACATCCAAGGGCTCAGATTAAACTGTTGAGCTCTTTTTATTTACTCTACCTATCTACTTATCTGCCAATATTAAACAGTTTGGTCAGATTTTATTCTCTATCTCTAAAACATAAAATTGAAAGATGAACTAGCCAAGCTTAAACTGTTTGACTATTCATAAATTGTGGCATAAAATACAAATTGCACACAATTTTTTTTATTACAAAAGAGAAAAAAGTAGTGGCATTTAGATTTGCACACTTTCCTTGGCTTTTCTTTTGGTGGGGTTCATTTTATTTTACTTTTTTGGCCATTTTTATTCTTTTCACCCTTTGATTTTTCTTTTAGGGTATACCCTCTTTACATTTTTTAAATTTTTCGATTTTTGATAATATGGAAAACCTTTGCAACAGGAAAAAGGTATGAACATATTACATAGCCCATCAAGTCAATCATGAAACATGACACCTATTGGTATAGGAGTCTAACACTGGCTCCACTTGGGGATGGCTTTTCTTGGTGAAACGTCAAGAACAGCAGGTCAATTGTCCTCAAAATGATTTTGACTAAACCATGGAATCTTTTCCTACTCGTTTCTTTATTGTATGTATGATAGTAATACTTCTGAAGCTTATGGCCTTCTCTTTGAGCTTCAACTCCAGTAGATTACTATCCAATCCAAACTGATGCATTACAAAGGATATAGTATGTACATGTTAAAAATAAAGATATCCTAATAAATAGGATCAAAGTAGTGTTTCAACATTTGACCATTAACTGGTCCTTCTTCAGTTTCTGTACCATCCAAGTTTTTCAAAAAATATGTATTATTTCCTTGTAAAGCATGAATGATGTAAGGTCCTTTCCACAGGAAGTCAAACTTCCGATGTTATCCCTTATCCTGTCTTCTTGAATCCCATATTAAAACTTTGTCTCCTAATTGAAAATATTCTGCCTTAGTCCTTTTGTCAAATACGTTCTTTAGTTTCTCCTGTAATACTTGGGATCTTTGATAAACTTCTTCTCTGGTTTGCTACAAATTGATAGTTTGATTTATTCTCCTTTGAATATCATTTTTTTCAACCTGAGCTTCTTGAAGTAATTTCATATCAGGAACTCCTAAAGATGAGGGAAATACAGCCTCAATACCATAAACTAATTCATAAGGACTAGTCCCAATAGATTTTTTGGTGGTGAGTCTATCTACCCATAGTGCATTTATAAGTTTCTTGTGCCAATTTTTCTTATTTTCCTCCAATAATTTCTTAATAATATTGATGAGACTCTTGTTGTAGGATTCAGCCAGTCCATTACCCTAAGGGTAATAGGCTGTGGAATGGCCTAAGGTGATATGATATTTATCACAGAAACTTATCATTTTCTTATATTTGAAGGCTGCAGCATTATCAGTTATAATTTTCTCAGGACAACCAAATCTTGATAGTATATTGGTTTCTAGGAATCCTATGATTACAGAGTCGTTGGCTTGTCTGGAAGGAATTGCTTCTATCCATTTAGTAAAATAATATGTGGCAGTGAGGATCCATTTGTGTTGGCCAGAAGGAGGAGGATGGATTTCTCCAATGAAATCCAGGCCCCATTGTTGGAAAGGTTTTTCAGTGGAAATTGGTTTCAAGGGTAAAGGTAATAATTTTCTCTTGCCTTCAAAAATTTGAAATTTATGGCAAGCAGTGACAAATTTCTTTACATCAGAGAACAAGGTTGGCCAATAAAATCCAACTCTTAGGATCTTATCTGCAGTTGATTTCCAATAAAGGTGTCCACCACAGTCCCCTGCATGGAATTCATTGATAGCCTTGTCAGCTTCATCTTTTAACAAACAATCTAATAGAATACCATCATGATTTTTCCAAAAGAGAACATTATCTAAAATACAATACTTCAAAGATGTCATTTTTAAAAACCTCTTCTTTGTTCTGGATAACCCTGGAGGAGATTGGAGGTTTAACAATACATAAATTATATCAGCATACCAAGGTGAATCTAAGAAAGCCTGGCTGATTTGTGGAGTCACCATCTTGTTTCGGGGAAAATCACCCTAGAGGTTTTTTGGGTCAAAACCTCCACAGATCAGGTCATGCTATTCAGAAGGACTCACACACAACCACACTCGAATGTTAAAAACCAGATAACAGCGATAGCAGAACTCACCCGTAGTCCTACATTCGATGTAGATCCCGCGGGGTCCAAACCCCCATCAACCCTTCCTCCTCTCCAACCTGGAAAACAAGAAAGAACATGCACGGAAACCTAGTTTTACAACATATATTTCTCCTAAACGTTAGTGTAATCCATGTGAAATATGATATAAACGATAATAACTGCTTAATAATCAATCTTTTCACATATACAAATAGATACTAACACATAAGTTCAGGAACAAGATGGTTCTTCATTATTGCGAGCAGCATGTACAGAAATAAAGAGTGGAGAGATCACCTGAATCCTTCCACAATCTTCGAGAAGACCATCATCCGGATCCGTCCCGCCCTTGCCTCGCTAAGATACTTTCAAGAATTGTGCACTCGAGATGGCATATAAATGGATGAACATCTCCAGGAAATAAGGGTTTCCTGTATAAATCTGGGAAAGTGCAGGAGGCATGGGAAATCGGACTTGAATTGGGATTCCAATAGAGTATAATATCTATAAAATTTCTCTCTCCCTTAGGCCATACACATGAGGGGCTTTTATACTCCCTCAAAGTAGTTTCAATCAGTTGGAAACAGTTGGCCACGTGCTGAGGTGGTTGAACTACTGGAGTAACCATCAACCCATCCCGAAAATAGGGAATTTTTATATATTTTTTAATGGTTTTAATGGCATACGCGGAAAAGTACATGTGGACTCGCGTATACATGCAGAAAAGTCTGGGCATACCCGCGTATGGGAATTTTAACACTTTTTTTTAATGAATTTGTTCAAGTCTGTGGGAATGGGTGCCCAAAGCCATAAGGACAATCATGAATCACCTAAGAGTGAAAAATGATGCTATAACAGATGCCTCCTAATATATGAGGTCATAAGGGGTACATGATGGCCGAAATGTATTATGCACCTAGAAAGAACTTCGCAAGGACAAGAGAGGACTTCACCAGATTTCAACCTGCCAAAAACCAATGAAAGAAAACAGAGAGTCAACTCATGCTGAGGCGGGCATACCCATGCTCAGTCAAAAATACATCATATCGAAAGTACAGAATAGATCCAAAATGTATACAAGTATAGCTGAACTGAAAGTACACAATGAATCATCTGAGCATGGCCCAGAAGTACAAGTCTGAATCAATGTCCAAGTATCACATATAGAAAGCTAATCAATGATGCTGAAACTGGATGTCTGATCATATAAGTAACTGAATCTCCAAGTACCAAATCATAAGGGGTGGAACACATGGTACAATCACGCAACTCGGGAGCCAACATATAGGATGCTATTGTACTGACACTGCAACATATAAGAGTGAACGGCATCACTGGCAGAAACTGAATGGACTGTCAAAAGTGAACCGAGAAATGCTGATGCAACCCGAGGTCTTCATCGATCACTATGGAAGAATTCTACACAATGGGAATAAATGAGCTGAAGTCGACCATGTGAGAAATCGTTGGATTACCGGTCAATGATGTATACCGTTAACCAACGTGAGACAACCCACCAATAATGAAAATGAGTGTCAAGGTGCCCCAATACAATTTAACAAGTGCGAATAAATGAGTTGAAGTCGAACACTTGAAAGAATCTACCAATCAGGAGGCAATGATGAGTCCCCACTGTTGATAGCGAAGAGTTTGCCACTGATGACTGAAAACCCTAAGGTACTGACAAAAAGACTCTAGACCATATTCCCAGCACAATGAGTTGGAGTCGATGGGAAAAGATCTGTTGGAAGGAAGGCATTAAGGCATCCCACATCAGTCCAGCGCGAGTGTAACCCGCAGGCCAAGATTTGGAAGGAATCAGATGAAGGAGAGTGACGGAACCAAACCGAAGTACGTTTCCGACGTGCACAAGATGAAGCTAGGGCACGGAAGAAACCCTCTGAACCAACCAATAATGAAAGCTGACACAGAGACGAGATATCCACCGATAGGGTTAAATGGAAATCAAGGTACTGCACGAATCCCAAGTGTGATAATGTATGCTGACGTCGAACACAGGGGAAACCACTCAGTCAAAGACCCATAATGATGATCAAATGCTGAGCACAAGGTCATCTATCAATGATGGAAATAGGGCCAAGGTGTGGCTCTAGGTCTGCTCTCAGAGCAATATGTCGTAGTCGATAAGAGACAAACCCATTGGCAAGAAGTCAATGGGGACCTTCTCAAACCAGCACGAGCAGAAGACCAAAACATCTGATGTGATAGAACAAGATACTGACAAGACCGGGAAGGTCGACTGAAAAATGAGTCAAGAGACACCGCAGAATGGCCGACTCTGGTTAGACTTCCCTGGAACAAAAGCACGACTCATGATGACCATGGCAGTAAAAAGTGACACAGTATAAGTCTGTTATGCAGGAGGCAAAACAAACTCTCCATATGATTGGAAGAGATAACCAACCGGGGGAGGACTGACAAGTGAAACAAGGTAAAGGCTGAACCTAGGTCAAAACTAAAACCATCCCAAATGGAGGAAAGATATATAAGTGTATATGCTTTGTTCAAGGGCGACAAACTGACACTGTACTGCCATTAAATTATGAAGTTACATCACGTTCCCGCTCTTTTTGTTATATTTGATTTTTTTGTCTTTTTCATATAATAAGCCCGAAAAAGAATAAAAGAATGCTATGGTACAATGGATAGAACGAGTATCAAGAAACAGATGCACTAGTTCCTGGGATTGGAACGATCCTATGCTCAATGCAAGGTGGCGGAAACTGGTAAGCGATACTTAGAGGAATGTTCCATCCATGGGTAAAAGGGTGTCAAGTCGCGATAGCGAAGTGCATGCAATGGTTTAACTTGTACAGATAGTCAAGGTAAAAAGTTGGCTTAAACATTGAGTCCAAAATGAAGCCGGCTAAAGGCCAGGATAAATAAGTAGCCAATATGCAATGTAGTAATACAACTCAACAACACCAAGGAGCCTCTAGGGTAAATAGCCAGAAAAAGATAGTGAGGAAGGAGAAGAATGAAGCTTCAACACATAAGTCATGGCGGGACTAAAGAGGACTCCCGAGCCTACATAAAACGCAGCATGGGTAACAAGTGATAGCGAGGAACTAACTAGGAAGCCCATGTAAAGGAAGGCTCTACCACCAAGTCATGATTAAATAATCGGCGAGTGAAATGGGTGAAATACTCATGACCTGATGGGATCGACCCTATGGCAAGTGATCAGAATGGAGGCTAGTATGAAAAATGCAACGGAAAGTGGATTCCCTAACCTATATGCTAGTGAAGATCATATACCTGCCATGACGGGTCAGCAGTCATGGATCAAAAACCGGAAAAAATCTCGAGTTCATCAAAATGTACCTGAAAATATACCAATCTGGGCACTTCCAAGCATCCGGGTTATGCAACTTAAGATAGATTGAAAAAATAAGCATAACAAATTTTTGCGAAAATTTTCAGCTTTTTGGGCATAAATAGACAAATTACCTCATATTTGGTTCATTGTTACATTGCTGATTTGGAAAAAAGTGCTCTGGAGAAAAAAGCCTCTTTCGTCAAAACAGGAGCAACCGACCATCAAACTTCACTGAATTTGTCAGGTAAGCTCATAAACCATCCTTGTTATTCATTTTGTCCGTTCATAAGTTAAAAATTAGGAATTTTCACCATAGAATATCTTGCTAAAAATCACGGGTTTGCGCATACGCGGGTTTATAATGACCAAGTCGCGTATATACGCGATTGTGCACAAAGAAAGTCACATATGCACAACCCAAAATGAAAAAATGAGTAGCTAATGAATGAATTATTGAAATTTTGCAGGATGACCATATCATGGAGAGAGCGTGAACACAATGCTATTGATCAAGAAGTCATGCAGGACCGAGCATCACTAAATATTCTCCGGAATTGTGGATTGCTCAAGCTTTTCAAAATGCCAAATATGAAGAGTAATGTCCGATTGCTCGAAATTCTTGTGAACTATTGGGAACCGGAAGAAGACTACTTCATTATAGATCAGATGCCCATACACATTGAGGTGGAAGATATATATTTTATTACTGGACTCTCCCGGAGGGGGGAGCCAGTAGACTTGCATGGTAAGCCTTTGGGAGGGCTAACCGTGGAAGATTACGTCCACGTCTACTGCGTAGAGGGTTCCAAGAAAGTGGGAACTCAAATTTCAATCAAAGATTTAAGAGACTTGCACATAAAAATCCTCCTTTTTACCATTGGGAGAGTAGCAGGATCAGCTTCTCTACACTAGGCATCCAGGACGCAAATGAGTATAGCAGTGGAATTCTTAACTCATTTATATGATTGGTGCACAGCTCTTCTAATGAACATGAAGCGACAATTGAATTCAATCCGAAAGGAAAAGAAAAAACATTTTGGATATGGTACAATCTTGATGACATTCTTCTTCGAGAAGATTCCAGCGCTGAGACCCAAAGTGATCTCTACCATCAGCAGCCCGAGAGACCCAAGAATTGCCCGCTGGGCAGACATGATGAAGAGATTGGGGGGAAGTGAAGTTCCCCGGACCACTTGGGATGATGAGTTCTTCCTTTGGTGGGGAGAACAAATCATCGTTGTGGATGACTATCCCTATGCTGGGATGGACTTTCGTGGTGATCCAGATCTTGTCCTTCCACCAGGTGCGGCATGGGGCATAGTCAGTAAGTTTGCAATTTTTTTGACTTATATAATTTTTTTTGGATTTTTTTTCAAATATGTGAAAAACTGAAAAACAAACATGTTTTTGATTTGATTCATAATTACTTGGAATTTTAAAATGATCATGATACAGATATTGGACCAGTTCGACCTTAGGGTTACCCACGACATAAGAGTCACAGGGGCGAAGCGGATACAGTAGATCCAGACAGAACCCTCCAGGCTGTACAGAGGAACTTGGAGGGATTAACCCGCCAAGTACCTATGGCTGCAGTGGAAGATCTGCCTGAAGCCATCCAGAGACGGGTGATAGGAGTACCCCGTGACTAGGTACGGTTATTCCACCGAGTTGCCACTGCGATCGCGTCGGCAGGGAACATGCCCCGGGGTGCAGTGGACCTCAGAGTAGATAGATGTGATGTATCGATGATCAGATATTATTTGAGAATAACATGATCTGCATGTCTAAATTATGTATGACTTATGGATCCAAATTTTGTAGATAGTTTTTGAACACTCCAGGGATGATGTGTAATGCTGTTATGTATGATGTACAAATAACAAATAAAGGAGATGTTGATGACAATTTATTGTAATGAGTGACACAAGCCAACGACCAATTCTCTTGATTGGGCAAATGAGTCCAGCATCTGAGTCTCGTCAGTAATATGAATAAAGTCAAAATTGAATGATCTGTGAGAACAAATGTACCTTCAAGAACCTAGTAAAAACATCTGAGCCCGATGCTTATGTAAATTTTGCGAGCACCACCACCACGAGAGTCCAAGAAAACACCCAAAGATATTGCCTCCTAGAGTAGATGAATAACTGCAGTGTATTCTGCTATATTGTTGGAAGCAGGACCAATGCAGACCCCTCTTGATACTAACAGCTGACCGGATGGATAATGAAGCACCCAAGCCGCGGAAGCTAAGTTCCGGGTGTGTCTACTAGCACCATCGGCGAAACCAAAATGACTCATAACATCCGACACAACCTGCCAAAGCAGATAAAAAACATCACCATCTCATCAAAGATTGAAAAACCAGATATGTACAAAGAAAAACTACTATATATAAAAGCAACATGCCAGGCCGAAGCCTAGGCATAATACTTCTTCAAATAGATCCCATTTCTGGGCTCTGGCAACTCGTTCCCTTCAAAATCAACCAAGGTATATGCCCCTTTCTTAAGTACTTTTTTAACGATGAAGGGGCCATACCACATAGACTTAAATTTTCCTGCCCCCAGGGCATCTTTTTCTTGGGCATAGACCAAAACAAGGTCACCTTCCGAAAAAACCCTAGGTTTGACTGCCTTATCGTACTGAGCTTTAACTCAGTTTTTATGTGCCTCATTCATCGTGGCGGCATCCCAACGCTGCTCATCGAGATGTTCTAGATGAAGGAGCCATTCTTCAAGACTAGAAGTGTCAGGAAGAAGTTCAACAGCTAACTTAAGAGAAGGAATCTCACATTCAATGGGAAATACGGATTCCAACCCGTGCACTAGCTGAAACAGAGTAAATCCAGTTGCAGTTTTCACTGACGTCTTGTATGCCCAAAGTGCAGGATATATTATAATATGCCAGTTGGATTGAGCTTTATCAATTGTCCTTTGAAGAATTGTCTTCAAGGATTTATTTACAACTTCCACTTGCCCATTGGCTTGAGGATAATACGGAGATGAATGCTCCTGCCGGAAACCCAATTTTAGAGCCAACTCAGCCATCATGCTATTCTGAAAATGACTGCCATGATCAGTGACAATCTCTCTAGGAATACCAAAACGAGCAATAACCTGATTGAAAAGAAAAAGAGCTGCAGTCTCACCATCATTCCCAAAAGTAGGCATAGCCTCGACCCACTTCATAAAGTAGTCTACTGCTACAATAATGTACTTGTGACCTTTAGCCGAAGGCGGGTTACAAGTAGTATAATCAATACCCCACTTTGTAAAGGGACCGACAGTAATGACTGGAAAAAGCGGAGCTGGATGAGCGCGCATTTTTCGAGTATAAATTTGACACGGATGACACTTTTTGACCGACTCCATACAATCCTTGAAAATCGAAGGCCAAAAGTACCCAGCACGCAAGATCTTTTGGGCTGTAGCAAGCCCAAATAAATGACCACCACAAGCTCCACTGTGGGAATCATTCAGCACAGCCTCAGCTTCTTCGAGAGTTAAGCAGCGTCTCAGGATTGAATCAACCCCTCGACGATATAAAGCATCACCAATAATCAAATAATTCTTGGCCAAGTGACGCAACTTACGACGCTCATCTTTCGAAAAAGTAGAGGGAAACTTCGCAGTCTGGAGATACACAATTATATCTCCATACCAAGGATCCTGTGAAGAGATAAGAAACAAATGTTCATCCAGAAAGGATTCATCATAGATCATCTCTTCCCCACAGGGAAACTCGGAGATCAATTCCGCGAAAACTAATGATTTCTTGGACTTGGCAGACATAAACTCAAGATCAAATTCCTGTAAAATCACAATCCATCTATTGTATTTGCCCCCAATCACTCGCCTACTGAGGACAAACTGAAATGGATTGGCTGCTGCCAAAACATAAGTTTTTCATAGAATAATGTAATGCCGGAGTCGCTGCACAGCATGAACTGCTGCTAAAGCTAACTTTTCTATCGGAGTGTACCAGAGTTCAGGTCCTACCAATCCTCGACTAAGATAGTAAATAACATGCTCTGCAAGAGCATCATCTTCCTGAACCAGAACCATACCAATAGTAGATTCTGCTGCTGCAAGATACAAAAGGAAATCCCTGCTATAATCAGGTGGACTCAATAAAGGAGCAGAGGTCAATGCTTTTTTCAAAGCATCGAATGAGCGTTGAGTGAAGTCATCCCAAAGAAATGGAACTCCCTTCTTCAACAATCTCATAAATCCCTTGGTAACTTCAACATAATTTACGATAAAACTCCGAAGAAAATTAGACTTTCCTTGTAGACTTTGAAGTTGACGAACAGAGGACGGGGGAGGCAACTGAAGTATTGCCTCAACCTTGAAGGGATCTACCCTAATCCCTTCCCTAGACACAATGAATCCCAATAACCGACCGGATGTAACCACGAAAATGCACTTGTTCGGATTCAACCTAATCTTATAGAAACAACATCGTTCAAATATTTGACGGAGGTGAGCAGGATGATCCATCCTATTTCGAGAATGAACAGTTAAATCATCCAAATATGCCTCGATAATATTTTTGATGTCGTGGAAGGAATATGACATGGCCCGCTGAAACGTAGCCCCAGCATTTTTAAGACCAAAAGGCATCTTATTGTAAGCAAACGTACGCCAGGGACAAATAAAGGCAGTCTTATGCTGATCTTCAGGATGGATAGTAATCTGATTATATCCGGAGAAACTGTCCATGAAGGAGAAAATCTCATTACCGGCACACTCGTCAATGATCTGATCTATAAATGGTGTGGGCTAATTATCTTTAGGACATGCTTTATTTAGGTCTCTGAAATCAATGCAAACTCGAATTGTTCCTTGTTTTTTATCTACGGGAACAGGGTTTGAAACCCATTCAATCAAAGGAACAGGGAAAGTGAATCCTGCCTTAAGCAGCTTCTCCACCTCAGCTTTGATAGCTGCTGCCTTCCTAGGATTGACCGGATGAAGTTTTTGCCTCACGGTCTTAGCATTTTCGTAAGTCTTGATCTCATGCTGGGCAATAGATGGATCTATACCAGGCATTTCCTCATAAGACCAAGTGAATACATCCATTTACTCTTTAAAGAGTTCGGTATAAATTTGAATCTCTGCACGGGAACATTCAGCTCCGATGAAGGCATTCTCAATAACATTGGGATCCCTGGAAATTTTCACCGGGATAGTAGGAGAAATCACAGCCATGTTCCCTTCCGCATACACCTGTGTTGGTGCTAAAGGGTTCAGGACTGGGTGAACAGGACCAGGAGACGGAGGACTTGGAAAACTCGTTTCAACTTCGCTCAAATCAGGTAAAAAGTAAGACCGATGATGCAAACCATCCCACGGTTGATCTATACCAGTCATAGCTTCCAGGATGGCCTCTTCAGATGGAAGAGTGGTATCAAGGAAATCCTGGGCAGAAGAATAACTAATTGTCCAAGCTGGAGCCACATCTCCATCCAACTCTTCTGGTGAAAGAGGAGCTGGGATGGATTTTGCAAAGTCAACAATAGACTGATAAGCAATCTCAGCTGCAGAGATTGGAAATGCCATTCCACCCACTTGACCTTCCGCTAATGTGGCAGTAGGGGAAGGTAAGGTCCAAGGGTCCGAAAAATAATGAGTTCTGAAGAATTCTCTTCGAAGAGGAGCCTTGGAGGATGAAATTGCATTTATATGAACCGTAGGAGGAGGAATATCGAAAGTACCCATCAAGGAAGAATACATTCCAACCCCTAAATTCTCAACAGGCACCTTAGTATTATCCAACTTTGGAACAGTTGAGTCAGTAGACACATTCGGGTCTACAGGAGGACAGTCCAGTTGGTCCACTGTAACAATCCTCCCTTCGTGAGGGAAACAAATAATTCGAAATAATGAGGATGCAATGGCATCCATCTCATAAATCCAGTTTCTCCCCAACAGAAGGTTGTAGTCCAAGCTCGCATCAACTACCTCAACCTCTATATTCACAGTTTTGCCCCCAACACAGATAGGCAAAGCTGGGACAATACCATGTGGTCTGTGAGAATGACCATCAAACGCAGTCAGAAGAGTGGTAGATGGAACAGCTTTGGGTGATCCAATCGTCTTCCAACATGTGAGATACATCACGCATGTGGAAGCACCCTCATCAACAACTGTCCGAAAGATGTTGCACTTCCGGTAAGACGATTTAATATGAAAATCCATATGATGGGGGAGTCTCTTCTTAAAATTAGACATATCAAATGTAATCATAAGAGAATTTTTTGGATCAATAGCCCCAATGGCAGTGAGCAGTGTGCTGCGCTGAGCTGGACAAGACTAGAGCACCTCTAAAGCTGACATGGCACAAGGACGCTGCGCCAGATCCTCCACAATAGAGTAGTTCTGGGCAGCCCTAGCATTTGGATTAATCATTGTGTGCTTAGTAGATTCTTTGGGCATCCGAGGTATAGGCTCAATAGTAGGCCTTGTAACATGAAGCGGCTCAGTAGCATCAGGAGCACCCTTAGCTTTCGAAGAATCTTCTTTGCCATAATCACGGGATCTCGTAGCGACATCCACGTGAGCACTCATCATGAATATTTTTGATGGAATTTCCCCTTCCTGGGTGCCCCCAGAGGAAGCCCCAGGATTTTGATTCGCGCCAACAACTAGCTGTTGCCCTTGGGGAAAAGGGTTTGTCAACACAGCCTAGGAACTAGAAGAACACTGTTGAGCTAACAAGCACTGCGCATCCTTAATTTTAGGGCAAAGGTGCGTGAGATGGTCTCCAGCACACAGCTTGCATGGAAACTTCACTTTCTTTTTATCCTTTGGACCCTCACCAACATGCTCGTTGGTTTTATTTTCATTACCCTTCCCATTATTGCCCTTTTTCTTATTATTCCATCCCTTCTTCTTCCCTTCGGATTGTTGATTTCCTTTGGGATCGGAAGTTTGGACAACATTTATTGACAAAGATTGGGAAGGCGATGACTCAGCAGGCACATCCTGACCAGAAGGAGCAGATTGTATAAACAACTGTTGCAATTGAATAAGCAGGTTAGCTACACCACTATTGATCGACCCGATAAGTCCATCACCATGAGGACGAGGCTTAGTTTTTGATAAATCTAATTTGGAGTGAGGAGCATTGGGCAAATATTTATGGAGGACCCCGGACTGAGAATATATCAGTTCCAACTGCTGGGCCCTAAAAATAGCCTGTTCCTCAGAAAATACCCCAGACAGGGATACATCTTTAGAAATTTCTGACTACAGAGATTTTAGAAACCATTCCAAAAGGAATTCTCCTGGAATATGAGCTTTAATAAGCCTCTTCCTTCTCTGCCATTCCTGAATGTGGTCAGAAATGTGGGTTGCGTCGTCCTGCTTAAAATTAGCTAAGCTTTAAGTCCCGGCGTCATAACGAACGGGCAACTGGAAATGATTTAGAAATGTAACATCCAGTTCTCCAAATGTAGCAAAACTGCCCCCAGTTAGCTCAATATACCATTTGGCAGCGTTTCCAGTTAGGGTGCGTTGAAACAATCTCAACCTAATCGAATCATCGATCAGGGAGTTAGAAGAACACCATAAATGGAATGTGGTGATGTGATCAGCCGGATCCTCTCCATTCTTGCCTTCAAACTTTGGAATGTCTGAAGGTAGTTTGGTCGGGACCGGAGGCCACCCCGGACTGTACCGAATCAGATCATTCGTCAATTTCGACAGATCTAGCAAGTTTAACGTTGCCAGAAAAGGTAAATGAGGCGGAGCCTGAGGATTCCATCCTTGATAGGATGAATTCCCAACATTCTGAAAAGAATACCCTGGATTTGATGAGGCACCAGGTTGCCAAAAAGAACTCGTAGAAAAAGGAGAAGAACCTCCTCCCAATGCAGAGTTACCAAAGACCAGACCAGTTCCCCCTCCTAAAGTATTAAATGAAGAGGAAAGCCCCTGATAGGGGTTCCAGGCATTAGAAAGAGGGGAAAAGGTCTGATAAGCACTCGACGAAGGGAAAGAAGCATTCCCTTGGTGACCAGCGTAAAACTGATTCCCTGCCCCCGCTGTAGTGAATACAGGGTTCCAACCTGTAAAAGTAGTCGAACTCTGACCTCCAGACCAAGGGTTGAAACTATGGGTCTGAGAAGTAAACGGAAAGGACCCTAAAGAAGGATTCGAACTAGGAATATGTCCAGTTCCAAAGGGGAACCCTTGAAAAGAAGTTGATCCACTAGCCATGGAAGACATGGGTGTAGATGCAGCTGCAGCAGCGGAAAAGGAAAAAGAAGGAATCCCACTAGTGGGCATTCCAAAACAGAAGGGACCAGATTGAGAAGCATGTGCTTGGGTGAAACCAGAGCCAAACACAGCAGCACTAGAAGCAATCAAAGATATAGCAATAGTGCCCCCTCCTTCAACAGAAGCAGGAGTCTGAATGCCTGCAGCACTCACAGCTGAAGCCGCGTTCCCAGTCGTGGCCATCGAAAGGTATGTATAATATGGAGGATCTTCAGGTCTCTCTGACTCAGGTCCGATGTATTCAACAACGAACAGATAATTAGGAGGAAGAGGCGATGGAAGTGACTCAGAGGGTTGAGACACTTCCTCAACCTGTACTTCTTCTTCCTGTGGAAATAAGACTCGCGAGGTGAGCGGAGCGCTCCTCTCGAAACCAACAACAGAATCAGCTATGAAACCTTCAAACCCTTGTGGAGGATCTCTCTCCACTGCGTCAGATGCCACAGGGTGATACTCACCTGCTGAATTACTCCTACGCCTTCTTGAAGAAGGCTCTGGACTCTCGGGAGATAACCCCCGGATTCTCCTCGATCGACGAGGCGCTTGATCAGCCACTTTAACAAATTTTAATTAGAGTAAAAACAGTATAAAGCTAGGCAAGCTAGGAGCAAAGAGCACTCACTACAAAAATAAATCCCTGAGATACAATCAAGCAAACAACCTTCAGGTATTTCCGCTCCGGGTGATTAGGACCAGACACCAAAATACAAGAAAGCGAAATATAGGACCTCCCGAAAGTAGTCTGGGATAATTACGGCCCAGGCCTACTAGCGAAGGTAACAGAAACAATTACGCTGACCTCCTAACAACAGCCTTTGCTGGCACAAGTACCCAAGCTTTGCAAGGGCACCCCCCAGAAGTACTGCTGGAAGTGATACGACGTCTGCCTCAGGTACCATGGGTATTCCCCCCCGCATTCACCTATGTGGAACCTAGGAGTGGCAACTATGGGCACCAATCCGTGTCAGAAGCCGGGCGGAACGGTCTTGAGGTCAGATTCAACAAATCAGAGAGGGGGTATCTCTCTTCTCAGCCTTCACTTCCCCTTGCGCTTGACTCTCTGGAGGAGAGCTTTCCCGGTCCACCTAACGGAGTTGGATTTCGCTCAATTAATCAACTTCTATGTTTTGTTTGAGCGGCCTTGGAGAGTTAGCTCTCCACTCACCTAATCCAAGGCCCTACAACCTAGCTAGTTGGTGTATGACACTTAATAAAAACTTGCTAGTTGCTTTTAAATTATAGCGCTTATTTTAATCGGCTGTTATGTTAAGTCAAAGGGATACGGAAATGAAACTCGTGGTGTTTTGACGCAGAAAAGAAATTAATAAAAACCAAACTACATGCAAATGTAGTAATTGTCTTTCGATGAAAAGCAACTTCTACACAGGTTCTACGAGACTAAAAATTTTATTTTTCTTTTCAGATAACAAACTTCACACTCACAAAAACTATGAAAATGACTAAATGCTTAAGTGCACCTGATGCAAATCACTAAGAGCATGCAAATTCTAAGATGAAAAATCTACTAAAGCAGAGAGAAATTTCCCAAAGATCCTTCAGTTTTACCTTTTTTTGGTTGTCCACAAAGCTAGTTCCCAAAGTCAGAAACTCTTAGTATAAAGACACCAAAATTGCTTGAAAACAAGAGGAAGAAATCAGTGACAATTCCTTTCCCAAATCAAGTCGAAAACCAAAGCCAAGAAACCTCAAAAAAGCTTCAAAAAGATGTAACGAAACGAAGAAAAAAAAACGCAAAACAAAAGCAAATGACAAAACAAAATGTTTTTTGAGCTTTTAAATTTTATGAAAAGAAGAGCTCGAAAAGACCAAGAAAACTATCAAATCCCAAGCCAAACAACTCTGAATTTCAAGCAAAACTTCAAAAATTCTCCAGATCTTATAGGGCTACCTAGTAGCAAGACTTATATGAGCAAAAGAAGACAAGAAAATGAGTCACTCAGCCTAGAAGAATAGTACAACCTTGTAGCAAACAAAAACTTCAAAGAACCAAGAAAGACTCTTCAAAAGTTGCAACAAGACCTAGTCAACTGAACTTAAGAAAAAAAATCACAAAATGGGCAAAAATCAGAGTGCAAAGCAAGACACAAAGGTAGGAAAGAGTAAATGAGCAGAGGCTCTCTGTTCTGATGAAGTAGAACATCCAAGAATCCCCAGGAAGAGATCTTGGTACTCGAACCCGAAATGCAAGCACAAGAAACAAGATTTTCCAGATAAGATAGTTTTCAACCAAAAAAGAGAGAGAAAAGACCAAAGACCACTTTCAACACAATCCAGAGGATACAAAGACACTGCAGGAACAGGTCTCCACAGGCAGACAGGACTAAAAAGCCAAGAAATCAAAAATTTCAAAATTCACCCACGCATACGCTACTTGACAATTTTGAAACAAGCGTGCATACACGACTGTGTTAAACGAAACCCGCGTATACGCGACTCCCTTTAACAAAAATTTCATGTATACGTGTCTGTGTACAGGCAAACCCGCGTATGAAAAGGTAAATAATAAAAAATAAAAAAGATCAAGCCTGGATAAGGAACCAGGTCTTTAGTCTGACTGAGAAAGAGTTAACTGGACTAGAAATAAAAGTTAAAACTGTTGGAAACCTTTCAAAAAGTTGAAACCACCCAATAGGGGAATCAAAAGAATGTGATCCCCAACGGAGTCGCCAGTTCTGTTTCGGGGAAAATCACCCTAGAGGTTTGTTGGGTCAAAACCTCCACAGATCAGGGCATGCTATTCAGAAGGACTCACACACAACCATACTTAAATGCTAAAAAATAGATAACAATGATAGCAGAACTCACCTGTAGTCCTACGTTCGATGTAGATCCCGCGGGGTCCAAACCCCCAGCAACCTTTCCTCCTCTCCAACCTGGAAAACAAGAAAGAACATGCACGGAAACCTAGTTGTACAACATATATTTCTCCTAAACGTTAGTGTAATCCATGTGAAATATGATATAAACGATAATAACTGCTTAATAATCAATCTTTTCACATATACAAATAGATACTAACACATAAGTTCAGGAACAAGATGGTTCTTCATTATTGCGAACAGCATGTACAGAAATAAAGAGTGGAGAGATCACTTGAATCCTTCCACGATCTTCGAGCAGACCGTCGTCCGGATCCGTCCCACCCTTGCCTCGCTAAGATACTTTCAAGACTTGTGCACTCGAGATGGCATTGGATGAACATCTCCAGGAAACAAGGGTTTCCTGTATAAATCTGGGAAAGTGCGAGAGGCACGGGAAATCAGACTTGAATTAGGGATTCCAACAGAGTATAATATCTATAAAATTTCTCTCTCCCTTAGGCCATACACATGAGGGGCTTTTATACTCCCTCAAAGTAGTTTCAATCAGTTGGAAACAGTTGGCCACGTGCTGGGGTGGTTGAACTACTGGATTAACCATCAACCCAGCCCGAAAATAGGGAATTTTTATATATTTTTTAATGGTTTTAATGGCATACGCGGAAAAGTACATGTGGACTCGCGTATACACGCGGAAAAGTCTAGGCATACCCGCGTATGGGAATTTTAACACTGTTTTTTAATGAATTTGTTCAAGTCTATGGGAATGGGTGCCCAAAGCCATAAATACAATCATGAATCACCTAAGGGTGAAAAATGATGTTATAACACATCTCCTATTCGTCATCCAGTTCATTAATATCTAGGGCTTGGCAATGTGTTTCTGTCATGAGTTGAGCCAATCCCTATCCTTTTATCAATTTTGAAGGTTTTATCTCAATATCATACTCTAATATGGTAGCAATCCATTTACCTCTTTTGCCGTCAATTCCATCTTGAGTTAAGATGTCTTTGACAACAGCATTTGGTACATAGGCTATCACATGAGAATACAATATATAGATTCTAAAATCTTTGATGGATTTTATGAGTGCAAAAGCTTGTTTTTCTATGATATTATATTTTAATGATGTATCTCTCAGTGCTTTACTAAAAAAGGCTATAGGTTTTTCACATCCTTGATCATCCTTTTGTAATAAAACAACTGCTACAGTATGTTCTGATGCAAATGAAAATATTATGAAGTCCCTATCAAATTGTGGACTGGTAAGAACTGGTGTTCTAGTCAAAGCCATTTTAATTTCTTCAAATGCTTGTTTGGCTTCTAATTTCCATTTAATGCTCGAATCTTTTCTTAACATGTTAGTAAGCAATCTAATTAATTCAGCTAAACTAGAAATGAATCTTCTCAAAAAATTGATTTTTCCTATGAAATCTTGCAGTTCTTTGGTATTTCTGGGATGAGGTGTCTGCAATATGGCTTCGATTCTAGCAGGATCAATTCTAATACCATATTTGGAAATAATATGGCCCAAAATTTTACCTTCTTCAAGACCAAATAAGGAATTTTTTGGATTCAAAGAGATACCATACTTTCTGCATTTTATGAATACTTGTCTGAGATGGTCCAAATGCTGCTGATCTGATTTAGAAAAAATAGTTAAATCATCCAGATATATAACAAGAAAGTCATGAATTTCTTTTGCAAACGTAATGTCCATTGCTCTTTGGAAATTTGCTCCAGAATTTTTGAGTATTAATGGCATTTTGACATATTTGAATGTACCCCATGGTGTTGTAAAAACTGTTTTTTCCTAGTCATCGGGATGAACCAGAATCTGGTTGTATCCTGAGAACCCATCTAGAAGAGAAATCCTTGAAGCACCTACTACCCTTTGAAAAATGTGATCCATTTTGGGCAAAGGATAATTATCCTTCAAAGAAACCTTATTAACATTTCTTAAATCAACACATAATCTAATCTCTCTAGTTTTCTTCCTAGTAGGGACTAAGTTAGACACCCACTCTAAAAATCTAATAGGAGCAATTATCCATGCTTCATAAATTCTTTTGATTTCCTTTTCAATTGAAGGCAACAGTACAGGGTTGATTCTTCTGAGTTTCTGCTTAAATGGTTTATGATCTGGTTTTAGAGGTATTGTATGTTGAATTATAGATGTATCATATGATTTCAAGTATTCATAACTCCAGGCAAAGACATCCTGGAATTATTTTATTAATTCAACATATTTTGATTCTTGATCAAGAGGCAAAGATTTTGATAATTTTACTATTTTAGGATTTTCTTCAGTCCCTAGATTATATTCCTCAATATCAGCTTTCAATGGTTCCATTTTGGGTTTTAGTGGAATGTCATTGGAGTCAAAAATATCTTCCAAAGGATTTAATCCTTTAGGCAAATGATTATCTTTTAGATTAATGATTTCAGATTCATCTTCTATAATCTCATCAACCTCCATTTGTTTAAGGTCCTGCATGTCTTTTTTGGTGAACTTCGTTGGATGGAGCATTTGAGTTGCGCTTTATTTTGAAATTTCTATTTCTTGTTTATTTATTTAATCAGATTCAATGACTATATCTTCATCTATGCTACTGTTAGAAAATTCATTCTCTAAAGTCGGAAAATTGTTAATCTGGTTGTCATTTACAAACACTTGCCAATTCTTAAAATTTTCTGGTATAGCAGGTCTGTGTCTAATCTCAGCTGTGAACTGATGATTAGGTTCGAAAGGTAATTTACAAGTGCTAGCAAACATCGCAAGACTATGAGCATGCAAATTTTATTTTCTAGGGATTTTGGCAAGCTGAGCCTGTAGAAAAGTATTGAGAATTTCTACAACTGTTCCTCTATATTCTCTTAATCTGGGATCTTTTGTCGAATACTCACCATTGATCTGTTGAATAATTAAATCAGAATCTCCTATGACAAATACTCTAATTGCCCCTAAATTTTTGACAAGTTTTAGCCCTAACAAAAGAGCCTCATATTCTGCCATATTATTAGTGCATTTAAAGTTTAGTCTGTAAGCATGATCATTTTCAAGGTTATGTATCCAAATTCCAACTCCTGCTCCTAACTTATTAACTAAACCATCAAATTCTAAATGCCAAAGAATTTCATGTTCATAATTTGTATCAGGCGTTTCAGGAACTTTCTTAACAGTAAGATCTGATTTCTTTCTTTCTTCTGGTCTTTCTTGGGTTTCTGATGTTTCTTTTTCTTTAGATATTTCTTGGATTTCTGATGTTTCTTTTTCTTCAGAGATTTCTTGGATTTCTGATGTTTCTTTTTCTTCAGAGATTTCTTGGATTTCAACACTAGATTTTTGATTTGCAGTTTCTTTTGGTTCTGTTGCTGGTGCTTCTAGTTCAGTGGGAAGATCAGTTTCAGCATTATAGAGAATAAATGAGTCCATATCAGAGTGTACTAAGTATATAGGGAAATTTTCAGGTTTCTCCTGACTACTGACTACATATTTCATCAAGGCTTATCTGGATAGTCTCTTAGGTTGAAAAAAGACTGAAATAGTAGCATATGACATGTCTAATTGAAGAGATCCTCCAAGTTTTGCACCCCAGGATCTAGACAATAGCATACCATATTTTGGAGGAATATATGCTACTACTATATCCATCAAAATGGTTTTGGTAGGGTATTGAACCAATGTAACACACAAATCTTTAATTAGTCCTAAACATTTCACCTGACTTGAATCAAAATAAAATAGATCTTTGTAGGGTCTGGTGATGTCTAAGCTTAATCTTTCTATTATAGCTTTGGGCATTAAATTGTGAGATGCCCCAGAATCAAGCATGGCATTATAAAGTATTTTATCATGTATATTCAAACTCACATACAATGGAGGATTTCCTCCACTTTCTGGTTTTCCATTTACTTTGAGGCCAAATAATAATCCAGGTTGATCATCAAAAACATTTACTGAATCATCACTTCCAGTAATATTGAGTGATTTATGAATTTGGATTTTGTAGATATCATGTTTAGCTAATTCAGACAATGGAACAGTTATCTTTAATTTTCCTACTTCAGCTTCCAGACTGAAAGGTTTCTCAGTTTGATTCCTTGTATTTCAAACAGTTGGATTGTCTTTTTCTTCTGTGTTTTCAGTATTTTTCTCCTTCTCAGGAGTGGGGTTGTGTACTGAAGTTGTTTCCGAATCAACTTCTGGAGGTTCCTCTACGGTTCCTTTTGAAGGAAGAGTATTGGAAAGTTGTCTGTTATTCAGTGGAGTATCGAATACATCTTCAATTATTGGGTTGGTAGGATTAGTATCTAATCTAGAAAGAATATTTACAGAGGCAGTATTAATTTTACCTTTGAAGGGCTGTTTTGCAGTTTTTTGTTTACTTGCTTCCGGAACATCAACTCGTCTGCTCCTCAAATTGTGTTTCTTATGAACTTCGTAGATGGTTGTATCATATCCTTGCTTAAAGTCAAATGATTCTCCTGACTGGGTTTGAAATTGCTTAAGAATATGAGCCTCTTGATCTTCTTGGGTCAAGAAAATTTCTGGTTCATTCTCACCTTCAGTGACATTGTTTATTTGAAAATCTTCAGTTGGTTCTTCAGAAGTTGAGCCTTCGACATAATTTTCCTGGAATGGGGGCCTAATATTTTGGTCAAGACCAGTTTTTCCAGTATTTTGATTTTGGTTTCTTCTGAAATTCGGATTTCTAACAGTATTTCTCGGTTGACCATCCCAAGGAGCTTTATTCTTTTCAATGGTTTCTACTCTATCTCCTAGCCTTTCCATTCCTTTGATAATAGAATCTAGTTTCTTTTCAAAAGCTGTGGGTTCTTCATTTATAGGCATTCTTCTTTTAGCTCTGGCTCTAGATCGTTTCTCTATCAGGTTAGCTTCAACGCTAACAACTATACTTTGCATTTCTTCTAAATTTTGAGGAGCTCTTTCCCTAAGCTGATACACTATATCAGAATAAAATCCATCGGGGAATTTGATTAATACTGAATCTGGAGGAGGTCCAAGATTTTGGGGAACAACATTGTAAGCTTCATTGAATCTGGTGACATAATCTTGCACAGTCTCGTTTGGTCCTCTCTTTAGTTTTCCAAAGTCTAATAAGATTTGAAGAGGATCTTTCTCCTTTTCCCATATGTTTAAAAATGTTCTATAAAGAGCTGGTAAGTTAGCAACATTGTTTGCAAGAAGATCCCTGAACCAGGTTCTGAATTCTCTAGTAATACTTTGGACAAAAATTCTCATTCTTACATCATCAACATCTATTTCATAAATTTCAAAATAATCGGTCATCTTTTTAGTATGTTGTTGTGCAGTGTAAGTACCAGAACCATCAAAAGAAATTATCTTACTTTGGTAATCTTGGGGCATAGCCCCTAGATTAGCTGGTAACCTTAAGGGAGCATATTTGTTTGCTATTGGAAGAGGTAGTGGTGAAATAACAGGTGAGGTTGGTCTATGAGTGGTGGGTGGAGGAGTAGAAGGGCTAGTTTGGGGTTGGGATGTTTGATGAAATGTTGATGAACTGGGAGAAGCTGAAGTAATCACAGAAATATTTGAAGTTTCTTCAGAGGTAAACGCAGATTGTATGGAATTTCGCAAACTTTTATCAAGATGTGAAGTAACAAATTCAAATTGCAAATCTTCTAGAAATACTGGGTCTGGAACCAAATTGAACAACTCAGATTGAGAAAAATTTACAAATATAGATGTTTCAAACTGCTTGCCAAATGGTTCGTCCTCAAGATAAATCCACTTCACTGGACAGGATATAGATCTATAGAGAGGTCAAGAACTTCCAGAACTTTCTTGACTATCTTGTCTTCTAATAATTCTGGGAATCAGATTCGGATTTTCAAACACAGGTGGTGGATTTGGATCAAGATTAGCCCTAGTGTAACGAGTCCTTTCTGAAGCCAGTCTTCTAAGTGATATTTTTTGTTTTTTTGGTTTAAATGAAATGAAAAATACAACTTCAATAATCTCTTTAAGAAGTTTCAGATATTGGATTTAAATTTTCTTAAAGATTTATTTAACTAGAGGAACTGATCAAGTTTCTGAAACAAAAGTTTAGTTTATAAACTAGACCAGAGATAGACTGAAGTAGCATTTATTTGCTATGCAATTGCAGAGAAAAAGCAGTTCAAATGCTACCTGGCTAACTTCAGGCTCCATCTGTAGTTTAGAAAGTAAACAATAGTAACAATAAAATTATTCAGGTCCCCAATGGAGTCGCCGCTATGCTAACACTCAGATTTTCCTTGAAGTTGTTGGGAAGAGGAAAGGGGTCCGAGGTAACCACAAACCAACTTTTAGGTATAGAATCTAGCCAATTTGTACCCAGAGAGGGCTCTCTCTATATAATTTAGCTTTGTTTTAGAAGATATCAGGCTAGTTATAAAGTCCAAGCGTTTTGTTTGAATTTGGGTGGTGGAATTCAATAGCTGAGGGCAAGATTGAATAGTTTAGTCCATTGGGATAATGGAGTCAAAAAGGATAACTTAACTGGATTAAGTCTCTTAGAAAAAGATGGTTTCACAGGGAAAGATAATAAAAAAGGGAACAATTATAAATCTTAAAATGAATGGGATGAACTCAAATGGATGAAAGGCAATCAAGAATCTTTCAACACATTCAAAAGAGGGAAAATTGAGTGATTATTAACAAAGAGAAATTAAGTATTCTTTATTAAATAATCAAAATTCTTAAACTAGTAAAATAGGAGCAATTAAGAATTCACTATTTAAAACCAGTTTAGAAGAAAAAATTTAGAATAACAATGATTAAAATCAGATTACACTTAAGAAGTTTCTAATTTATTCCTTTTCATTAATTATTCAGAAATGAAACACAGATGATATAATAGACAAATATAAAGACTTTAACATATAAGAGATAGATGACTTATTGATCCGTAGTCTGACACATGAATCCTGTAAAAATTCTTTCACATCAATTCTTCATCCAGCTAGCCACAAAAATTTCTCCAACAGCACTTTTATTCCAAATAGTCAATGTTACAACAAAGTCTAAAAAATCCACCATCAATACTCCAATTGAGAGAGTATTTATACAAAAATTTATAAAAAATATCTCCTAACAACTTTGAGATATAATCTAGGATGACTCATAAGTATTTTACAACAAAATAGAGACAGATGGTCTCGTAGATAAGAAAAATGGTAATTGATGTTGTGCTGTTTCCTTCTTTTGAGAATGTACTGGAGGCAGGCCCTATGATTTGGCTTGCTGCTGTCCTCTTCAGTAGCTCTGTGCTGGCTGCTTTGTTTAACTGATACTCTTTGACTTCTCTGATACACTTTGACCTTTATTCATCCTTTTATCCTTACTGTAGTATATAATCAAAAATTCATGTAAGGATAGTTTTTACAAAAGTTCTAACAGTTCTTCCCACCATTTATCTTCCGGTATCCTGGTCCTTTGTAGCTTTCTGAGAGTTTCATCAGTCTCTGTATACCTAAAGAAAGTAGGTTGAATAGGGAACAAATGCTTTACTTCATGCTCAAGATAAAAAAAAAAATCCAATTTATCATGAAGACTTTTTCCTGTAGGCAATGCTGTTGTTGATGAACTAGTTGAGGTACTGGCCTGATTGTCAGCATGCTTGTCCAATTTTTCAACATATCTTTCTAGGTCCATCAATTTATCTTCTGAAACTAAAGGACTGGGAAATCCTTTATTCAACAAAATATCAAATCTTTTTCTGAAGGCAGTAATTTCTTCTTGCATATCAGAACATCTTCGTTCTAAATTCTGCATCAAAGTTCTTTTGGTAAAAACTCTTTTTATTTCCAAAATGGTTTATGTCCTGTCTTGAATGCCAAGTTCTTCAAGTTGCTACTTTTTCTGAGTATTTAGAAAATGGATGAGTTCATTGGCTTCATCTGGCCTGTTTCCCAATTCTTCTCTTGCTCTTAGGACTTCTTCTATAGCCAATTTGACTAAATCATTCTATTCATGCATTATTTGAATTAAGGGCCAGACATCTCTTATTGACTGGATGATGTTGTCCCAAAGAATTTCATTTATTTCCTTTAAAGGCTTCTCCAATGTGAGATCCTTTTCCAACTTGCTGACCAACTTTGCAAATTTGTTGACCTCTCTTGTTTTATCTGCAACATTAATTTTCGAGAGATCATATTTTTGTTCTATACTGGTTAGTTGAACTTTTGTTCTCTGTAGCTCTGTCACTTGGAGTTTCATTTCTTCCATTGACTTTATTAACTCTTCTGCACTTAAATTGGAAGTCTGTACCTATGACAATTCTATTGGCTGACCTGTTGTTGTAGTACCTGCAATCATTTCAGTTGTAGAGGCTGGAGTATTTGATTGCTTATCTTTCAATGCCTTTTCAAGCTCTTTTTCTGTTTCATTAAGTTGCTCATTTAGTTTCAAGAGAAATTCCATTAATTCTTCTTCAGAATTTTGCTTTATAATTTCTACAATTTGTGGATGTCTTGAGGCTGGTAACTTTAATTGTTTTGTCAAGGCTGCAATATCATCATCTTTTTTCTTGATCAAAGCTTCTATACCTTTGACATCCTTGTGATCATGACCCAATCTAATAATGATTTCCTCCAAATTTTTTATCCTGATGTCTTTAGCCTGAGAATATGCTTTTTCAAGACTAAGCTGAGCATTAGTATTCTTCAAAGAATCTTGCAATTTGTAGGTCATCATTTATTTATCCGTCAGAGTAGAATAAATCATTTCACCTGTCTATTTATGCAGCTCAATTTGATCCAAAGGATGAATATCCTTTGCTAAGACTTCAAATTTTTTTCTGATATAATCTGCAGCGGTTTGAGGTTGCTGCACTTTGGGTTTGAAGTGACTCATTATCATTTTACCTTGTTGAATGTCATAGGCTGACATCAATCTCTGTTGATTCTTAGGAGCCATCTTAAAACATTGATTGTACACTTGAAGTCTAAGTGGATCATTTCTAGCCTTTATATTTATGAATTTTCTTTTAATGTCCCAGGCATCTTTCACAAGTGGTTTGAAAGATGACACTTCTGCACTTTGTTGCCTTTGCAGTTATTTTCTTTGTAAAGTAGTGGATGTCCCACTGATTGAACCTAATTGTTGACTACCCAATTCTTCTTGTGTTTGACTATCAGGGATTTCATGAATAGATTCCACTTCTGGAAGAGGATTCAATTTTTGTCTTTTAACATTAGGCTGTCCAAAAGATCCAGTGATAGGAGTAGCTACTTCAGCATCTCTCTTCTTGCCCTTTTCTACATTAAGAGGAGTTTGTAAAATTGAAACTTCTACCACATTGGTCTGAGTAGGAGGAATCTATAATTGACCCTCTTCTTTAGAAGTCTGAGGCTATTTTTTCATTGTAAATTTTTCTGTAATTTGGATATCAACCTCTTTCTCTTTTCCTTTAGATGCGACTGTAGCCAATGCACTGATTTCCTGTAAATTTTGCTAAGAATTCTCAGCAGAAGAAGAACCAATACCTGGTATTTGTACCTGTCCAAAAGAGTCTAGGTCAAGTATTTTTTCAAGGTCTTTCATTAAATTTTCAACATTGACCTGCTCACTATCCTATTCTACCAATGTTCCTTCCATCCATTCATCCCTATTGGCATATTGTTCAATTTCTGGGATTCTTTGATGAATGTATGGTGATAGTTTATTTTTCATTATTCTATCACAAATGAAGCTATTTGGGTCATAAGGTACCCAGTAGAAGCTTTTTTGTAATTTAAGATAATCTTCTAATATTCTTTCAGCTTCCTTTCCAGCAACTCTAGAGTTGCAGACAAAGGGACCTAGCCGACTTTTAATCCTGAGTTGAGCCTTTTTCTTTGCATTACAAAAATGAACTATATTTGAATTGATCATTTTCCTGAAATACTCTAATACAAAGAGTCTCGTTGGAACATATTTTGGCAACTTGAATGGGCATAATTCACATCCATAGATTCTGATTTCTGTATGATTTTGGTATAGGTACCAGTCACCTATCCGATATTGCTTTGAAAGTCGAGGAATTTTCTTGATTTCACTGTTGACTCTTGGAGGAGAAACTCCTATCAACAAGGTGGTTGCAGGGTGTATAAATAGGTCAACAAATTCATTGTAGGAATAAGGGGAATCAGGGGAATTATGAGTAATGGCAGACCAAAAGATAACAGACCTAGGATTTCCTTTGGCATCAAGATTTTTGACATGGAAAGGGAAAATTTCAGATTGGTAATAAAGCATGAGATGATAAATAACAGAAGAATACTTGAACACTCTTTCATTCTCTAATCTCATGAACTGATCATGGATTTTTTCTGCAATGTAGGAAGCAAAATCATACTTGACAGCAGGGGGCTATCCAGGGGTGAAAATTGATAACAATACTAGGGTTAATTGGTCATCATACTCACTAGTATTGAAACCCATTATAGAGGATATAATATTTAGAATAAGTCTACCCACATCAGTGAAGAAGGTGTAACCATAAGGGGGAGGGCCTTTGGGCTGATGTTCTGGTAACATGAAGGTCTGGCAGAGACGATTTAACTCCTCCTGGGATAATTTGGTAGATTTCTCAAGTAATTATCCCACGGACAGAGGAGTGAGGGCTTGACCAGCTTGAAATTGCAACATCTCCTTGATAGACTGAGCAGTTATGGGAAAAAGTATAGTCTGACCGGGGACAAAACTGCTCTTAAATTGGGATCATAGTTTGCATTACAGTAATATATTATCTCAGGGAAAATGCGGACTGAGGGAAGAAGGTACATGGGAAGATTGGATTCCCATAATCCAAAAATATCAACACCTTTTAAGTAGTTATCTTTGCAGTGACAGAAGATTCGAAGGGGATTTTCACTGAGAACCAAGTCTTTGATTTTGAAATCTCTGTCTACTAAAGGGGGATAATCTAAATCTCTGTGAGGAGCATTGAGGGGCGCGACATTCAGTGCCATGGGAATCTCCATTTCTGGTTCTTGTGGATTCAGAAATGAGTTCGGGGTTTTTTTATGAAAAACAGGCACAATCACAGGTTTAGGAATACAATTGCAGTTCCGGGGATTTGAGGAATAAATTGAAGATCAATTTTGAACTTTGTTTTACTTTCTCGTGTGGAATTTAAAACAAAAACCAAGATTTTAAAGAGTTTGACGGGAATTGAGGTAAATACCTATTTTCCTGGTAAATGAACAGTAATTGGAACAGGTTTTAGCTATGGCAGATGAATTCTGAATGCTCGGCTGCAATTTTCCTCAGCAAGGTGGCAATTGATGGCTTCGACAGTTGATTTTGGAGTTTTCTGCATGAGACTCTGGTCGTAGAATAATGAAAATGACGCGGGCACATTTTTTTTATTCACAAAGTCAAAAGGTTGGTGGGTTTTTAATTTTTTAATGGATGACGTCAGCAGGTACAGAGGTTTCATCAGGGGAGGCAGGCGGTAAGCGGTTTCCATCGCACCGCTTTTGGGAAAGAGTGGTTTTGAGTGGAGGGCAAGCGATTCCATACGATGCACGATGCGTGGCACTGTACGATCTAGAAAACCGCTTGGCCATTGTGTGTTATTGTTTGGACATGGACGGCTAGCGATATGGATAATAATCATTGATCTTAGAAAAGTCGATCGGACGGTCGTCGGGCGAGGAAGATGGCAGAGAGATAACGAGCGGGTCCAATGTAATTTATTATGAATTAATCGCATCGGGGATGATTTGATTGGCGGATACAGGTTATTAATTAATCATGAGGATTAATTAACCCTTATTGATATGGCGGGGAGGTCGGATTGGCTTATTAATTGGAAATTTAACCAATTAATTAAAGTTATATGGTTATTTTCCAACTAATGGGCGGAATATATAGTTTATGGGAAATTATTAAAATAATACGGGAAAAAGGTTTATTTGTATGGGGATTTAAATAATAAAATTAGAAATTAATATGAAAAATGAAAGAAGCGCTAAGTGTAAACATTAGGTTAATGTTTTTAACTTATGCTTTTATGAGGAGGGTTTTTATTAAATATTGCAATTTTCCTAAGTAAAATGGGATTTTACTTAGGAAAATATTTTTCGGAAGTGTAGTAATATCATAATGAATGATTTTAAGTAGTTAGATTTTTCCAATTATAGGGCCAAGGGTCTGGTCCCTCCAAAAGTCAAGGAAATGCCTTGAGCCCCTCTAATATTTAAATACCTTAATACTTAGGGGAAATTAGTGAAATTTTTAGGGAAAAATGAAAGGGGAAATTAATAATCTGACTTTGCTTTGTTTTAAATTTTTCCAGTGTATTGTCTTCCTTTGTACTTGTGATAAAAGTACAATATTTAACACATCTAGGGTCATCATCCATCACATGTAATTCTGCAACAACATCTACCTACCCTACCTACTTTACACAACCAATTTTTCTTCTTTATTAGGGTGCACTTAGACTGGAAAACCCTTATCACACTTTTTCTTTTACATATGGAAATCTATCTAATTCTAATCTTATTACATCCAAGGGCTCAGATTAAACTGTTGAGCTCCTTTTATTTACTCTACCTATCTACTTATCTGGTCATATTTTATTCTCTATCTCTAAAACATAAAATTGAAAGATGAACTAGCCAAGCTTAAGCTGTTTGACTATTTATAGATTGTGGCATAAAATACAAGTTGTGCACAATTTTATTTATTAAAAAAGAGCAAAAAAGCAGTGGCATTTAGACTTGCACACTTTCCTTGGCTTTTCTTTTGGTGGGGTTCATTTTCTTTTACTTTTTTGGGCCATTTTTATTCTTTTTACCCTTTGCTTTTTCTTTTATGGTATACCCTCTTTACATTTTTTCAATTTTTTCGATTTTTTAAGAATATCCTTTGCAATAAGAAAAGGTATGAACATATTACATAGTCCATCAATTAAATCATGAAATATGACACCTATTGGTATAGGATTCTAACACACCGCAAGATGTCCTTCCCTCATAATGGAAAGATAGTCACCATTGACTAGTTGACATATTACAAACCAAATTCTCAAACCTCCCATGAGTCCATCATCTATTCGGTGGCCAATAAGCAAAGCATTGATCCTTTTACCAATGTCTCACCCGGAGTCTATAAATATTCCTCATTTCTTGGTACATTCCCTGGTCTTCCTCCTCCTCTCTCTAATCCCAGCTCATTGAATGTTTGCATGATGCAATCATCTCGAGCTGCCCTTAAGCGGCCCACCTCGACTAGTTAGCAGCCTCCTCACCCTTCGCAGCCTACTCCTAGCCCTTTGATTCAGCCTTCTGGACCTCCTCCTCCTGGCCCTTTAGCTGGTATCCATGAGCCTCTCTACCCTCCTCGAATGGTTCCTCCAGGCCTTAACCTTTTAGGAGCCGTCACGGCTGACCATTACCCCTCTGGTTAGATATCATTTCCAGCTCCCCCACCAGGAGTTTATACGGCACCTGTCATAGCCACCCTCTCTCTTCCTAACTAGACCCTTGGGATTCCCATCTGGTTCCTTGATTCTCCAGCCGCTACCTCGCATGTTCAACCAAATCCTTATCTTGCTTTGACCCCGGTTCAATCGGTCCGCATGACTTCTCCCGCTGAAACAGTGCCTCAGCCACCTCAACAGGAACCACCTTCTATTGCAACCACTTCGGGTAAGAAGGGAAAATCTCGCATGGGGGCAACCAAAGACAAGGCCACTCCAACAAATCTTGCCCCTCCTCAACCGCCAATATGCACTATCCAGTGTGCTTTGTGTCATGTTGTCATTCATGCCACCAATACTTGTCTAGAGTTGCCTCACCTTAATTCCATGGTCAATGAGACATTTCTAGAGTCTGATATCCCTGAGTTTTATGTCACTATACCTGATTCAATCCCGAAACTAAAAAAATTTTGCACCAATCACCCCTGTTCTTTGTGCGATTTCCATGGCCATTACACTCAAATCTATCCCCACCTTGAAGAGTATCACTCCTCTTTGGAAGCGTTATGCCAATTCGAGGCCAAGCATGACAAGTTCACCTCTCACTTGTCTGCAAGTTCTACTCCAGCAGAACCAGAGGATCTGCCTGCTCCCATTGACATTCCACCTCCCAATGTCAAGATGATGGAGCCTTCGACCCACATTTTCTACCTATCATCATCCATGAGACCCTCAGTGGAAGTCCCCTTGGATACTTTCCCTGATGTTTCTCCTGACCTCCCTTTAGCGATCACTCTAGGCTCAAAATTGGTAGATCTCTTATCTGCTTACTCTTCTATCATCCCCTATGACGTTGCGCATGTAATCCTTTCTTCACATGATGATAAGTAAGTTAGTTCTACCATGTCATGAGGTCTCTCTTCCTCTATTCACCCCATCTTCCATTCCAATGAAGACATTATGGAAGCTATGACCGAACCTGACTTTCCATGGGATAATATGCACCACCGCACATACTTCCTGCCATAGCAGTCCCATGACCAATATGCTGTGAAAACTAAAGACTTCATTCCTGATGAGGTCGATTGGTTTAGAAATCCCATCCCTACACCTGATGCTTTCGAAGAAGGAAATATGAATAATATCTCTCCTACCATTAAAATTGACATTTCTAGCAAACCAGGGATCGAAGAAAATATCACCTTGGGTGCCCATTTCACCCTGAAAGAGGTTGAGGCTTACACCAAGCTATTCAAATAATTCCATGATATTTTCGCCTGGTCCCATTTAGAAATGCCTGAACTTGATCCTTTCATTTTTGAACACCATATCGATACATGGCCTGATGCCAATCATGTCTGTCAAAATTTGAGACCCATTAATCCTTCCAAATGAGAAGTTGTCAAAGCTGAAATCGATAAGCTCAAGTAGGTTGGTTTTATCTATCCCATTGAATACACCACTTGGGTGTCCAATCCGGTTCCCGTTCTCAAGAAACAAGGCACCATCTGTGTCTGCACTGACTTTCATGATCTGAAAAAATCTTGTCCCAAAGATAGCTTCCCCACACCATTCATTGACCAAATCATTGATAAGTGTGCGGGGCATGAGGTTCTATCCTTTATGGATGATTTCACTGGGTGCAATCAAATTGTTATCCATCATGCTGATCAACTTAAAACCACGTTCATTAGTCCATGGGGAACCTTTTCCTATCGAGTCATGTCGTTCAGCCTTAAAAATGCAGGAGCCACTTTTCAGCAGGCTATGTCTTACTGTTTCCATGACTTGGCTCATATTATCCTTTCTTATTTAGATGACCTCACTACGCATTCTAAACATTAGGTGCAGCACCTCCACGATCTGTGTACCGTCTTTCTCCGATGTCGCAAGTATAATATCTGCCTCAACCCGCTGAAGTGTGTCTTTTGTGTACCTGTCGGCCGTCTTCTAGGCTTCATTGTGTCTAAATATGGTATCACGCTTGACCCATTGAAAGTTCAAGCCATCCTTGAGCTTCCTATCCCTTGTACTTTGCACCAGTTACAAAGCCTCCAAGGCAAAGCTAATTTCCTTTGTCGGTTCATACCTGACTATGCCACCACCATGCATGGGTTCCTTATAATCCTCCGCTCTAATATCCCTTTTGTCTGGGATTCCTACGCTCAAGAGTATTTTGATGCCCTGAAGCATTCTCTCACATCTGCTCCCTTGATTCATCCCCCTGAATTTGATAGGGATTTCATCCTGTATATCTCCGCTTCCACCTACTCTGTCGCTGGAGTCCTTATTCAGGAAGATGACAACAGAATTGAGCATGTTATCTATTATGTCAGTAAGAACCTGGTAGGACCTCATGTATCCTACTCACATGAAGAGAAATTAGCACTGGTTGTCGTGTTCTCAGTCTAGAAACTTTGTCATTACATCCTCATGCGTTCCACCAAGGTCATGACTAATTCCAACCCTATGGCCTTCCTATTGAGTCGTCAAATCATCAATGGGAAGAACGCCTGTTGGATCGTGATCCTCCAGGAATTTGATCGAGAATTTGTCACACCAAAATGTAAGAAAGGTTTAGCCCTCACTGAACTCATTTCCGAACTACCTATAGGTACGCAGGATCCTCGAGTTAATGATATTTTCCCTGATGAAAATTTATTTTCCATTACCACCGATGACCCTTGGTATGGGGACATCCTCACTTATTTGCGAACTCAAAATTTCACCCTTCATATTGACCGTGATGCTTGATGATGTATTCGACACTAAGCCCCATGCTACCTTCTTATTGATGATGACCTTTATCGTCGCGATGTAGATTCTGTCCTTCATCGTTGTCTCACACATGCTGAAGAAGAACAAGTCCTCAATGCCTGTCATAGTGGTGCTTGTGGTGGCCACCTCTCCAATATGGCCACTGCCCAGAAAATCATGCACATTGGGTACTTTTGGCATTCTCTCTTTGGTGATTGCATTGAGGTAGTCAAACACTGTCCCAATTGCCAACTTTTTTCCCCTAAGGCACGAGCCCCTCTGGCTCCCCTCCATCTTTTAATCTCAGATGGTCCCTTCTGTAAGTGGGCCATAGAATTTATGGAGTGTTGACTGTCATCGGCTGGTAACCATAAGTATATCATCGTGGCAGTTGACTATTTCACCAAATGAGCTGAGGCCATGCCAATGTTTAACAACACGGCAGCTAATGCAACCCTCTTCTTCTTTAACCATATGATCACTCGATTCGGAGTTCCGAAACAATTGGTCTCTGACCATGGCCGACATTTCGAAGATGAGATATGGCATGACCTATCCTCACTGTTGGGCTTTGAGCACCAATATTCCTCCTCTTATTACCCCCAAGGTAATGGCCAAGTTGAAGCAATCAATAAAATCCTTAAAACCATGCTTCAACGGACGGTGGATAAGCACAAAACCAACTAGAACCTTATGCTCTTCCCTGCTTTTTCGGTCTATAGAAATTCTGTTAAAACCGCCACCGGGTTTACTCCTTTCCACCTTGTTTTTGGAGAGGAGGTAGTCTTACCGATCGAGTGTGAAATCCCTTCCCTTCATCTACCTGTCAAACTTCTCCCTGACACCCAACCTTTAGAACAGTGACTTATCATGATTGAGTGTGCTTCCAAAGACTGTCATGGTGCATTTCAAACCATTGAGGTGGCTAAGAAATGCACCAAAGCTCAATATGACCGAAAAGTCCACCTTCGTACTTTTCACGAAGGAGATCTTGTTCTGGTGTATGACCAAGCCCATGATGTCCTTGGTCATGGAAAGTTTGACTCATTACAGCTAGGACCTTACATCATTAGTAAGGATTTAGGTCAGGGGGCATATCTATTAGAGGACTTTGAAGGCCATCCCCTTCCCAATCCTTGAAATGCACTCTATCTGAAGAGATATTACCCTTAGCATTTACTTTTGTAAATGCATGTTTTATTTCTTTAGGTAGCCAGCTCATGCTGTTTATGATTTTATACTTCACCAAGACACTTTTTTTCCACGAAGTGTCACTTCACTACTCCCCAAAATCGAATTTCTTCACTTGCAACACTTGTACTTGGGAGCACCACTTTTCCTCCATACTGTTCCATGCTTGTGTCGATTTTCGTCATGAGTAACCACCATGTAATCATGCTTTTATGGTCCCCATTGGACCTCTTCTGTGTGGCAGCACCATCGAGTCACCCTTGTTTAGATCATCCGAGTTGAGTCATCATTGCATTCATGGATTCTATCCCGAGTCCCTTTGTATCCTACTATAGTCCTCCATACTTCATTGCTTGGTCCCTCTCTCGTGTCGCATGTTATGGCCTTCAGTACTACTATCCCCTATCCCTCATGATATTGTGTCAATCGCTTCCAGGTCATCCATGCCCTTTATGCTCTAAGAAAGGAAGTCGTACGTCTGCTACTCAGTACCCTCCATTTCATCATCATCACTAGCGTCAGTCTATCAGTCGCTCAATTATTTTCTCTCGTGCCTTAGTTGAGGATCCCTTATTGCCTCACCTATGGCGGACCTCCTTCTATTGACATCAGCTCATTCATTCTAGAAGATAGGTCTAGAGGGTAGTGTACCTTGGTTCCAGATTCCACTCTTGTTCGGTGCCTTAGATCAAGCAAAGGGACTCCTTATTACCCTTTGACTTGATTGTTTCTCAGCTCCAGCTCCTTTCAGCATGATCGAGATCCATATACTTGATGGTCCAGTGATGCAACCGCTGATATCAGTGATTCCCGGGTGTGTTTGAGATGTCTTAGCCCTCATTAGGGGGTCGCCCTACAGGTAGCCCCCCATATGCCTAGATGACCTCTTCATTATATCCTTTGATGCAGCTCCATAGATTTGATGATGTCGGCCTCAGCCGCTTGCAGCGCCTTTTTTGATTGCATGTATTAGTTAGATTTTCAGAGCCCTTTCCTGTTTACAGGGGCATCTGGGTTGTATTTATATCTCATGTACTCAGATATTATTGTACAATTCCTGGCTGTTGTCCCAATCACAATATGTATGTGGGATTCATTATCATGTTGTTTATCTGGCTCATGTTTATGCGAGCATGTACTATATTGTTCAGTCCCTTGTTTACTAGACACCTTATTCTTTGTAATTTGTCTCAGTGGGCATAGGTATGCCTCCCTTGCCACCTACAGCACATGTACTCACTCATCAAAGAGACTTGTCACACCTATAAGTCTCACCTCCTCAGGGTCTAGTCCTTTCATAATTTTGGTCTACCTTATACTTCTCTCTCTCTCTAACTTCCCCTTCGGTTTCTAGTGATTGAGTTTTTACAACATACTTCGGTCATACGATTAGCTCATAACGCTCGCACGCTGGGGGCAATCTGTTACACCATTTTTTGGTCATCTAACCTATTATCATTAGATGGACCCAAGTTCACCATATAAGACCAATTTTACCCTAAGTAAAATTGCTTTCACTATGAAAATAGCTTAGTAAACCACCTTTATTAAGTTTTTTATGGTCTAAATAGGAAACCCCGTGAGGAAATATTAAATAAATCTACATTTGTTTGATTTTCCTCAATGAATAATTAGTTAAACAATAGTTTAATTAATATTCCTGGTTATATTTAACCCAAAAGAAGGAAATTAATTATATAATTCATTATTTATCTTATTATTTTCTAAGAATAATCATTTAAACCTTATTTAAATAATATTCTTTGTTAAATATGACTAAATCACCTTTAAATAATTAAATAAATCATTATTTATTTAATTATTACTCAACCTCATCCTTAAAATGATAAATAAATAATTTATTTATTTATTATTTACAAATAAAGGGATTTGACCCAAGTCAAATTCCTTTTCCCTCCAACAAATATAATAAAATATTCCATAAGAGTTGGATCTTGAATTGGTTCATAATATTTTAATTATGCACCAATATCTAGACTAACTCAATATTTTGTTATAAATAGAAGGGTTTTCCCATTCATTTACCACCTTTTGTTGCCTAAAGATCACTCTGGATCTATACTTTTGGTTTGACTTTGATTGACCATCATAGTCATATTTTTCTACCATTTTTGTCTGGATTTTCTACACCATCAAGAGAGAGGAGCTTTAGATCTGAAGTGTTGAGGACTAACAAGAACCCATCCCATTGAGGAGAACTGCTAACACCCTTCTGTGTTTTCCTCCCAGGTGCCATTAATACAAAATTCATTCAACATATTATCGTCTTCTCTATTGGATGCATGGAGTATGTTAGACTCAGTCTTGTCAGTCCTCTGTCAAGAGTCAAATAGGTTCATCTCTTGTCATTTGCAGTCACTGATGTTACTGTGGTCCAGAAAAGAGTCATTTTAATTCTTGAGCTCAGGGTTTTGTCTTCAGAAGTGCTTCAATAACATGTGCAGGCCAGAGGAAGGTTCAATAAGTTTCTTATTTCAAGAGTTTTGTCATCAGTAATTCTCAAGGATAATTCTTCTCCAAAACCCTGTTTTGGAGAAGAAATTGGCAAATTAGTTGTTTGTAATAATCATGTAATTTTCCGTCTTGAAGATTTCAAATGCAGGCTCTATGTCACCTTGTCAAACTTCATGCCAATCATCCCTGCAAATCCAGTTATGAAAAGTATTCAGGACTTATTGGAGGACATTTACTACTTGTTAAGATTTCCTCAAAGAAAGCCATATGGTACAATGGAGGGAGATGTAAAAAGTGCTCTTCAGATTGCAACAAATGAGAAGGATTCAATATTAGGTTCAGTTCCATTGGATATGAAAGAAAGGGGAGTACAATTGTACAACTTCCTTATTAATGGTCAGGGAGGGCTGCAAGTCCTTATTGAATCCATAAAAGAAAAAGATCCAGGCAAGGTCTCTATGAACCTTTCCTCTTCATTGGATTCGATTGCTCAGTTGGAACTCTTACAGGCTCCAGGTTTACCATATCTCCTACTTGAACAATATCAGTAGTATCCAAGGTTGAATGGAAGAGCCATGGTAGTGTTTACAATGGAGAAAGGAGATAATTCAATGTTTTCTGTGTCAAGTGGAGGTGGGCTCCAAAAAAGCAGCTACCATCCAGGTTGTTCTTGATGGATATTCGGCTCCTCTTACAGCAGGGAACTTTGCAAAACTTGTGATAGATGAAGCATATAATAGACTTATGCTGAAAATACTGAGCAAGCAGTCATTTCTGACAATGAGCGTGCTGAAGTTGGGTTTAGCCTACCTATAGAGATAATGGCAGCTGGTGGGTTTGAACCGTTGTATAGGACAACATTGAGTGTTCAGGATGGCGAGCTACCTGTGCTCCCCTTATCTGTATATGGAGCATTTTTAATGGCACACAACCCAATATCAGAGGACTACTCATCACCATCACAATTTTTATTTTATCTATATGACAAGCGCAATGCTGGTCTAGGGGGACTTTCATTTGATGAGGGGCAATTTTCTGTTTTTGGATACACAATAGTGGGCAAGGAGATACTTCCACAATTCAAAACAGGAGACATTATCAAATCGGCTAAGTTAGTGGATGGATCTTCAAGTACCTAGAATATTTCGTTCATTTTATTCAAATTCAATGCCAGAGTTGTAAGCATATATCGGTCCATCCGAACTCTATTTTTTCAGCAATGTAATAAGGAGCAGAAGTTGTGATAGATTTTAGGAATTATAGACTGTGTAAATTGGTAAATCCATGTATTACTCAAACAACTGCCGGTCTGTCCTACTTGGATTTATCATCATCTCCTCCCGTGTTCTGCTTTTAGCAGAATTGCCCCCATTTTCTCTCTATAAATACAAACTCATCATAATTGGAGGAATATTAATCGAAGTATTCTGATAATTTCTCTATTGAAGAAACTAAAACCAAACCGACGATGGGGTCACAAGGGCAACCAAATGAAGGCTTCAACGAGTACGTTCTGGTGACTGGAGGTGCTGGTTTTATCGGAAGCCACACTGCCTTGCAGGCTCCTATGAATATGAAGGGTCCTATCACCTCAGAACTGTCAGACAGTAGAGATGCATTTCAATGCTGAGAAAACAACAAAGGTCAAAGGCTTTACATCTGATTCTAAAACTAAGAACAGATCCACGATTATGTATCGACAAACCCATTGGCGGAATTTTACTCCTCCTATCTCAGTTCTTTCTTCTGTTCATAGTATCAAGGGGCAAAAATGTCAACTCTGCAACATGGGATTGAGGTACATAAATCTATAATTAGAAATGGGTTTCAATTGGATGTCTTTGTGCAAAGTGGTCTCGTAGATATGTATTCCAAATATGGGTGTACAGAGAAGGCACACAATGTGTTTGAAAAAATGCATCAACGAGATGTGGTTTGCTAAAATGCAATGATTACAGCATATGCCAAAAATGGACAGAGTTTGGAGGCCCTTGAACTTTTTCGTCAAATGAAAAAGGCAGGTTTGAAAGCCAGAACCCAAAACCTATGCAAGTGTTCTTCCCGCATGTGCCAACTTGGCAGCTCTTGAACAGGTTATGGAGATACATGAAGAGATTACTAGGAATGGGTTTCAATTCAATGACATTGTGGCAAATGCTCAAAGATACCTGTACAAAACGCATCCTGAAGTATACCGTGCACTTAAGGACAATATATTGAACAATCAGTTAAAGAAATTGCGTCTTTTTGTAGTTGAGAAATTATTTTACAGGTATACTTTACAAGGCTGTCCCACTGTCTCAAACAAAAGGCATGAATGCAATTCTCTCTTACAGGGAAGCACCTTGTATATGTCTCGAACAGCTGATTTTTCTGCAATATACTCAGAATTATCACGTTTTTTTTCAATGGATGTGTGGATATTTAACTGGTAATTTTTCTTCATCTTATAATTATCATGGCAGAGACTGGGTCTACTGTGGAATAGACAGAATCATTTATTCTGAATGCACAGAGAATCCCCAAGCTTCCTGTGGAAGAAGTAACCTGGTTTTGTGAACATGACAATGTAATTGACAACACCCCCATATTTCATACAAGGTGCGAGGTGCAAAGTGATCTGGTCATAAGTATTTCTTAAAACTGTTTCTTCTTTGAATGTGACATGGACATGGAAAGGGTTAAATTTGATGTTGAAAATGTTAAAGGGAGAAAACGCACCTGGAAATGGCGGAGCTTTGTCAAAGGAAAAATTCAAAAGCTATTTTTATTTAAAATTAGTTTTTATTTAAATGTTGAAAGTCAAAGCTAAAAATAGAGTGAAGATATCTACCACAGCAGAAAACTAGGATTAGGTAGTCTATTTATGACTTCAGTTAGTAATTCATAAAGTCTACGCTCCAGGTTTGGTTTTCATTAGTCATTAGAAATTCTCAGCTGGAATAATGTAAGGCTTTTCTATCTTTAGAGCAGATGGATGATCCTTTTCTATCTTCATGGATTCAGTTGAAACAACGCTCTATTTTGATTAATCTGTTATCACATCTCAGGGTTTATTTATTTGTATTGAAAACCATTTGTAAAGAGAGAGAGTTCTGGCAGAGGTGGAAGAGAGAACAGAGTTTCATTGTACAGCTTTGACAGAGATTTAAGTGAAAGATTGCAGCTCTGTTTCATAAGATCCCTGTGGTAACAACTTAGCATTGTGTTTATTCCTTTGTTTTCATATGTTTCTTGTTATGTTTATTGTTTCATTCATAATCATTGTCTGTTGAATACTTTTAAGTGTGAAGGGCAGAATTCAGCTTGCTGCTCTACCTTGGGAAATTATTCAAGTTCTATGTTTTCCTCCGTCTGAAAAGGATTCATGAATTCATGCCCTTTTTAGCTGCTTAAAAATTCTTTGCACTCCATATAATTTCAAATTAAATGCTTAAGCTCTTGCCTATCTTGCCTTGTGGAATATTCTACGTCTTTCATTTAATTTCCCTGCTCTTGCTGTCTTTGCCCCATACAGCCCAGAAAACCCCATCATTTATTAAAAACCTCATTCATATCTCTTTACTAGCCTAAAATCAGTATCAATTTTGAGTCATCTCAGCCCCTTTGAAGATCCTTTGCTGAGATAGACCCGGAGAGAGCCCTCTCCTGTCCTCGTAGGGCTAGCTACGAGGCTGAGCTTGGTTTGATGTTGCCTCAAGTTTTGCCTTCCTTAGCCTAAGGCAGATTCGAGCGCTAACATAGTGGCGACCATACTGGGGAAGATGGTTTGTTGTTGATGTGACATTCGACTTGTAGATTGTCTTGCCCCAGTACATGAAATTAAGTTGCAGATCTGATGCTGATGGTGGACAGCAGTCAGACACATATGAAGGCTGAAACATTCACCTGGCAACTCCAACTCGATCCAGAGATTCCAGTGCTCGCTGATTCACTCATGCAATGGTAGGGTATGTGGCAAACCCTGCATTTTGTGAAGCTGTAAAAGAAGTAAGAAATCAGTTAGCAGATTTTGAAATTAATGAAGATTTTTTTAGTGCCTTGCTTCAATGTTTGAAATCTCTGAAGTTTCCTCTTGAAGCTAAAACTGGTGTCTGTGAGTTAGTTGTTGAAAGAATTGAGAAGGAAATTCAGTGTTTAAATGATCAGATCCAGTCATATGATTTCCGAGACCCAAGAATGTTCTTGGAAACTCTCCCTCCTTCAAAACAAGAAACAATAGAGTTGCCTACAGATGTTTGCATTGACAGTGTGCAGCTGGAGGTATGTATTGCAGAGTTGGGGCAGCAAACGGAGTCTGGCTTTTGCGATCCTATTGCGATGTACATGGAAATGTTTTTCAGTTTGACTGATAGATCAAGCTGTCTTTTACATAACCAGGCTCATTATGTGCATGTAGGGCTGCCAGCAATTGCATCTGTGATCTGGTTGAAGCAGTCTCAAGCAGCATTCTTTTCAGATTTACTTGAATGGTTAACCTGGCATTACAGCATTACTTGATCCATGGACTCTGCAGCAAAGTAGGGTATATTTTGTAAATAAATAAGCAGCCAAAAGGCAGCATTTTGTTCTAGTTTCATTACAGTTTTAGTTTGAAGTTTGCTGAGTCAGTTTTTCAATCATTTCAGTCAGTTTCCAGTTAATAAATTAATTGTGTCGATTTCTTGTAATAATGGATTCCATAGCCCAATGGATGGAGGCATTGTCTGCTCTCCCAAAGCTCTGCAGTTCTTGGCACCTCCAAGAAGTGGCAGCTGCCATCCCCATTGGAGCCAATGTTAGACTCAGTCTTTTC
>CM076571.1:346693758-346778620 GCA_034641835.2 Pinus albicaulis
TGTTGAAAGATTCTTGAGTGCCTTTCATCCCTTCAAAACCCATTGCATCCACTTGAATTTCTTAAAATTGTTCTCTGTTTGGTTATCTTGCCCTGCAAAGCCATCCTGTGTGTAGAAGATTAATCCATTAAAGCCATTCATTTTACTCCATAGCCGAATGGCCTGAAAATATTCAACCTTGCCCTTAGTTGGCGAATTCCACCATTTTCAAACAAACTCTTGGATTTATAACTAGCCTAAAATTTTCTAAGAACAAAGATAAATTATAAAGAGAGAGCCCTCTCTGGATGCAGATTGGCTAGATTCTGCATCTAAAGGTTGGTTTGTGGTTAGCTCGGGTATACTTTCCTTTTCCACAACTTCAAGGAAAACCTGAGTGATAACAGGTTGAACGTGTATTCATGCATGTATTTGCCTCAATGATCTAATAAAAAAAGGAATTTTGCCTCGGTTTCATGATTTTTTTTTTTATGGTTTGGTTGATTAATTAAATTAAGTGTTGAGTAGCGTTTTCGCTTAATATGGTAACACACTAGTTGGCTAGGGCCCAGCCAACCCAACATGTTTACCCCATTCTCTTCTTCTTGTAATTTATGTTTTATTATCAGAGTGTGATTTAACTTTTAGCGCATAAATTCCTGTCTTTGTGAAAACGGATCCTTGCATGAAGAAAATAGAATTTATTTTCTTGCAATTTACTTTCCTGCACTTGATTTCAGATTGGCTTTCTCTACCTGGTCCAAGCAGGAGAAATCATCCTACACTAGTGCACGTTGGTGTGACATTTCTTTTCTGAAATTTTGGTTGATTGGCTTTCACTGCCTGGTCCAAGTAGGAGACATACACCTGCACTAGCGCACGTCGGTGTGTCACAGCAAGTGTTCATTTACTTTCCACAACTTTATTTCATTGAATGATTATGACAGGATAGATGTTTATGTTTCTTTATTTCTACACTTCATTAAATTCAGAAACATTTACTTTTCATATATTCAATCTGGTTTTACAGCAAGGTAGCACTTTCTGCAATTAAACAATCATTTCAAGAATTAAAATCTAAGTGCAGGAAGCTCTGATTTGGTGTAAGAAATAGCTTCTTGTCACAAGATCTGAGTGCTCTGAACCTTGAACAGTTTGAGCCCTTACATGAAGTAGAAAAGCATTTAGTAAAGACACAATTTATACCTTCTACATAAAACTCTGATCCTGCACTAGTGCAGGACAGATTAATGCAAGAAGGAAATATCTAAGGAAGCAGGTTTAATGGCCCATCTAATGAGACTGCTAAAATGCCTCTTCTGAAGAAAAACACACTATTAGTAGTTAAGCATAATTAGCTAGAGTGATTGCCTTTTTATTTTTGATCTCCTTTACACAAATGCATCCTTTCTTGTTTCAGTCTTAGATTATTTTGATGACTCAAGTTATCTTTTTCTCGTCTTGATTTGATTCTGCAATATTTCCTTCAAAGAAAGTAGGGATTTATATCAGAAAGATTCATCCCATCTCTACAATTTCCTGTGCTTCGAATCTAAGTTTACGAATCCCCTGGGTTGACAATTAAGTTTTGAGGAGTTTGCTTAAGTGTAATTCCTGCACCCAACAGCTACCACAACTACGACAACTGCGTTGGAACCAAGGTAGGACATCTATCCTGACTAAATTTCATTCATTAACTAGGATTCAATGCATTAGCATGTCCTCTTGCTGCTAGACCCACCCTAGGGCTAGAGGGATTGCCGCTATCCGCAGAGGGGATTTACCTACACAATAAGTTGGTGACTCCGCTGGGGATCAGTGTGTGTTTGTGTCTCGTTGTTTGTCGAGCGTTTGGCTTATCAAGTCGACTTTGGTTGTTTCATCATTTTTCTTCTTTTATTGACTTTCTTGACTGTTTTCCACCATCCTGTTTAGTTCTAGAGTGTCAAGTCTCACCTCTGCTAAGTGGTTTTTATTTTTTCCCATGGTTTTATGGCTCGGTGCGATTTTTCCTTGAACAGTCGCATTGATTGGAGCATGTTTCTTTACTCACAGGTGCACCAACCCCTGTTTACCATGGATTACAACTAAATAGTCATGCTTAATACTGTAGGATTTGATTTGACCCCTTTTCTGAGTTTTTGTCATTGTTTCCTAGCTCTGGATTGGTTTTTTTCCTTAAAATTGGTCTACTGTGATTTTTTTGACTCTGTAGTCTTGGCCTTCTCATCTGTTTTTCCATCATATTATCAGTGGAGTTTGTATCCCTATGGTTTCTAGGTGTCTTGTATTGTTTGTTCAGCCCTCTCCTCGCTAAGCCTTTTGAGTTAAGTTCAAGTCATGTTGATCTTTTTCGTTTCAATTCGTTGACTGATTGTGTTAGTATTTCTCCTGATTCTTCATTTCTTTGGTTTCTTGGATGATCACTTTTGTTTTCATTTGAATCACCATTCGTCACTTTGAGCATATATTACATTTCTCGTTAGATCATTTTGAAAGCCCTTTGTTTGCTTGGAAGAGTGCATCCTTGTTTTGAGTGTGTTTTATGTTTGTATTGCATTTGATTTATTAGTTTTAGATATTTACATTCGTAGTGCTCAAAACTATTATTTGTTTTTCTTTTAGTGTAACAACGCATTGTGTGCCTCATTCATCTAAAAGACAAACAAATTCCATTGTTTCTCCTAAATTGAAAATGAAAATGTTCTTTTACATTACTAGCTCTTAGCAAACTAGGAAATAATTTTAGTTTTCTCATCTAGTTGTATTAGATGCATTAGCGGAATTATTCTTACGTTTCAATTGATTTCTACTTTGTTATAGATTCCTACCCTTCTCTTAGCTAGAATTCGTTGAATGGAAATGATGTTCTTTTGCATTTAGTGTGTATTTATGAATTCGAGATCACATTCAGTGAGGCCTTGAAATCACAAAATTAATTCAAGATAAACCTTAAAATGAATTCAATGAACCTAAGGAAGCATTCAAGCCTAACGCACATATTTTAGAGGTCTAGGCTAGAGACGTGTTTCAACGTTGTTAAACCTAGTAGCTGTCATTCACCATCTGGCATTAGACAACACTAGTACAGACTTGTTCTCCCCATATCGTCATGTATATAAAGGGATACCCTCATAGGTTGCAATCCTTTATCCATAGGAAGCTGTGTCTGTTCCCCTATAACTGTGATACACCGAACACAACATTCAGGGAGACTACCTGCACGTACGTCAAGTCCTTGGTCATTTCTCTTTCATTTGATCATCGAGGTGTATATGGAAGTTCACAAAAACTTGGTACACCCTCTTTCTTAGACTACCTAATTAGTCATTTTGGTCTTTTTGTGACTCTCTAAAAGTGAAAATATCATCGATCACTTATTATATCGCACTCGTTCAATCTGAAAGTGACTAGAGTCATATTTTTCCAGTTTCTTGACTCTTAAAACATGAAACAATAAAGTTTCATTTCAATGTCATAAAATTAACTACCTACGATCACATTCCCATTATAGATCTTTGCTTGGCTTGTTTTTAGTAGTTAAAAATATATTTAGAGAACCAAATATCTTGAAAACATAAGACCCCTTAAGTCTCCCAAATAACTAATAACATTGGAGCAGGATGCTCCTGCATCAGACTCCCCATGTAGAAAATTTTCATAGACTCCTGTCTATGAGGTCTGTTGCTTTTCTGTAATAATTCAATAGCCACAAGTCTCACTGACTTGCTACCTCCAGGATTCCAAACTCTGTTATTCAGTGATTTCCTTTCTTCTCTCAACTACTGTTAAATATTCTGCCGCCATTTCTTGCTTCTCCTAGTGGCCATATCTTTGTTTGTAACACTCCATTGGATTTTCCTTTAATGTTTGTTACAATTCATCTTTTTATTCACCTGATTCTCTGTCTGCAGCTCCTTTCCTTGTGTTCATTTCCTATAAGCTTCATGAAATTTTCTATTTCTTTGTCCAAATTATTTTGTTGTTTTTGTCCTTTTCCTTTTGCATGCGTTTTAAAACTCTTGCTGCCTCATTTTTCTTCAACTTATGCTATCATTTTTAATACTGTCCCAAATACCGTTATAGATATCGTTGCCTTCCAAACTTCCTGAATATATTTAAAGATATTACCCACTACAATATCAAATTGTTTTTCTGCAAATTTATTTTCAAAAAATAAATTTCTTTTCAATTCTCTGACTGTAGTATCATTTTCTTCCACTACTGCAGATTCTTTTCAATATTCCTTAGGTTCTTTCTTCTTTATTGGTGCTTTCAACCAATTCTCTAGTAACGCCAATTCACTAACTAATTGTACATGTGCTTTTCCTTGAATTTCTTCATAAGATAACATAGCCTTATCCTTCATCAGAATACAATTGTGATCTTGTTTATTTGAAATGTGTGTTCATTTTTCTTTCTTCCTTCATCTTTATGACATCTTCTAGTGACTTTCTATCACCTGCAAAATTTTCAAAACCTGCAATCACCCCCAAATTTTTAGTTTTAAAATCACATGACTCAATATTCTTGTTTGATGATTTTTTCATCAAATCTCTTTTCTGTTCCAAGTTTTCTATATGACTCAGAAAATATTCAATGGTCTTCACCTCAACTTCCTCAAGCATAGCATTTGAGTACTTGGCATCCTTTGCTTCTTCTTGTTTCTTTTGTCATAATTGTGAGCCAAAATTGCTCTGTTTTCAACTTTAGAAATTTTCTGTAAAATAATATGTTCCTCTAATTGTGTATGAGATTTCTCAAAACACAAATTCTCTCTCTCTACCATGAAATTATCTGGAAACATACCCAAATTGTCAATTTCAAAATCATAAGGCTTATTTTCCTCAACCGATGATTCAGACATCATTGTTCCCTTTTCAAGTTCAAAAGAAACTTGTCCTTCTCCAACAACTTCATTTTGTTGTAGCTCCACTCCTTTGAGATATTCTGTCCTCAACGGAACATCTATAATTTTCTCAAGTTTACTTCGCTCCTCTACTAACTGCATATCCACTTGCTGCTCCTGTAGCTTATACCATTTCTTCTTCTTTCCCATTATGTAGTTGTATCTTTGGTCTCCTTTACTTTTATGGAACATTTCTATGAACAAATCCAGTTGAAAATTTATCTCAGTCTTCTCTCTAATATTAAATATCTTCTGCATAATTCCTCTGATTTCAAATTCATATTTATCAACGTTGTCTTCTGTACCTACAGCCACATTATTAATTGAAGAGTCAAAAAATTTACTTAACTCTACAATTTATTCTTTATCAGGTTCGACAAGCTTCATTCCTCCTTCTGGTTCCTTGACCCATCTTTCCAAGAACTCCATTTCCATGTGAAATCTTTCCAGCATTTCTTTATAATCTTCATTCTCAGTTTCACTCTTCTTTTGGAAATCCTCTTGAATTATGTTGTTTTCTGTATCATCACATTGCAAAATTATTTCATCAATTTAATTAAACAAATTCACTTGTTTACCTCCTTGGAATATTACTATGGAATTTTCATTATGCTTCTGCTCCATAACAACTTTAACTAGATGTTTTACATCAAACAAAAATTCATCTATGAATTCCTTTTGCTACAATAAATCATTACCTTCCTCTGATAAAAGGAATTCTCCATCATACTTTACCTCAATAACTTTATTCATTTTTGTGACAGTTTCATCAGATTGTCCATAATCTTTTGCACATGCTGCAAACACATACAAACTATGAGTTTTAAAAAAACAAGGCTCCATAGCCTCATTTGCTTCCCTTGTCAACATATCTCTGAATTGTTCTATACTATTCCAATAGTCCATGGAATATTTCTTCTCTTATTCACCTAGAATTTCATCCTGTTCTGGTCCACAAATAGAAAATTCCATTTCTGACTTTGCTACTCTGAGTTTTTCAACCAACCATTTCACTTTTCTCTATCGTAGCCTTCTCTGTAACATAGATCACTTCACTATATTTTTCCTCAAGACCCAACCTTGTCTTTGGTTTTCCTTTAGCAGCATTGTTAACTCATCGAGTTCTTTGCTTATCTCAGCCAACTTGTCAAGCTCCTCTTGACTCATCTGGTTCTTGCGAATTGTTTTTCACCCCTTTCCTTCATCTTGTAGCCTTCTTCTGAACCTTATCTATGACTTATCATAGCCATATTTAGTTTTTTGTGAGTTTCTAAACCTACAACAAATCAACTTCCTACTGAGTTGATCTTGTCACAAAACTTCTCCTTTGTCTGGTTTCCAAGTCCTCTTTCCTTAGGACTTGCACTGAGAAATATGGCTCTCTCTCTCTAGTTGCTACACTCACTTCTCTTAAAGACTCCTTTGTCCCTATCTATTCCAAGCCTCAGTTAGAATAAGGTTCTACTACAATCTTAAGATCTTTCAAAATTTCTTCCTACAATTTTACTTATGTAGTCTTATGCCATACTTTTCTATTCATTCAACTACTGCAAACTTTCATTCCTCTGTAATTAATTTATGTCTTGGTTGGTTGTCTCCTACAAACATGTAAATTTTGCACTCCCTTGATCTATTCAATTTGTAAAATATCATCAATTAATAAAAAATTATGCATACCATCTTCCCAACATCACATATCTTTAAGATCTCCTTATTTTCTGGCCTTTACCATTCCTGTAAATATGGTTCTGTAGTTCCATCTCCATGCTTCCAGAGTGTATTCTTTCAACATACAATTGCTGCCACAACAATACATAGAACTCTTAATTTCTTTCTTAAGCATTTAGATCACTAGAAATATCCAACCATAACACAATTCATCTCTTTCTCATGAAATCTATGTAAATACAGTATAAAAAATTCTCAAACTTTCTCTAGCTGCAATAACTCACTATCTTGAGGCAAATCTCAATCTATTCATACTTTGCTCAGGTGCATGCAGAATCCATTTCTACTTTACTATGATCACCCTTTATTGCAATTTCAATTGCATTCTTTACAATTCAGTTTAAACTTTAAAAAATAATTTAATTTTTCTCTGATACCACTATTATGCATCCTAAGCTGCATAACCCACAGTATGCATTCAAATTGCATAATCTCATGCAATATAACCCAAGCAATGGAATCGCTCTCATGCGAATTAATTTAATTTTCACAACCATATAATATAAACCAAAAAATATACCCATTAATTAATACATTTACCTGGGCTCATAACTTTGATTTAAAAACCCCGGTGCCAACATAGCAAAGTCAGGTCCACATTTATTAATCATGCATATTTTCACCGTCTATTATGTGCAACCAGCAATCTGACGGTAATCGCACACCATCTAATATGACTTCTATCACTTGTTAACCTGAAAAATGGGTGCTATTCAAATGCAACATGGGATATCTAGAACTTTATCGCACTCATTCAATATTTACCACTTACCTATTCAATGCTTTGCGAAAAACACTTGTTGTTTTCCAAAACCGGCTAACTATTCCTCTCTTCACCAATAGCAACATCTGAACCCCCCATGATTGGGACCTTATTCACTATCTCTCGTAAAAAATAAAAAACATTGTACCTGTGCACACATTGTTTCAAATGTGAAGCACTCACAGTCTTAGCAACCCTCTGAAGAGTTATTTCATATGTTTGATCACAGAGGTCTTATAAAAATAGCTCCAAATATTTTGATACTAAGAGAGGAACTTTCAGTGCAATCTTACCAATGTCCTCATCAGCTTGCATTATATTTTTAATATGAGACACAGGAAACCAAGTATCGAGATTTTTTTTCATGGTAAGCTTATGCTTTGCTAGATTGAATTGATTCTGATAAAGAAATATGGTTTGTGTCTCGAATCATTTAAGCAATATACGATTTAGACAACAAACCCCGAGGGAACTGAAAAAAACCACGCTTCAATACCAAAGAACCGAGGTTTCAAATTATTTTAGACCTGTAGTGACTCAAAAATACTAAAACCCACAACTAATGCCCCACACTAACGAAAACCCAGCCAAAGCCAAGATTCTATCATAATAACAAAAGTCTCCTCAAGAATTCTGTGAGGCCTTTCCTAAAACAAAAATCAAACTTTCAGTTGTTTGCGCGATTTTATTTGGAATCAACCATTTCAGAATTCAATAAAACTTGAAATTTTCTTTCACTATAAAGCTACACACTTAACCATAATTGAAATATTTTAGCACTTAATTCTTTACTGCAATTAATTGACAACGTAAAGAATAAATGCAAAATAAAGAATATTCCCAAATAAATTCAAAATAGAAAAGCACCACCAATATATAAAAATTTGAAATTCAAAATATTTCAGACCTAATTTCAATACCATAACAGGAATTTCCCAACAAGCTAAAATCTATTATTCATAAAATTTACATAAGCTCAGAACATCTCGTGTTCTTCCTACTCTCCCTTAGGCTTGATCTACATTCACTTGGCCATTTTTATCTCTATACTTCTCGTATCATGTCTCTTTATCCTACATCTGATTATGTATTTTGAGGTTATTAATTATATACAAATGGATTCCAAACCAAAATTGGTTTAGATCCTTAATTTACTCATCAAATCCCTAATTCTTCTAGGTCCTCATTAATTTCCAAAATCTCTCTTTATCCCTAAGGATCCTCTCTAATCCATAAATTTATGCAACTAAATCCTAATATACGATTTATAATACTTTCACAAATCTCTCAATCCCTATGAGCTCTCAACTATCTAGTTCTCTCATGTTCTCCAACATTTGAGAATATTTACATTTATGCTCACAATATTAATTAAATCCTATTCTAAATCACTCAAAGCATTAAAAATACATTTAGATAACCAACTCTCTTGAAAAAATAAGACCCCTTAAGTCTCCCAAATAACCAATAAAATTTGATTAGGATTCTCTTGCATCACCGCTCCTTTACTTTCCAGTCCTCATCATCTTTTTGATGATCTTACAACCACATCATACATGGATTCTTCGAGAGCTATTGGCAGTGAAGAGCTTCATGTTTCTACCGGGGTGTATCGGCTCTTCCCAGAAGATTTACCGTATGTATCCAGTCAACCTTCCCCTCAATCAGTGTCTCTTCCACCCGGTTATCATACTTTAGGTCAGATCCTTTCTGGTGTTGCATCCATGGCACTGTTCGGTACATTGTCTCCCAAAGGGAGCTCGTCTATTCCTGTATCCAGAATATCACCTTTGACACCAATATCATCAACCGTTGTTACATTTTTCATGGTCTGACCTACCATTTTTGTGGCTTCATTTCCACCGATTGTTAATATGACTCTGTCATCAGGGTCTGCTACTATTCACAGGTGTATCTTTATCAATCCCATGATGCCGGTTAGGTCCACTATGAGTATACCATAGCCTCGCAGTTTGGCCATTAATCCTTCTTGCACTATGCCTATGGTTTATACTTCTATTCCTAGTGGTTATACATTTGATGAGTATCTATTGGATATTCAACGATGATATGCTCCCTCTCCGGATCCTCAGTAGCAGAGCTTCATACCTCAGGTTTCTTAGCAGCCCCAAGCTTTTGAAAATCCTCCACATCATTACGATGTATACGGTAATCTTGTCTATTTGTCTCCAATTGATCCTAATCAACCGGTTTACCAGCCTGGACAACCCTTAGTCCTACAAGGACAACCCTTTCAGGGAAAACCTTTGGTCCAACAGGGACAACCCTCTGGTCCACAAGGACAACTTTACGGTTCGCAAGGAAAACCCTTACAGCGACAACCTTCGGCCCAATAAGGACAACCCTACGGTCCTTCTGGTCAACCTCAATTTTAACTAGGAGCATCTTATATTCTTGGGGGGAAAATCTATCCACCACAGGGACAACCTTTTGTGCAACAGCAGCAACCTTACGTTCAGAAAATCCAAACTCTTGTACAACAAGGAAAACCCTACGGTCATGCTCTAGGTCAACATAGTTTTCAGGGGAAACCTGGCCCATCCCAACCATCATGCCAACCTCTTCCACAATGGAAACCCATTGGTCATCAGTATCCAGTCCAAAATGCTCCACAGGGACAACCTGCCCAACCTCAATATCCAGGCCAGCCTGCCTCGCAGGGTCAGCCTACCCAGCCTCAGTAGTCAGTTCAACCTGATCCGTAGGGACGACCTACTCAACCTCAAGGTGCTACTTACCCTCCTCAAGGTCAATTTTAGGCAGTATATAGTGTTCCCCAAGGTTACACTTATTATTCTCAAGGTCAATCCCAGATGGTGTATAATCCACCTCAAGGCAATGCTTACATTGCTTAGCAAAATCCATATGTTGCTCAGCAATGACCTCAGTGGTTTGCTCATAATCAATATCCTAGTCGTCAATCCATGTATGGGAAGATGTAGTATCCCACAAGGGATAATGGAGTAATACTGAAACACAATATAAGAACTGCAACAAAGTAAACAATAAATCTAAATACACATCAGAATGCACAGAAATAGATGAGCCAATTTATACTATAGGAGGTGAAAAATTAAGTACAAAAGTGCTCAAAATATGAGATAATCAAGCCACAAGGGTGGCCTAGAATGACCCTACAATGACTTCCCAAGAGGGACTGCGTAACTGCTGAACTACTGGAAGGTAAACTATGTTGTCCTTGCTGCAATTGTAGCGACTCCAACTGTCTGAAAGATAAAAAGTCAGATCTAGGCAGAATGGGGGCTCTGATGATGCTGAAACTATAGATCTGGGCTAAATGATGGATTCCCAAGATAACCCAGGAAGGGTTTCTTAGATCTATAAGTCTAAGAAAACCACCCTCTTAGGGCTTTACATATTGCTGCTGGGAAATGTAGATATGAAGCTAGATCTAATGATATGATGCTGCAATGATGAAAAATAATATCTATGCAAGAAGGGTTGATCCCTTGACTAGATCCTTGGGTTAAAATCTCAAGATCTAGCTCCTCCAATCTCCTCCATTTAAAATAGTTGTTGAATGAACAACAACTTCAGAAAATTGCATTGTCAGAGAGGGAGGCTCAATAGCCTACTACTAGATGTGTCAACACAGTTCCTGAATGATGCAAACAATTGATCCAATGTGAGGAGATGATCCTTCATATGATTTCCATCTGAAATACTGGAAACTTCCTTCCTCCAATAGATCTACAGGACTGGATTACACAATCCTTGAAGGGACTACTGCTGCATGGAGGTAAAACCCAATGGCCTGAATTCCTAATGTACATCTACTGCTCCTGAAAGGCTAGATATGAGGAACAAAGTGGTAGGATTAATCCTCCACTGGTTTCCTATCTGAATGCTAGAAACAACCTACTGAAGATGACACGAATGCCTGATAATGAATGAAAAACAATCCTCTTTCCAGACCTGCTCAAAGAAAGAGGTGGGATTCCTGCTCAGGAACACCTTATGCTAAACAACACTGCAAACTCTGTTAAACAACCCAAGATTGAATAAAAATGTCCTAATAAAAATCTAGATCTAAATAGATCAAGAAATGAATAATCCAAATCATCCCTTCCATTGTGCCTACACCTTCATTATATGCACGATCCTTCCACAGCCTAAGCCCACTCCAAAAATATGTTGTACATGTGGACAAATTCTCCATGTTTGATTGCGTTGTTGCTTCATGTCCTCCATCATGTTCACATGGGGTGATCACCCTCTCCATCATGCATGCATTAAATGCATCACTTCCTCCACTATCTTATCATAAGTGATTTATGATCTTCTTTGAATGAATTATGATCTCAGTTGTCCTTGTTAGAGATCCTCATGATTTCACATTTAAGCTCCATGATCTTATTTGACTGTTTCATCCTCCATAATCTATCTCGTAAATGAGACATGATCTTCATTAATGGAGTTGCTCCACTACTTCATGATTTTAGATATAGATCTATAATATCCACATACACACATTAAAAGTGGATTTTATTCATCTTTGAGGTTTGTGGGTCCCTCCACCCTTTTATTTACTTAATTACTTAAGTTTATCAAAGACTCTAATATTCCAAATATGAAGTGAAAATTTGGGAATATTAGAGTCCCCCCTAGCAAAATGCTGTTTGTCCTCAAGCAACTCCAAAAGTAGATGCAAGCCATCTATTCCCCTCCAAATGGCATCCAAATAAGGAAGGCTTCCTCCATTTGGTACAATCTGATATGCATGTTTGGTTCCAATGTTGTCTTTAAAAATACATAGAATGACCTCCAACTGCATGGTTATATGTCCTCCTTCCACCATGAAATACCAAGTGACAACCAGATGATGTCCAACATCATCATCAATACATGAGATACATAAAATAAAGTGGTTCTTTCCACAAAGGAAAAGTTCCATCTCAGAAAGCATTTCTTCATCCCATGTTTCATAAAGCAAATTGAGCATTGACATGCCCTCATATTTAGTCTTGTTGGCCTTGTTGGATCCAAGCATCATCCCAAAATTATACAAAAGGAGAAATAGAGACATATGGGTAGACAAATATGTCAAACCATATTCTCCCAATAGTAACCACCGGAGTAAGGCCCTTTGCTTCCATCCTCCATCTCCCCCATGCAAGATGGATAAGTCAAACTCCCCCAAAAGTAACCCAAGAAACAAGAGGTCTTGTTGCTTCCTCTTCTCCTCATGTGCATCATGGAGTAGAAACATACTGATAGATGTGTGGAATGTCACATCAGCCCAATACAAGAAAACACCATCAATACACATCATGAGAGAATCATGCCAAGTTCTACCCAATACAAAACACATAGACATAGGAGATGTCATGTGGTGGCCAAACTCTCTCAAGGGAAACCAAAATGAACATGCCTTCTTTTGTTGCATTCTATCATTGATACACAAGGCATGAATCAAAAAAAAATGAGCTATTGGGTGGTAAACATATTCACCCAAAAGAATCCAGCACAACCATGCCTCCTTCTTCATTTCACATGTGTTATTTAAGGCATGGATCAAAGAAATAGGAGCCTTTGGGTAGTGACAAATATCTCCCAAAAGAAACCAATGTAAGCAAGCTTGGTAGCCCATGTCATAGATTTTCAAGTGTTCATGCAACCCCTTGGTTATCATCCTCATCCACACATCCCAATGTGCATGATGAATGATGTACTACATAATCATGATATCCTCCCTTTGTAGAATACCATCTTCATCAAACTGATGAAGAACTGTGCACTTCATGAAATTTTGAAGTGCACCTCCAATTGGATCTCTCAAGGAGATTCTCTTTTCACCAAAGGCCCTCCAAAACCAATGAAGTTTTGGATCTGGTGCAGGTAGAAGTTTCTCTTTGAGAAATGACATGCTCATTGAGAAAGGGTCATCTAGAAAGGAGAAAAGATTCCTCATCTCAAGATGTCTACCATCTACCATCTTTACCTCCATTGCTTCATGAGTGAAGCTACCTTCAGAATGCTCCAAGAATGATGGGCTCCTTCTTTATCATATCTACTAAATGACAATGTTGTAGACTTGCATGGTAATAGATATGTTGTCTCAAAGCAAGGCACAATACTGATCTCATAATCAGTGATTGTACATAGGATCATACTCATCCCATTTTCTGAAACTCTACACTTCAACTCAAAGGGTTGAATGTAGGTCCACAATGATGAATTGGGATTGCTCTTCATCTCCTCCTTCATTAGATCAAGGGTCCTCTACGCTGTGATAGGTTTCTCCTTCAAATAAGCACCTTGTTCTAACCCTTAGTTATGCATTGGCCCTAATGGAATATCTTCATAAGCTTTAATAAGATCTACTGAAACAATATGTGATGAAAGTTAATGCATACCATGGATCAACTGATGTGTCGAAACCTCTAGCCAAAATACAAGAGTTCCTGCAACCAGGACAATATTTTCTCCAACTGCTGGTAAGAATGATGACTGCTCTTCTCCAAGTGTACCAGCGCTAGAATCTTCCTCCTCTTCCTCATGCATCCCCTGAATCATGCATGGGACTCTATGTGTCAAGAGATCTGTTAGCCACCTATAAAAATTTGTCATGTCAAATGGTGGCTAAAACATTTTTTAAGCCTTCAAGAAACAATTTTATAGCCAAATTATGAGTTCGTAACGTCTTATGGAGTTAACCAATCTTTTAGTTAATCTTCACTGCTATTTTCCTTGTAAATCCTGAAAAATCTATTGTTTTCTTGAAGAAAAGGACTACTAAAAACCCATTTTCCCCCTGCATTTTACCCCTCCTTTCACTCATAATAAACCTCCATTTTCATCCCATTTTTCCTCATAAATTACCTTTAATAAGGTTTAAAACTCCTTTTTAAACCTTATCGGAACTCTCAAAATCCTTTGAAAAACCTTAAAAAATCATGAAAAACAGTCTTTTTGCACTAAGGTCTTAAGCCTCCTTTTGCCTTAGCCCCATCCCCTTCTTACGCATAAGACCAACACCAAGACCAGGTGCTAAAGCCTAATCACACAATCGCAATCAGGCATTCCTTTTTGTCTTGTTACCTCTTCCATTAAAAAGCTCCGATTGCGATTAAGTCTTTTTCTTATTAAAACCCGATTTTCCCTTTGATTTTTTATAAACCCGAGAGTTCATTGTTTAGTGAATGTCAGCCATTGATCTAGAACGATCAGCGATCATCAGCACATTGCATCGCAGTTTTTCATTGGACATATTTTAAATGGTTTATTACCCCTCTCCGATTGGCGATCCAGCGATCAATTCCTGATCGTTGATCTACTATACCATGCCCAGATCCGACGGCCCCCATTGCTCCATTCCAAAGCCCACTTTTCCGCCTTTGGCATTTAGAGTTAATTCCTAACCGTCGATTTGGTTTTAATATCGATGGCTCTGATTCAATCGCATCGCAAAAATCCTTTGTACAATTCCTCTCTCCTCCGCCGATTGCAAATCTTGCGATTCAATCTGGACCTTCGAACCCACAAGAACTGATGACCTAGATTAATCAAAACTCCGCCCATATTTCTCCATGTTTGTTCCTCATATTAACTCTCAACCATCGATTTGACTCCCAGATCCGACTGTCAGTATGTAATCGCATGGAAAATTTTTATGTGCAACTTCCTCCCTCCTTCGTCGACTGGTGATCCTGCGATCACATCTGAGCCGTTCATTTCACCGATCTAACAGTCCATATCAAACCCTGACTTCCTCGTTTATATTATAAATTCCCGTAGTTTAAATTCTTCTACGAAGATCCACCGTTGATCTCTGTAGATCAATGGTCCACATTTACCCAATCTCCGCCCGAACCCCCGTCTCGTATTGTTTTCAATTCCCCAAGAATTGATCTGAGCCTTTAATCTTGAAGATCTAATGGTCCATATTCAACCTGGCAGGCCCAAATCCTTTGGGACCTACCTCCCCATCAATAAATCCTGACCATCCATTCCTTGATCCAATGGCCCAGATCAAAACCGCCTTGACCATGCCCCCTTCTTCTGCCTGCGCAACTCGTCTTATCGCGCTCTCATCTCCACCGTTGGATCTGCCTGCCTTTCATCCGATGGCCAAGACTCCATATCGCGTAATTTTGAGTCTGAAAGTTAACTCCTAAAAATTACGTGATATGGGCGGTTTCTAAAGGACACATGTCGACCAGGGACCCATATCATGTTTTATTTGGGAAATTTTGAAAACCGCCTTTGAGCAGCACGATACCAGTGGTTTTTATGGCCAAAAAAACCATTCCCATTTCCATTACATTTTCTTATAATGAATCTCTGTTGTAGATCTTTGTTGATTAATCCAATCTGATAGCCCAAAATTGTTCCGAAACCCCAAACTTCCGTTTATGCCTTTTTCGCTGCCGATTAAGGTTTTCCCCATTTACATTACATTGTCTTCCATTTTATTTTAAAGTTACCCCCCCGCATTGTAATGACTCCTGTTACACCATTTTTTGGTCATCTAACCTATTATCATTAGATGGACCCAAGTACACCATGTAAGACCAATTTTACCCTAAGTAAAATTTCTTTCACTATGTTAAAATAGGAAACCCCAAAAGGAAATATTAAACAAACCTATATTTGTTTGATTTTCCTCATGGAATAATTAATTAAACCATAATTTAATTATTATTCCCAGTCATGTTTAACCCAAAATCAAAGAAATTAATTAGATAACCTTTATTTATCTTATTATTTTCTAGGAATAATCATTTAAACCTTATTTAGATGATATTCCTTGTTAAATATGACCAAATCACCCATAAATAATTAAATAAATCACTATTTATTTAATTATCTTTCAACCACTTCTTTAAATAATTAAATAAATCATTATTTATTTGATTATCTTCTAACTGCTTCCTTTAAAAGATAAATAAATCATTTATTTATTTATTTTTAACAAATTAAGGGATTTGACCCAAGTCAAATACCTTTTCCCTCCAACAAATATAATAAAATATTCCATAAAAAGTGGATCTAGATCCGGTTAACCCATGCACCAAGATCTAGAATGACCCAATATTTTGTTATAAATAGGAGGGTTTTTCCTACCATTCTTCACCTTTTGTTGCCTATTAGATCACTCTGGATCTATACACTTGGTCACACATCTCCATCATTTGCTCCCATTGAGCTCTACTCTTTGCATTGGGTTTTTCACATCAACTAGAGAGAGAAATATTAGATCTGAAGTGCTGAGGACTTCCAAGAACCCATCCCACTGAGGGGAATTGGATACTCCTTCTGGTTTTCCTCCCAGGTGCCCCATTAATACAAAAATTCTTTCAAAAATTGTTCTTGTCTTGTCTATTGGTATATGGAGCAAACCCTTATTTTTACTGTTTAATGTCTTTCCATGCATAGATCTGGTGTTTTGCAGCTCTTTTCCTGTCTAACTAATCGCAGATCTGAAGATATTGGCAGCCACTTTTGTTGTTAGGGCTATTAGTTATGCGTAGCTAAAGTGGTCCTTTTTCGTACACTTCGACAAAGGATTCATACTAACAAATGGCAACTCCACACGGGTTTTAAATTACGACCGCTGTCGTTTTTCATATTCCTGCATATCCAGCTACTTCAGACCCTAAGGTTTCTTTTCAGCTGTTTATTTTTCGTATTTTCATGTTGTTTTTCTCACATAAAACCCTAAAACATTAAAATTTCTAACTTTCGTGTGTTTCTGGCCCTATTGCGCAGGTAAGCGACACGAGCCGCAACTGAGATGGCAACTTTTCTGAAAATCTACCGCCGAGACAACCGGAACGGGGGGTCGCACTTTTTGGCCCTAAACCTGCGACCTGGACCTCCAGGTCACACTTTTCAGCCTGTTTCCTGCGACCTGCACTGAAATCAAGTCAGAAACTGCGACCTGCCATTTTTTCAGCAATTTTTCTGCAATTTTTCTGGGTTTTGCTGCAGCTTCTGCCAGGGTCCTCTAGCCTCTGTCTCAGCCTGTTTTGACCAAGTTCTGATCTGGTTTTACTCATCTAAGTGGGAACCTAGCCCCCTAGGGCTTTAATACCCTCCACTTTTTGTGGAAAAGTTTTAGCTGTTTCACCCGTCTGTTTTTCTGAGCTTCAGCCTCCCTTTTTCCAGATCTGTTACCTCCCTTTCAGATCCTTTGAAATCAGCCTTTTTTCCTTTCAACTCACCTCTTGTCATTTTTTTTGGACCTCCTTTGAAGGCCTCCACCTTGCCCCCTTCGGTTTTTTCTGATTTCCTTCCTTTTTCCAGCCACCTTGCCTCTGTCTCTTGGCTGTGATCTGCACCTCTTTTCAGCAGCTTTATTCTTTAGATCCCTGTCCCTTTTGACCTTAGATCTATTGGCCCCTTTTCCGTGTGTTTTACATAGATTTTTCCCTTTCTTTTCAGATTAGTTTTGAGAGACCCACCTTCTTGGTTTAGATCGATGCACAAGTAGCTGTTCTTTTTCTGTTATTTCAGCACTATATACTGTTCTCTGTAGGTTTATTTTCAGCTACGTAGCACACTTTTTTCTCGCTCTCAAAACGGAAAGGGTTTAAAAATTAAAATTAACGCACGCCACACACTGACCCTAAGCGAAGAAGCGCCTGGTTAACACCGCCTGGCAAAGACTCTAAAATCAATTTTCACTGCACCTTATCTGCCCTTGACATCGCTTGATTCTGTCCCTTTCTGCCCTTGTCGGTTTCCTTCTTCCTGTCATCATTGCGCCCCCAAGGCGCCTTTCCCGGAGACTTCTTGGCCTTCATCCTCAGTTTCCAGTCGATCGACCTGCTCCGCCCCGCCGTCGTCGAGCCAGTCCACCTTCGAGTCTGCACTCCGACTCCACTCCTGATTCATCGGGTCCTCCTTCTCCTCCTGGTTCTCCCCCTGTCACCTTCACTATGTCTGATCTAGGGCCTAACGCTAGCGGTTCTCCCGGCCCTAATGCCGGCCCTAATACTAGCGGAACCGCCATAGGAACTACCCCGGCCACCCCCGTGCTGCCATACATAGCAGGCGTCAGCCTCCCCGATTTCCATCAGTTGATCAATGACCCCATTCACCACAATGCTAATTGGCCTGCTATGCCAACCAAGCTCCCCTCCGACATCCCTAAGTTTGAGGGCCTTAATGGCGAAGATCCAACCAATCATGTCTGATCTTTCCACATGTGGTGTTCCTCCAATTCCATTACCGATGACTCCATCCGTTTTCGTTTGTTCCAACGCACGCTCACCGGCGAAGCTTCTAAATGGTATGTCGAACAAGCCACCTCTACCCATACCACCTTTGAGACTCTTGCCCAAGCCTTTTTGTCGTACTTCCAGCTCCCCCTCCGATACGATACTGGCACGGAGCTCTTGACTTCCTTCAAGCAATCATCTTCAACAAGCCTTTCCGCCCATGTTCAGGAATGGCGAAGAAGACGGAGCTTGTGTCAAGCCCCTCCCTTCGAAGATCGAGTTTACATGGACTGGTTCCTTCGCACCCTTCCCGCTCCAATCGGCAAAGATGTCGCCTCTCACTTTCCTCAAACTGAAGAAGCCGCCCTCCAAATAGCCTTGAAATATAACCTGATCTATGCTCAATCTGGTTATGTTTATACCGTTTTTCCTGACCTCCCCAGGCCCGGTGGCGCTAACGCCCCGGGGGCCTCTCATTCCGCTGACGGTATCGTTGGAGCCCTTTCCTATCTGTATGCTCAACCTCCTATGGGCTATGGTCTCCCTCAGGAAGGGGCCAGCTCCTCCAGCACTCTCCCCCCTCCCGGTAGCATGTATCTAGGATACGGCATGCCCCCTCATTTTTCCCAACTTCCTGCTTACCTCAATGTTGCCCAACCTACTCATTACCCTTATCCGCAGCCTGGTGCACCAGCTCATCCAGCATACGCGCTTCCTCCCCCCTTGCCTCCTCAAACCCAACACCAGCACCTACAGCCCCCTCCAGGGAAAGTATTCACACAGCAGGGCGCGACTAATCCCCCTTCTTCTCAAACAAGGCGGAGAGGCAATCCAAACCAATCTACCCCTGGTACCCGTGGACCCAATTCTGGTGTTGACCCTAACACTACCAACCAGCAACAGGGTACTCAGCCCAAGCCGGACAGGCCGCTTTGCACAAGTAAGCCTTGTTCATGTTGCGGTGTTTATGGTCATTACACCCACGATTGTCCCCTCTTACCCCAGATGCGGCAGATGTGGGAGTCTCAAGCCACATTGCACGGACAGCATGCCTCCCCTCATGCTCCTCCTAATGTGGCCACTACCCAGCCAGCTGTGTTTACTGATCCTTTCCCTCAGCAAGGATTCATGGCTACCCAACCGCCCGATAGCCAGGTAGCCACCCCCCCTTCCCTTTCTGGTTCCTCTGATTATCAGATCCTTATGATGCACTCCGATCCTACCCCATCCGTCGATCTTCACCTTCAAACTCGGTCTCGTCAGTACCCCAAGCCTCCCGCTCAGTCTGCCCCTGAGCCTCCCTCTTCAGGTTCTACAGAGCCTCTTTTGACATCCAGTGGTCCTTTACATATCCCTCAACCCAAAGTTGATGTCCATACCAAGATTCCTAAGGGACCATTACGTCGAAATGCTGCTTCTAGTCGAGCTGCTCATTCGTATAGCATAGTAGATGATCTGGCACAATCTCCTGCTGCCATTTCCACACTGGAACTTCTCCAGTCGTGCCCTTCCCAAAAGAAGGCTCTGCTGTCTGCCGTGGGCGCTGTAGATCCTGCTGATGACCAAATGATTGTTTTCGACGCAACTCGGACCATCCTCCCCTTCCTCCTTCGGTCGCCTTCCAAATCCCAGTCAAAATCCGGAACGCCAACGTATCCCGGTGCATAATTGATGAGGGGGCATCCACATGCGTGATGTCCGCTTCGGTTTGGAAGCAACTCGGATCTCCTGAGATGGCCCCTTCCACGATCACCCTTTGAGTGTGGGACGGTCATGCCTCCCAGCCCATTGGCCTGTTTCGTAATTGTCCTATCACCCTCGCCGGTAAGACTGTTTGCGTTGACGTCGAAGTCATCGACACCCCGCTAGATTACAACATTCTATTGGGGCGAAGCTACACCTATGCTATGTCTGCTGTCCCATCCGTGGTCTTTCGCAAGATGTCTTTCCCCCATAATGGAAAGATAGTCACCATTGACCAGTTGACATATCATGAGCCAAAATCTCAGACCTCCCCTGAGACGACCATCTCTTATGTAGCCAACAAGCAAACCGTCGATTCCTTGACCAGTGTTTGCCCCGGCGTTTACAAAGATTCATCCCTGCTTGGAACTTTCCCTAACCCTCCTCCTGCTCCTATCACTGATCCCAGCTTATCAAATATTTGCATGATGCAATCGTCTCAGGCTGCTCTTAAGCGACCTGCCTCGGCTAGTCAGCAACCTCCCCCTTGCCCTCCGCACCCCGCTCCTAGCCATTCCTCTTAGCCAGTCGGACCTTCTCCTTCTGGCCCTCCCCCTACAGCTGGTATCCCCGAACCCCTTTATCCTCCTGGAACGGTTCCCCCTGGCCATAACCACCTCGGAGCCGTCCCTCCTGGTCATTACCCTGCTGGGCAGATACCTTTCCTGGCTCCCCCTCCCAGAGTATTTTCTGTCCCCGTCATGGTCACCCTCTCTCTCCCTAACCTGTCCATCGGCCTACCCGTCTGGTACATTGACCCTCCAGCCGCTACCCCTCCCGGTCACCCCAAACCTTACCTTGCTTTGACACCGGTACAACCGGTCCCCCTCACCTCCTCCGGGCCCCCAGCACCTCCACAGGACCCTACCGCTGTGGTGCCAGCGCCCGGAAAGAAAGGCAAAGCTCGTAAGGGGGCAACCCATCAGAACCAGGCCGCCCCGAAAACTCTTACCCCTCCGCGACCACCAAAGCCCGCCATCCAATGCGCTTTGTGTGATATCGTTGGTCACGCCACTCACATGTGTCCTGAATTGCCACACCTCAAGCTTCTGGTCAACGAGACGTTCCCCGACTCTGACATCCCAGAAGTCTACGTCACTATCCCTGACTCTATCCCGAAGCTAAAAAACTTGCGCACAAACCATCCTTGTGCCTTGTGTGATTTTCACGGCCATTACACCCACCTCTGTCCCTGCCTTGATGAGTATCGTTCCTCCTTGGACATGTACTGCCAATTCAAGGCCACTTCGATAGGACCAGAGGACCTTCCTACTCCCATTCAAATTCCTCCTCCCGCTATCGAGCCAACAGAGCCGTCAACCACCATTTTGTACCTGTCATCATCCTTGCGAGATAGTTCACCTGCCCTTCAACCTGCCGATCCTCTCAGCTCCTCAGCCAACCTTGGATCTGTTGATATCGCACATCTGAGCCCTTCTCCTCTTGATGACCCGTCCCACACCACTACCCCCTCGGGTGACCTTTCTTCCTCCAGTCTTCCCATCTTCCAGTCTGATGAAGACATTATGGAAGCCATGACTAACCCGAACTTTCCATGGGACGATATGCACCATCGCGCATACTTCCTCCCGCAGCAGTCCCATGACCAATTTGCTGTGGAAACCAAAGACTTCATCCCCAATGCAGTCGATTGGTTCAAAAACCCCATCCCTGCACCCGATGCTTTCGAAGAAGGAAACATGGCCAATATCTCTCCTACCATCAAAATTGACATTTCAGTCACCCCAGGTATCCAAGAATATATCACCTTAGGTGCTCAATGCACCCCGGAAGAAATCGAAGCTTACACCAAGATTTTCAAAGAATTCCGTGATATTTTCGCCTGGTCCTATTCTGAAATGCCCGGACTCGATCCCGCCATTGTCGAACACCATATCGACACATGGCCTGATGCCAAACCAGTCCGTCAAAAGTTGAGACCCATTCATCCTTCCAGACGTGACGCTATCAAAGCTGAAATCGATAAGCTCAAGCAGGCTGGTTTTATTTACCCCATTGAATACACCACTTGGGTGTCCAACCTAGTTCCCGTTCTCAAGAAACAAGGCACCATCCGTGTCTGCATGGACTTTCACGACTTGAACCAAGCTTGTCCCAAAGACAACTTCCCCACACCGTTCATTGACCAAATCATTGACGAGTGTGCGGGGCATGAGGTTCTATCCTTTATGGATGGTTTCTCTGGATACAACCAAATTGCTATCCGTCCTGCCGATCAACTCAAAAATGCGTTCATTAGTCCGTGGGGAACTTTTGCTTACCGGGTCATGCCTTTCGGCCTAAAAAACGCCGGCGCCACTTTTCAACGGGCCATGTCTTATTGTTTCCATGACTTAGCTCACATTATCCTTGCTTATTTGGACGACCTCACCGCGCGTTCTAAGCATCGGGCACAGCACCTCCACGATCTGCGTACCATTTTCCTCCGATGTCGCAAGTATAATATCCGCCTTAACCCGTTGAAATGTGTCTTTTGCATTCCTGCCGGCCGTCTCTTAGGCTTCATCGTGTCTAAGGATGGTATCACTCTTGACCCTTTGAAAGTTCAAGCCATTCTTGAACTTCCCATTCCACGTACCCTCCGCCAGCTCCAAATTCTCCAAGGCAAAGCTAATTTTCTTCGACGGTTCGTCCCTGACTACGCCACCACTGCACATGGGTTCCTTAGACTCCTCCGATCTTCTATCCCTTTTGTTTTGGAATCCCATGCTCACGAGTCTTTCGATGCCCTCAAGCAGGCTCTCACATCCGCTCCCTTGATCCGCCCTCCCGACTTTGATCGGGACTTCATCCTGTATATCTCCGCTTCCACCTATTCGGTCGCTGGAGTCCTTATTCAGGAAGATGACAATGGTATTGAGCATGTGATCTACTACGTTAGTAAGAACCTTGTAGGACCCCCTGTTTCCTACTCACTTGAAGAAAAATTAGCACTTGTTGTAGTGTTCTCAGTCCAAAAACTTCGTCATTATATCCTTATGCGCTCCACCAAGGTTGTGACTAATTCCAACCCCTTGGCTTTCCTATTGAGTCGTCGCATCCTCACTAGGAAATATGCCCGTTGGGTCATTATTCTTCAAGAATTCGACCTCGAATTCGTCACACCAAAGAGTAAGAAAGGTTTAGCCCTCGCTGAGCTCATTTCTGCATTACCTACCGAAGCGCAAGATCCCCCAGTTAATGATGATTTTCCTGATGAACACTTATTCGCCATTACTACCGACGACCCATGGTATGGCGACATTCTTACTTACTTGCGAACCCAAAAGTTCGCCCTTCACCTTGACCGTGAGGCTCGCCGACGTATCCGACACCAAGCCCCCTGATACCTCCTTATCGGTGATGACCTATATCGTCGCGGGGTTGATACCGTCCTTCGTCGTTGCCTCACATACGCTGAAGCTGAACAAGTCCTTAATGCCTGCCATAGCGGCGCTTGCGGTGGCCACCTCTTCGGTCTTGCTACTGCCCAGAAATTCATGCGCGCTGGGTATTTTTGGCCTTCTCTCTTTAGTGATTGCATTGAGGCAGTCAAACACTGTCCCAATTGCCAACATTTCGCCCCTAAGGCGCGAGCTCCACCAGCTCCCCTCCATCCGGTCGTCTCAACTGGCCCCTTCTGTAAATGGGCCATCGAATTTATGGAATGTCGCCCGCCATTCGCTGGTAACCATAAGTATATCATCGTGGCAGTCGATTATTTCACTAAATGGGCCGAGGCCATGCCAACTTTCAACAACACGGCAGCTACCGCGGCCCTCTTTTTCTTTAACCATGTTATCGCTCGATTCGGGGTTCCCAAACAACTGGTCTCTGACCATGGCAAACATTTTGAAGATGAGATATGGCATGAGCTATCCTCACTATTGGGTTTTGAGCACCAATATTCCTCCTCGTATTACCCCCAAGGTAATGGCCAAGTTGAAGCAGTCAAAAAAATCCTCAAAACTATTCTTCAACAAACGGTGAATAAGCACAAAACCAACTGTCATCTCATGCTCTTCCCTGCTTTGTGGGCCTATCAAACTTCTGTTAAAACCGCCACCGGGTTTACTCCTTTCCACCTGGTTTTTGGAGAGGAGGCAGTCTTACCGATCGAGTGTGAAATTCCGTCTCTACATCTGGCCGTTGAACTTCTCCCTGACACCCAACCTCTAGAACAACGACTTATCATGCTCGAGCGTGCTTCTGAAGACCGCCGTGTTGCCTTGTAAACCATGGAAGCATCCAAAAAGCGCACCAAAGCTCAGTATGACCGAAAATTCCAGCCTCGCACTTTTCACGAAGGCGACCTTGTTCTAGTATATGACCAGGCCCATGATGTCCTTGGTCATGGGAGGTTTGACTCATTATGGCTAGGCCCTTACATCATTAGTAAGGATCTCGGTAAGGGGGCATACCTCTTAGAGGATTTCGAAGGCCATCCCCTTCCTAATCCTCGCAATGCACTCTATCTTAAGAAATATTACCCGTAGCATTTCCCTTCTGAAATGCATGTTTTATTTTCTTTTAGATAGCCAACATCTGTTTTTTCATGTTTATGATGTGATACTTCACCAGAACACATTTTGTCCAAGAAGGGTCACTTCACCTCTCCTTAAAATCGAATTTCCTCACTTACGACACCATCTTGCCTCCTTACTTGCCTTCGTTCGTGTTGATCTTCGTCATGAGTTCCCATCATGTCCTCATGTTTCCACGGTCCCCCATTGGGGCCTTTACTGTGTGGCAGCACCACCGAGTCGCCCTTGTTTAGAGCATCCAAGTTGAGTCATCATCGCATTCAGGGAGTCTATCCCGAGTCCCTTTGTACCTCGCTATAGCCCTCCACCATTCATTTCTTGGTCTCTCTCTTGTGTCGCAAATTATGGCCTTCAGTCCCACTGTCCCCTATTCCTTATGATATTGCGTCAGTCGCTGCCATGTCATTCATGCCCTTTATGCTCTAGCAAGGGAAGTCGTCCATTAGCTACTCAGTCCTTTCCACTTCACTATCATCATTAGTGTCAGTCTTTCCGTCGCTCTACTCTTTTCTCTCGTGGCTTGGTTGAGGGTCTCTCATTGCCTCAGCTTTGGTGGACCTCCTTCTGTCAACATTAGCTCATTTATTCCAGAAACTAGGTCTAGAGGGCGGTGTACCTTGGTTCCAGCTTCCACTCTTGTTCGGTGCCTAGGATCAGGCAAAGGGATATCTCCTTTCCCTTTGGCTTGATTGTTTCTCCAACTCCTTCAGCATGATCGAGATTCGTATACTTGATGGTCCAGTGATCCAGCAGCAGCTCTTGATGATTCCCGGGTGTGTGTGAGATGTTTCAACCCTCATGAGGGGGTGGCCCTACAGGTAGCCCCCCACATACCCGGATGACCTCTTCTATGCAGCCTTCGATGCAGCTCCAGATATTTGATGATGTTGGCCATAGCCACTTACAGCGCCTCTTCGATTTGCATGTATCAGTCAGATTTTGTGAGCCCTTCCCCATGTGCAGGGGGCATTTCGGTTGTATTTGTATCTCATGTACTCAGATATTATTGTACAAGTCCTGGCTGTTATCCCAGGCACAGCATGTATGTGAGATTCCTCATTGTATTTTTATCTGGCTCATGATTATGCCAGCTATATTTTATGGTTCGGTCCCTTGTTTACTGGACACACTATTCTTTTGTACTTTGTCTCGGCGAGCATAGGTATGCCTCCCCCGCCGCCTTCAGTACAGGTACCCTCTCATAAAAGAGACTTGTTGCACCTGCAAGTCTCGTTTCCTCAGGGTCTAGTCCTTCAGCACACTATCTACCTCACATTTCTCTCTCTGACATCCCTTTTGTTGTCTAGTGATCGTGTTCTTACAACGTACTTCGGTCATACGATTTTCTCCTGACACTCGCACGCTAGGGGGCAATCTGTTACACCATTTTTTGGTCATCTAACCTATTATCATTAGATGGACCCAAGTATACCATGTAAGACCAGTTTTACCCTAAGTAAAACTGCTTTCACTATGTTAAAACAGGAAACCCCAAAAGGAAATATTAAACAAACCCATATTTGTTTGATTTTCCCCATGGAATAATTAATTAAACCATAATTTAATTATTATTCCCAGTCATGTTTAACCCAAAATCAAAGAAATTAATTAGATAAACCTTTATTTATCTTATTATTTTCTAGGAATAATTATTTAAACCTTGTTTAGATAATATTCCTTGTTAAATATGACCAAATCACCCACAAATAATTAAATAAATCACTATTTATTTAATTATCTTTCAACCACTTCCTTAAATAATTAAATAAATCATTATTTATTTGATTATCTTCTAACCGCTTCCTTAAAAGATAAATAAATCATTTATTTATTTATTTTTGACAAATTAAGGGATTTGACCCAAGTCAAATACCTTTTCCCTCCAACAAATATAATAAAATATTCCATAAAAAGTGGATCTAGATCTCGTTAACCCATGCACCAAGATCTAGAATGACCCAATATTTTGTTATAAATAGGAGGGTTTTTCCTACCATTCTTCACCTTTTGTTGCCTATTAGATCACTCTGGATCTATACACTTGGTCACACATCTCCATCATTTGCTCCCATTGAGCTCTACTCTTTGCATTGGGTTTTCTACACCAACTAGAGAGAGAAATATTAGATCTGAAGTGCTGAGGACTTCCAAGAACCCATCCCACTGAGGGGAATTGGATACTCCTTCTGGTTTTCCTCCCAGGTGCCCCATTAATACAAAAATTCTTTCAAAAATTGTTCTTGTCTTGTCTATTGGTATATGGAGAAAACCCTTATTTTTACTGCTTAATGTCCTTCCATGCATAGATCTGGTGTTTTGCAGCTCTTTTCTTGTCTAACTAATCGCAGATCTAAAGATATTGGCAGGCACTTTTGTTGTTAGGGCTATTAGTTATGCGTAGCTAAAGTGGTCCTTTTTCGTACACTTCGACAAAGGATTCATACTAACAACTCCCGATTGATCTCAGTCGTTGATCAACATGCATCAACGGCTCGGACTTAATTTGATCCTCATTTTACCCAACCGTCTCTCCATTGACCCCAGCGAGCAATCCTCGTCGTTGGATGCTTTCATCCAACGGCTGTGATCTAGCCTAAACCTCCAAAGCAGTTTTAACCCATCCACGCAGGATTTTTATAAATTTTGTGTATTTTTGAAGGTTTTTAAAGGTTTCCATTGTTTTAAAAGGAAGGCAAGGGCCAGGGATGATGATCCCCCAGGCCTTTATTCATAAAGGAGATCATTCCGTAGGGTTCCAATTTATGTTTTTTCCGTGCCCCATGAGCACTGATGCCATTATAAAACCTTTGTACGTCTATGCAACAAAAAAACACAGCAAAAATTGTTCAAACAAAGAGTATCAATGTTCAAGGATTTAGTCACAGTAGAGATGAAGAATCAAAGATCGTTAACATAGTTTTGAGGGATCAAGGCCTAAAATTGACTATCTAAAGCCTAATCCACTCAATTAAAGACAGTATGAAGAACAAAAGATAGAGATTAAGCCAAATTAGGCCTAGAACACATGATTAAAGCAAATTAACAATGTTTTAGGGAAAAAAAAAAGATATCTATCAGTCCAAGAAGCCTCCACTGCCACATCAGAGGCTAATTAAATCCTCACTTGCAGCCTCAAAGCAATCAAAGAAGGCCTAGTTATTACCATAACAGAAGATATTAGCTTAAAGACAGCTGAATAGTTATTTCAAATCAAAGAAACTTATTACAACTATCAGCAGAGTTATTACAAAGATAAGAAAGAGCCTTAAAGTCAACAAACTCTCCCATCAAGCTTAATACTTAATGAAAATCCATTAATACAGAGGAAATATTAGAAAGCTTCTCCATTGATCCCCTCAAAGGCCAAGAATCATTAAACTGTATTAATTGAACCTAGAAGATCTTTCATCCCATCCCACCTCCTCATTCCTTCTATAAATACTTCTGTATAAGATGAGATAATGTTGGTCTCTGAATATCTGTTGCATGTAAATAGTTTTCTGAAGCCGCTGTAAGCTCTGTTTGTAATTGAAGATACCTAAGTTGAGAGGAGAAGTTTGAAGCTGTAGAGACCCACTAGACTTGATGATTGTAACTGGTTTGAAGCATCAAATACAAGCTGATTTATGGGATCCTGGTCTATGTCAACGGTGATGTATTTCTTATTGTAAATTGTTATTTTATTTTTGTTTCCATTTTGTCCATTTTCTCTGATAAAGAAAAGCAAATATAGAGCTAGGATTTACTGTCAAAAGTATCCTACTCTCACTGATAAGCTTTATCTTTATGTTTTCCTCCAATTTCATATTTGAGAATGATTTAATACAGTCCAAGCAGTTAAGGAATTTTGGTGTTCCCTTGTCCTACTGTCTAAACTTTAAACATTTTTCTTGAATGTTATTTTCAGTTTATGCTAAGTAAAGTTGAACTAGGGAAGTCTATGGTTAGCCCTGTCCTCTATTTTTATCTCCAAAGGTTTTATGAAAGTTTCCCTAAGGGTATGTTGAAAGCAAGCTAGGTTCAAAGTCCTTACCTGATCTTAGACTATTCTTTTTTTATCTTAAGTGTTGTTTTGAAAATTTTTCTAAGTAAAGTGGGGCTAGGGAAGTCTATGGTTTTCCTTGTCCTCTAGTTTCTTCTCCAACAATTGCTTTGAAAATTTTCCCTTTGAATATGCTAAAATCAGGATAGGTTGAAAGTCCTTACTTGATCTTAAGCTATTCTTTCTTTGTTTTAAATGTTTTCTATTGAAAGTGCATCAAAATAAGGCTAGTTTCAAAGTACTTACCTGATCTTAGATTACTTTTATGTATTTCTTAAGTGTATGCCAAAAGCAGGATAGTTTCAAAGTACTTACTTGATCTTAGGCTTCTCTTTTTTCTTCGTTTGTTTGATTCCCCTTATTTTTGTTTCATTCCATCCCAAAAAATCAACTTAGAAGAGATCCTATGACATAGATGACTTGCCCCATGGACCACTCTTGAACCTTGCTATTTCAATTAAATCCTATTATGACTCCATAGCCCAATGGATTGAAGTTGCTTCTTGCCTATCTTGTTAGCTTAATTACTCTTCAATTTCATTCACCTTCACCCTTCATTTAGACTTCCTTCACCTTCATAATATCTTTGCCCAACAAAAACCAAACAAAACCTTGTTCTTCATAACTAGCCTAATATCACATTTCAAGTCTTAAAGATAAATCAATCTTTGCACTTATAGAGAGATCCCTCTCTGGATTCAGGAGGGCTAGATCCTAGAATCCCAAAGTGGTTCAAATGTTGTCTTTGTAGCTTTAGTCTCACCAATCTGCTGAAGTTACAGATTCCTAATATTTCTAGTGACTCCGATGGGGAATTCTGAGTGAAATTATATCCTATACATGCTTAAGAACCTCAAGAAAACCTATGATTCAAAGAAAATTTGATATGTTAGCCAGTTGAGCCACCAAAAAAACATTTTTGGCGACTCCACTGGGGATTTATGAGTGAATTTCACCTTAGATACCCATAAGACCTCAAGAAAACCCCTGATTCAAGAACATTGTTGAGAGCAGTATAAGTAGCCCTCTTCAAGCACTACCAAGCAAATGGTAATCATGATAAAGCTTATTTGAATCAGTGACAAACTAATGAACCTTTAGGATTCTTATAAGAGCTTATCAAACCTTGAAGGAATCAGCTAGCTTAGCCATAAGAGTAAACTTTCTTTGTCTCATCACCATAGCTAAGTGTTGAAATAGACTTAGGACACCCTTAGAAACCATAGGACTGGAAAAACTCAGAAAACCCAAGAATATGTCAGATTGGTATTCAAATAAACATGGTGGTGGACCATAAAACATTTTACCTCCAAAAGAGCTAAAACTTTCCATCTGGTGACTCCACAATCCAAAACAGGCCTAAATACTCCATTGGAAAGCCCATTACTCTCATAACATCATACAAACTCAGTTAAGAAGACTTTGAGGATAAAGTTTTCTTGCTTAGAGATCAGTTAGCCTCCAAAATATTGTCATATTTGGTTATAATTTTCTTGTAAGTTGGGTCTGAAAAACATAGCATAGTGGCTCCTATAAGGATTCATACTAGAGCCCATCCTGATCCAAATCCACCTGAGATAGTTGATAACACTGAAAGAATTCTTAGGAAATCTCCAAGGCGAAATCTTCAACTATTGTTAGATCACTCCATAGAGCTAATTATGTTCCTGAAAACCTTACATCTCTACAAGAATCATAAGTTGAATTAAGGAATCCATTCAGAACTAGGTCACTTGATGATATAGATAAGATAGATTTAGAGCCTTCGCTTTCATCCCAAGATAGAAGTGAACATCCTGGTAGCATAGAAACTAATACACCTGATTTAAATTTCATTCATAATTTTGGTTTCTCTCATCCAAGATCAGCTCAATAGTCGCTTGCTGGTCCATGCACTTATGTTATCCACACATCCACTGTTCAAACTACACCATTTCATCAACCTCCTCCACTTGTAAACCCCCCACTTTTTCCACAACCTCCTATCATGGCAACATGGTATGCTCCCTTAGTCCTTCCTTTACCTCTAGTCAATATTCCACAGGACTACCAGTCCAAGATACCTTTGTATGATGCGAGTGGTGCTACTACTGCTTCACAACATGTGGATAAGATGAATGACTACTTTGACAGAAATGAGATCGATGATGAAACTGTCAAACTTAGATTATTTGCTCAAATTTTAGGGGGAGAAGTAAGTAAATGGTTCAAAGGCTTAACCCCTCACAGTACTAATGATCTCCAAGCCTTCCATCAGTTATTCCTAAACAAATGGGAAGTTAAGAAAAACCCTCTTCAGATACTTTCGGACTACAAGAATCTCCACAAAAACACTGGGGAAAGTGTACAAGCTTATTGCACTAGGTTTAACAGTGTTTATAATGCCCTTCCCCTAGAATTAAAACCCCCACAAGGCTTATATTTAAACAAATTTCCTGAAGGATTTGATCCTGAAATGGCTTATCAAGTTAGAGAAAGAGACCCTCTGACTCTAGAAGATATGCAAAAATGAGGTCTTGCCGTGGAAGTTAATTTAATGGATAAAAGAGCAAGAATGAGGAATGATAAGAAAGTGTCCTTTAGAGAGGAATCCACACCTTCCACGTCTAGCTCAAATATGGATAGAATGATGGAGGAGATGATGAAAAAGATGAGCATACTTGAGAGATCACAAGCTAGTCAAAACCAATCATCTCCTCAAAACAAAAATCAAAATCAAAATCAGAATTTTAGAAGAAACCAACCTCAAAACAGACCAAGGGAAGATGATCAACATATTACTCCTCCTTTTCACCAAAACTATGTAAGTGAGGTTGAAGAAACAAGTGAAAAAATAGAGGAATATGACATAAACATGTTGGGAGTAGAAAATGATGATTTCGAAGTTCATTACAATAGGAAACAAAGTCTATACACACCCTATGATGATAAAAGAGAAGAAGATGAATTTTACTATCAAGAGATGGAAAATGTCATCATAGAGACTCCAAAAGAATATGAACTTAGGAGCAAAAGCAATCAAGAAACTCCCAAACCTAAAACCTCTGAAAATTCTACAAAAAAAAGCCCTGTGAATAAACCCAAAGTTACAAAACAAAAAGACAAAACAGTGGCTGGAAATTCTGATAAAAACAAAGAAAAAGGCACTCAAAGCAATGAAAAATAGAGTGCATACCTTAGCAGCATTAGCACCTCAGCTAGTGCTCATGTTAAAACAATTTTGACCAATGTAAATAGAGCAAATCAGCAAACTGATTTTGCTGATAGAGTGGTAGTTAATAAGGCTGAAACAAGCATTTTAAGAAATCAGATGCCTTTTAGTTTGGAGCAGGAAATTGCTAGAATCAAAATCTCTGTTCCCCTCACTGAATTAGCTGCCCAAGATGTATATAGATTACAAATTTTGAAGGCTTTTAACATAGAAGAGAATAATGACACTGTCAATCTTATTGATGACCAACCAAAGCTCATTTTTGGTCCTAAGATTGAGCATAGATATCAAGAAGGACTAGTTACTCCTTTTTATGTTAGTTTAAAGATTCATGACAAAATTTTACATAACGCAATGCATGATTCAGGGGCCTCTCATAACTTAATGCCCAAAGCTGTAATGGAGAGCCTAGGCCTTGAAATCACTAGACCATACAAAGATCTTTACTCCTTTGACTCAAGTAGAGTGAAATGTTTAGGTTTGATCAAAGACCTCTGCGTAAACTTAGCACAAATTCTAGCCAAGTGTTTAGTAATGGATATTGTAGTGGTTGATGTACCCCCCAAGTATGGCATGTTGTTATCAAGATCCTGGGGAGCTAAGTTACAAGGAACGATGTAGATGGACATGACATATGCTACCATCCATTTTTTTAATCAAACTAGAAGACTTTACAGGGAATCTCATATGCAATACATGGTTACTAGCCAAGAGAGACCACAAAACTATCCTCTTTATTCTGTACATACAGGCCTCGATTCATTTATCCTTTTTAATGATGAAATATTCAGTGAAAAAGAAACCTTAGCTGAATTAGTGGCAGATATAGAAAAAGAGGAAGACAAGACAAAAGTGTCAAAATAGTTTGCGAGATCTGAAAATCACAGCAAACAAGTCACAGGTCTAGAGCTAAAAATAAATCATCTATTGCTTTTCAACCTTGAGAGTCAAAAAAAAAATCCTAAATACAATGAAAAACGTGAGGAAATAAAACAAATTCAACATAGCGTTGATGTACAAGAACAATCCAAAAGCACACTAGATGAAGAGGATAGTAGTCAAACTAGTGAATCTAAAACTATTCCTCTTTGGAGTATGAACTTTGATGGGTCTTGCACTAAGAATTATGCAGGTGTGGGAGTGTGGCTTCACAATACAATGAACAATCATACTGAAGGGAATTCCTGTAAATTAAACTTTCAGTGCACCAATAACATAGCTGAGTATGAAGCCCTTCTTTTAGGCCTGCATTTATTGAAGAAATTAGGGGCCAAAAGAATAAAGGTTCATGGTGATTCTGAACTAATAATTAGGCGAGTGAATGGGGAATATACTTCAAAACATCCTAGAATTAGAGCCTATTGAAATGATGTCATGTATTTATTGAAAACATTTGAGGAATTCAAGCTAATATTTGTCCCATGAAACCAAAATATCCAAGCTAATGGTTTAGATTTTGCTGCTAGAATGTTCCTAACTCCTTATGAAACCAAAAAATGCACAACTCAAATCAAATTTAGACCAACTATCCCTGATAATGAGAAATATTGGCAAGTATTTGATGGAGACAAACAAATAGAAGTCTTCCTACAGTCCAGAAATGAATTTGAACTACCAAGTTCATATTCAGATTATGAAGATGACTGTTTTACTGAGGAAAATCTACTTAATGAAGAAGTAAAATCTCCATAGATTACTGTTATAAATATGTTAGCTAATAAATCTGAACATAACACAGAAATTAGTGCAAATTTAGGAAAAGAAGACTTAGAAACACTGCAATCTAACACTCAAAGTTTGCCAAAAGGCCTGGTCCCCATAGAAGAGTTGTTTGATTTCAATGATGTTGCCAAGAAACCAAAGTTGGAGCCTATTGAAACTGAGGTAGAAGAGTGTAATATAGGCAGTGAACTTAAACCAAAGATGATCAAACTGTCTAACACCTTACTAGCTCACATCAAACTGAAATACATAGAGTTGTTTAAAGAATTTTCTGATGTTTTTGCATGGAGTTATGAGGATTTGATGTCCTATGACACAGAGATAATTCAGGACAAGATACCTCTCAAAGAAAACCAAAAGCCTTTTAAACAAAAATTGCACAGAATCAACCCTGTTTAGTTACCTTTGGTTGAGATGGAAATCAAAAAAATGTATGAAGCTGGGATTATTGTTCCTATTAGATATTCAGAATGGGTGTCTAATTTAGTATCAGTTAGGAAGAAAACATGAGAGATTAGGCTTTGTATTTACTTTAGGGACTTAAACAAAGCCTCATTAAAGGACAACTACCCTTTACCCAAGATGGATCATATTTTACAAACAATAGTTGGTTCTAAAAGAATTTCTTTGCTAAATGGCTTCTCAGGATACAATCAGATATTAGTACATCCCGATGATCAACTCAAGATAGCTTTTACCACACCTTGGGGTACTTTCATGTATGTGAAAATAACATTTGGTTTAATGAATGCTGGTGCTACATTCCAAAGAGCCATGGATATTGCATTCTCAGAAGAATTAGGCTTCTTCATCATTATTTATCCTGATGATATCACTATTTTTTCCAAAACAGATGAAGAACACCTAGAACACTTGAGAATAGTCTTTGAGAAATGCAGAAAATTTGGGTTATCTTTAAATCCAAAGAAAACATTGTTTGGTCTCCAGGAAGGTAAACTTCTTGGGCGCATCATATCAGAAGAGGGGATAAAGATAGACCCAAAAAGGATTGAGACCATATTGCAAATCAATCATCCTCGAAACATCAAGGAACTTCAATCTTTCATTGGAAAGATTAATTTCTTGAGAAGGTTCATACCCAACTTGGCTGAACTCCTTAGAAACATAACAAACATGCCGAAAAAGGAACAAGGAGTTAAATGGACCTTGGAAGCAAAGAAGTCTTTTGAGTTGGTAAAACAAGCATTAACCAAAACACCAGTTCTAATAAGTCCTGATTTTTCAAAATATTTTTACATTTTTTCATTTGCATCAGAACATACAGTGGCTGTTGTCCTACTGCAGAAAAATCCATAGGGATAAGAGCAGCCCATTGCATTCTTTAGCAAGGCATTGAGAGATGCACCTCTGAAGTATAACATCATGGAAAAACAAGCCTTTGCCTTAGTGAAAGCTTTAAAAGACTTCAAATTTTATATTCTACACTCCCACATAATTGCCTTTGTCCCGAATTCAGTTGTGAAAGACATTCTAACACAGGACCCAAATGGCAAGAGAGTTAAGTGCATAGTTGTGATACTTGAATATGATTTAGAAATCAAGCCCACTAAACTCATAAAAGGCCAAGGACTAGAAATATTAATCGCTAAGTCTAATTTTGAAGCTCATGATATAAACATGATAAATGCTTTGGATGAACAAGAGGAATTGTCAACTCCCATTGTGGAAGAAAATTTTATTAATTCCTCTTGGTATGCTGATATTTTATATGTTTTTCTCAATTTGAATACACCTCCTGGTTTGTCAAAAACAAAGGCAAGGTTTTTGAAATTAAAAGTTGTTAACTACTGCATTTTAGATAAATGTCTTTACTTGAAAAATGCTAGTGGGTTATTCCTTAAATGTTTGCCTGAGAATGATGTAGAGAAAATCAAGCATGAGTTCCACGAAGGAGAATTTGGAGGCCACCTCGACTGGAAGACAACTTCCAACAAAATCATTAGAGCTGGTTACTATGGGCCCACCCTCTTTCATGATGTCCATAAAATGATTATTTCCTGTCATAAATGCCAGCTCTTTGAAGGAAAAAGAAAATTGCTTCCCTTACCTTTGCATCCAATCACTGTTAAAGCTCCTTTTCAACAGTGGGGTTTAGAATTCATAGGAGAAATCCATCCACCCTCATTTGCCTAGCATATATGGATTCTAACTGCAACAAAATACTTTACCAAATGGATAGACGCCATCCCTTCTAGGCAAGCCAATGACTCTGTCATCATAAAATTGATTGAAAATCATATCCTATCTAGATTTTGCTACCCTAGGAAGATTATCACTGATAATGCTGCTGCATTTGGATCCAAAATGATGGTTGAATTTTGTCACAAATATCAGATTACATTGGGTCATTCTACTGCTTATTACCCTCAAGGTAATGGGCTAGTAGAATCCTCAAACAAAATTTTGGTGAACATAATCAAGAAGTTGCTGGAGGACAATAGGAAATCATGGCACACAAAGCTGGTACATGCACTTTGGGTTGACAAATTAAAACTTAAAAAATCAATTGGGATGTCACCCTAACAACTTGTTTATGGGATAGATGCAATTTTTCCAACCAGCCTAGGGGTGCCAGTCATGAAGCTAATCTAAGAAGTACAGTCTGAAGACAGTGACATGATAAGAAGAATAAATCAAACCATACATCTTTAGAAAACCAGAGAGGAGGTCTACAACAGAGCATTACAGAAGCAAGAAATCATCAAGAAGGTTTTTGATAGAAATACAAAGGCCAGTGATTTCAACTTTGGTGACAAAGTTTTAAAGTGGGATTCAAGGAGAGAAGATAAGGGCAAGCATGGGAAATTTGATAACTTATGGCTTGGTCCTTATCTTTTTCATTCTGTTGCTGGTAACAATGCCTATTTTCTGCAAGAATTAAATGGAGTTGAATTGTTTGGGGGTCCTATTAATGGCAGGATGCTCAAACATTATTTCTCTTGACCATATCAGCTTGGAAGCCTTTTTGTTTTTTCTCATTGTAAATATTACATCCATCATTGCATTCAAAGTTAGAAAAATAAAAAATACAAAAACAATAGAAGATATAAAAGAGGGCAGATTGTGAAAACAAGAAAGGTATAGCCCGATACAAAAAAGAGAAACAAAGTCTAAAAGTGTGCAAGCTCAAATGCCACTCCTAAAGAAACACACTCCTAGTTAGTCATATAGCCTAATCATGACTAATTATTTTTCAATTTACTGCTGATAGGTTAGTGAAATAGATTTTCCAAATAGCTTAATCTTATCTTATCAATTAGGTATATTAGGATAGAAAAATAAAGGTTCAAACAAGCTAAAAATCTGAACCTATGAGTTTCAAAAAGATGCATGGCTCTAATCTATTTTAATCTTGAGCCAAAGACATAAGCAAACTGGTTCTAATATGCCCAAAACTTGAACCAGAAAAGAATGTAAGACAGCTTAAACAAAAGTAAAAAACAAAGCTGAAGAAAATAGAAGGATGTTCTTAAAACTTTCAGATCTTAAGCCTTCACCATTTTGGTTTAATTTTCTGCAAATAATTATCTATGTGCAGCTTGTTTTTATGCCATAGATCAGCACCAAGTTAGACTGTTCAATCTTGACTTGACTACTTTTAAATTTCTTTTCTAGAATTTAGAGAATAAAAATCTGTTAGACAGTCTAATCCTAACAGATAGTAGTTAGGTAGAGAAGCTTATGAACTCAACTTATTAATCTGATTTCATGGAGAAATAAGGGTAGAAATAGACTAGTTTTTATGTTTTCAAAAGAATAAAATGTTTGAAAAAAGAGTTTTCCAATCCAAATTCACTCTGAAAGAAGGAAAAATGTTAGATCAATAGGATTGGGTAGGTAAAAAGCTTGTTTTGATAGATTTCCATTGTTCTTCATGGCTGCTAACATTATTAGAGCAAAAGAAGATCAGAAAAGTAAAGAAAGTTGCAGCCCAATGGATGAGGCATTGATCAACTTCCAGAGAAGACTTGTCTGAGGTTCTGCCATCCCAAGTTGGAGCCGCTGTAGCCACCTATAAAAAATTTTCATGTCAAATGGTGGCTAAAACATTTTTTAAGCCTTCAAGAAAAAATTTTATAGCCAAATTGTGAGTTCTTAAAGTCTTGTGAAGTTAACCAATCTTTTAGTTAATCTTCATTGTTGTTTCCCTTGTAAATACTGAAAAATCTGTTGTTTTCCTGAAGAAAAGGACTGCTAAAAACCCATTTTTCCCCTGCATTTTACCCCTCCTGTCACTCATAATAAACCTCCATTTTCATCCCCTTTCTCCTCATGAAATTCCTTCATTTCCATCATTTTCCCTTCCTTTCCTTCATAAAATCCCTTTAATAAGGTTTAAAACTCCTTTTTAAACCTTATCAAAACTCTTAAAATCCTTTGAAAAACCTTAAAAAATCATGAAAAACAGTCTTTTTGCACTAAGGTCTTAAGCCTCCTTTTGCCTTAGCCCCAGCCCCTTCTTCCGCATAAGACCAGCACCAAGACCAGGCGCTAAGGCCTAATCATGCAATCGCAATCAGGTGTTCCTTTCTGTCTTGTTACCTCTTCCATTTAAAAGCTCTGATTGAAATTAATTCTTTTTCTTATTAAAACCCGATTTTCCCTTTGATTTTTTATAAACCTGATAGTTCATTGTTTAGTGAATGTCAGTCATTGATCTAGACCAATCAATTATCGTCGGCACATCGCATCATATTTTTTCATTGGACATATTTTAAATGGTTTATTACCCCTCTCTGATTGGTGATCTAGCGATCACTTCCTGACCGTTGATCCGTTGTACCATGCCTAGATCCGACGGCCTCCATTGCTCCGTTCCAAAGCCCACATTTTTGCCTTTGGCCTTGAGAGTTAATTCCTAACCATCGATTTGGTTTTAATATCAATGTCTCTGATTCAATCACATCGCAAAAATCCTTTGTACCATTCTTCTGTCCTTCGCCGATTGTAAATCTTGTGATTCAATCTGGACCGTCGAACCCACAAGAACTGATGGCCTAGATTAATCAAAACTCTGCCCATATTTCTCCACATTTTCCCCTCAGATTAAATCTCAACCATCGATCTCACTCCCAGATCTGACTGTCAGTATGTAATCGCATCGCAAATTTTTATGTGCGCCTTCCTCTCTCCTCCGTCGATTGGCGATCCTGCGATCGCATATGAGCCATTCATTTCACCGATCTAACAGTCCAGATCAAACCCTGAATTCCTCTGTTATATTATAAAGTCCCGTAGTTTAAAATCTTCTACGAAGATCCACCGTTTATCTTTGTAGATCAACGGTCCACATTTACCCAATCTCCGCCCGAACCCCCGTCTCGTATTGCTTTCAATTCCCCAAGAATTGATCTGAGCGGTTAATATTGAAGATCTAATGGTCCATATTCAACCCGGCAGGCCTAAATCCTTTCAGACCTACCTCCCCATCAATAAATCCTGACCGTCCATTCCCTGATCCAATGGCCCAGATCAAAACTGCCTTGACCCTGCCCCCCTTCTTCTACCTGCGCAACTCGTCTTATCGTGCTCTCATCTCCACCGTTGGATCTGCCCACCTTTCATCTGACGACCAAGACTCCATATTGCGTAGTTTTGACTCCGAAAGTTAAATCCTAAAAATTACGTGATATGGGCGGTTTCTAAAGGACACATGTCGGCCAGGGTCCCATATCGCATTTTTTTTGGGAAATTTTGAAAACCGCCTTTGAGCAGCGCGACACCAATGGTTTTTATGGCCGAAAATACCATTCCCATTTCCATTACATTTTATTATAATGAATCTCCGCCATTGATCTCTATTTAATAATGCAATCCGACAGCCCAGAATTGTTCCGAAACCCCAAACTTCCGTTTATGCCTTTTTTCGCTACCAATTAAGGTTTTCCCTATTTACATTACATTTTCTTCCATTTTATTTTAAAGTTACCCCCCCCCCTCCCCGCATTGTGAAGACTCACGATTGATCTCAGTCGTTGATCAACATGCATCAACGACCCGGACTTAATCTGATCTTCATTTTACCCAACCGCCTCTCCATTGACACTAGCGAGCAATCCTCACCGTTGGATGCTTTAATCCAATGGCCGCAATCTAACCTAAACCTCCAAAGCAGTTTTAACCCATCCATGCAAGATTTTTATAAATTTTGTGAATTTTTGTAGGTTTTTAAAGGAAATCAAGGGCGGGGGATGATGATCCCCTAGGCCTTTATTCATAAAGGAGATCATTCCGCAGGGTTCCAACTTATGTTTTATCCGTGCCTCATGAGCACTGATGCCATTATAAAACCTCTGTACACCTGCGCAGCAAAAAAACACAACAAACATTAATCAAATAAAGAGTATCAGTGTTAAATGATTTAGTCACAGAAGAGATGAAGAATCGAACATCGTTAACACAATTTTGAGGGATCAAGGCCTAAAATCAACTATCTAAAGCCTAATCCACTCAATTAAAGACAGTATGAAGAACATAAGACAGAGATTAAGCCAAATTAGGCCTATAACACAGGATTAAATCAAATTAATAGTGTTTTATGAAAAAACAAAGATATCTATCAGTCCAAGAAGCCTCCACTGCCACATTAGAGGCTAATTAAATCCTCACCTGTAGCCTCAAAGAAATCAAAGAAGGCCTACTTATTACCAGAACAGAAGATATTAGCTTAAAGACAGCTGAATAGTTATTTCAAATCAAAGAACTTGATTACAACTGTCAGCAGAGTTATTACAAAGATAAGAAAGAGCCTTAAAGTCAACAAACTCTCCCAGCAAGCTTAATACTTAATGAAAATCAATTAATACAGAGGAAATATCAGAAAGCTTCTCCATTGAGCCCCTCAAAGGCAGAGAATCATTAAACTATATTAATTGAACCTAGAATATCTTTCATCCCATCCCACCTCCTCATTCCTTCTATAAATACTTCTGTAGAAGATGAGACAATGTTGGTCTCTGAATATCTGTTGCATGTAAATAGTTTTCTGAAGCTGTTGTAAGCTCTGTTTGTAATTGAAGATACCTAAGTTGAGAGGAGAAGTTTGAAGCTGTAGAGAACCACTGGACTTGATGATTATAACTGGTTTGAAGCATCAAATACAAGCTGATTTATGGGATCCTGGTCTATGTCAACGATGATGTGTTTCTTATTGTAAATTGTTATTTTCTTTTTGTTTCAATTCTGTCCATTTTCTCTGATAAAGAACAGCAAATATAGAGCTAGGATTTACTGTCAAAAGTATCCTACCCTCACTAATAATATTTATCTTTATGTTTTCCTCCAATTGTGTATTTGAGAACGATTTAATATAGTCCAAGTAGTTAAGGAAAGCTGGTGTTCCCTCGTCCTACTGAATAAACTTTAAACATTCTTCTTGAATGTTATTTTCGGTTTATGCTAAGTAAAGTTGAACTAGGGAAGTCTATGGTTAGCCCTGTCCTCTAGTTTCATCTCCAAAGGTTGTCTGAAAGTTTCCCTAAGGGTATGTTGAAAGCAGGCTAGGTTCAAAGTCCTTACCTTATCTTAGACTATTATTTGTTTATCTTAAGTGTTGTTTTGAAATGTTTGCTAAGTAAAGTAGAGCTAGGGAAGTCTATGGTTTGCCCTGTCCTCTATTTTCTTCTCCAACAATTGCTTTGAATAGTTTTCCTTTGAATATGCTGAAATCAGGATAGGTTCAAAGTCCTTACTTGATCTTAAGCTATTCTTTTTTTTTTTAAATGTTTTCTATTGAAAGTGCATCAAAAGCAGGCTAGTTTCAAAGTACTTACCTGATCTTAGATTACTTTTATGTATTTCTTAAGTGTATGCCAAAAGTAGGATAGTTTCAAAGTACTTACTTGATCTTAGGCTACTCTTTGTTCTTCATTTGTTTGATTCTCCCTCTTTTTGTTTCATTCCATCCCAAAAAATCAACTTAAAATAGATCCTATGACATAGATGACTTGCCACATGGACCACTCTTGAACCTTGTTGTTTCAATTAAATCCTATTATGACTCCATAGCCCAATGGATTGAAGCTGCTTCCTGCCTATCTTGTTAGCTAAATTACTCTTCACTTTCATTCACCTTCACCCTTCATTTAGACTTCCTTCACCTTCATGATATCTTTGCCCAACCAAAACCAAACAAAACCTTGTTCTTCATAACTAGCCTAATATCACATTTCAAGTCTTAAAGATAAATCAATCTTTGCACTTATAGAGAGATCCCTCTCTGGATTCAGGAGGGCTAGATCCTAGAATCCCAAAGTGGTTCAAATGTTGTCTCTGCAGCTTTAATCTCACCAATCTGATGAAGTTACAGATTCCTAACAAGATCAAGACTATCTTGCAAAGTTGAAAGTGTCTCTTCTCCAGATGCAAGTACTTCTACAATTGGTGGCGAATGTAGTGACTTCTTGTCCAGAGTGACAAGATTGACATCCTTCTTTTTTCCTTACGAAATGTATCTTTGTGACACATCTCTGGTTTTATAACATCAAAATTCTTCCTCAACTTGTGAAATAAATATGAATATTTAGTCACCTTTGCCTGTTCCATGTGACCAAACCACCAATCATTGGCTTCACCTAAAAGATAAATTGTTGCAATTTGAACAACCTCTCCTTCAGCTACAGGATGTAGCCTGAAAAATGCATCTAACTCCCTCCTCCAAGCCTTAACAATGCTTGAGTAAGATCCATCAAATGTAGGGAAATAGAATCTATTATATCTCTTTCTTGTATTATTGTTATCGGATCCTCTTTCTTCTTTGATTTTGAAGAATCATTGGAGAGTTAGCTTCTCCTTGAATGCTCTAGAATATGCTTTGTACTCTTCAAGATATATAATGGGAGTCTCATGAGTCTCAAGTTCTCTTCTTTCTTCATTTCTATACCTTTCACCTTCTTAAAAAAAAGTGGGTATAGTAGATCTATGAGGAGATCTATAATTCTCTGATTTTCTTCTTTGATGATAGGAAGTGCTTGGGCCTTCATCATCAAATCTTCTTGCATATTCTTCCTGCCTTTCCTTCTTGATTTGATTGACCTCCTTGGAGAGATATTGCATAGATATAAAGAAAGGAGTGGCATAATTATCATCCTCCATGATAGATCTCATCTATCTGCTTCTTCTTTTGATGCAAAGTTGAAGTTTCCACAAGCTGAGCCAAACATCATGCTCTAATACCACTGTAATATCCCACAAGGGAGAATGCAGTAATACGGAAACATAATATAATAACTGCAGCAAAGTAAAAAATAAATCTAAATACACATCAGAATGCAAAGAAATAACTGATCCATTTTATTATAAAGGATGTGAAAAAGAAAGTACAACAATGCTCAAAATATGAGACACTCAAGCCACAAGGGTGGCCTAGAATGGCCCTGCAATGATTTCCCAAGAGGGATTACATAACTATTGAATTGCTAGAAGGTAAACTGTGTTGTCTCTGTTGCAACTATAGGGACTGCAACTACATGAAAGATAAAAATTTAGTTCTAGGAAGGATGGGAACTCCGATGATGCTGAAATTGTAGTTCTAGGCTCAATTATGGATTCCGAAGATAACCCAGGAAGGGTTTCTCAGATTTGTAAGTCTAAGAAAACCACCCTCTTAGGGCTTTACATATTGCTACTGGGAAATGAAAATGTGAAGCTAGATCTGATGATATGATGCTGCAATGATGAAAAATAATATCTATGCAAGAAGGGTTGATCCCTTGACTAGATCCTTGGGTTAAAATCTCAAGATCTAGCTCCTCCAATCTCCTCCATTTAAAATAGTTGTTGAATGAACAACAACTTCAGAAAATTGCATTGTCAGAGAGGGAGGCTCAATAGCCTACTACTAGATGTGTCAACACAGTTCCTGAATGATGCAAACAATTGATCCAATGTGAGGAGATGATCCTTCATATGATTTCCATCTGAAATACTGGAAACTTCCTTCCTCCAATAGATCTACAGGACTGGATTACACAATCCTTGAAGGGACTACTGCTGCATGGAGGTAAAACCCAATGGCCTGAATTCCTAATGTACATCTACTGCTCCTGAAAGGCTAGATATGAGGAACAAAGTGGTAGGATTAATCCTCCACTGGTTTCCTATCTGAATGCTAGAAACAACCTACTGAAGATGACACGAATGCCTGATAATGAATGAAAAACAATCCTCTTTCCAGACCTGCTCAAAGAAAGAGGTGGGATTCCTGCTCAGGAACACCTTATGCTAAACAACACTGCAAACTCTGTTAAACAACCCAAGATTGAATAAAAATGTCCTAATAAAAATCTAGATCTAAATAGATCAAGAAATGAATAATCCAAATCATCCCTTCCATTGTGCCTACACCTTCATTATATGCACGATCCTTCCACAGCCTAAGCCCACTCCAAAAATATGTTGTACATGTGGACAAATTCTCCATGTTTGATTGCGTTGTTGCTTCATGTCCTCCATCATGTTCACATGGGGTGATCACCCTCTCCATCATGCATGCATTAAATGCATCACTTCCTCCACTATCTTATCATAAGTGATTTATGATCTTCTTTGAATGAATTATGATCTCAGTTGTCCTTGTTAGAGATCCTCATGATTTCACATTTAAGCTCCATGATCTTATTTGACTGTTTCATCCTCCATAATCTATCTCGTAAATGAGACATGATCTTCATTAATGGAGTTGCTCCACTACTTCATGATTTTAGATATAGATCTATAATATCCACATACACACATTAAAAGTGGATTTTATTCATCTTTGAGGTTTGTGGGTCCCTCCACCCTTTTATTTACTTAATTACTTAAGTTTATCAAAGACTCTAATATTCCAAATATGAAGTGAAAATTTTAAGCGACTGATGCCGAAACTATCAGGCTTATAACCCCTATGGACAGAATCCTCCGGGACAAAACATATGGGGGCATAATTTCTCTCAATCCGGGTGGAATGCTAATACTAGTCTTTATCAATGACCTGCAATGCCTTTTAATCCTCAATTACCTTTTCTCGCTACGTTGGAACTTCCTGATGTGTCAAAGTTGACGAACGATCTGATCCTTCATAACCCGTATTGGCCTCCGGTTCCAACCAAAATTCCTGGTGATTGTCCCAAGTTTGAGGGAAAGTCCGGAGAAGACCCCCAAGTGCATGTTATGACTTACCACCTTTGGTGTTCCTCTAACTCTTGGGTTGATGATTCTATCCGACTCTGTCTTTTCCAACGGACTCTTACTAGTGTCGCTTCCAAGTGGTACATCGAGTTATCTCATGGTGTCTTCCAAGATTTCAATACTTTAGCCATGGCATTTCTCACGCACTTTCAGTTACTAATTCGATATGAAACCGGGACGCACCTCCTCACATCCTTGAAACAAGATCGAGCTACTCATATCTCTAATCATATTCATGAATGGAGGCGTCGTCGTTGCTTGATCAAGTTTGACATTCTTGACCAGATTCTAACTGATTGGTTCCCAACCTCCTTTGTTGCTCTGATTTCCAAGGACATTTCTATGGGGGCATTCGTTACTGAGGAACAATCCATTTCTCATTCCCAGTACCTTCATCTTGTGTACTCTCAGTCCGGCACGTTGTACGAACTCTTTCCTGATGCTCCTAGACCTGGAACTTCCAAAGCATTGGCGATGCCATCCGTCAACGGTATCATCGGTTCCATGTCTTAGAATTCTCGAAAGTCTCCTCCTCCGAATCCTGGGAAGAAAAAATATGCTCTTTCCAATGATATTGCTTCTCAGCCGACCCTGAATTCTAGTAAAACCGCAGAAGTGAATGTCGTTCAGGCCAATCCGGCAGATAAAAATTCCAAGGGTAAAGGTAAGGCCAAAGTCGATACCCTGAAACAGGATTCTCAGAAGTAAAGGTAAACCGAAGTATCCTTGCTTTATTTGTGACGAAGAGCACTACACCAAGGACTTTCCTCGATGATCCGAAGTAAGTCGATTGCTCAAAGGCACCCAAGGTACTCTGATTTTTCTCAAAGAACTATTTCCATCATAGCAGACTCAATTGGTAGAGCAACCTTAGTCCTCTACCCCATTTGGTTCTCAGGTTTTCATGATGAACGGTCCTACATCCGTTTCTATTTCAACCCGGTCGAAAGATTATACCGAACTACGTCAGGTAGTGGGGAAAGAGATTGTTGATGGTCCTCCTCCTCCGCCCGCTTATGGCCCTCTTCAAATTGAAAGCCCTAATACTGAGCTCGTTGTACGACCACCTTCCAAAGGTGTACTCCGTAAGTCTTCTTACAATCCTAACGCCCGTGCTACTCAACATTATAGTATTGTTGAGGATTTGGCTCAAGCGCCATCTACTATGTCTGCATTAGAAGTACTTCAGAGTTGTCCGTCTCAACGGAAGGCTTTGCTATCTGCTATCGGTGGGGTTGATCCTGCTGATGCGAGCCTTATCGCTTTTGACTTAGAGAATTTTGTCCCATGTCTCCCTCACCAGCTTGCACTCATTATTCAAGTTGGCATTAATGGACTGAATATCCATTGAGCAGTCATGGACAAGGGTGCGTCTACATGCGTCATGTCATCTGCCTGCTGGAAAGCTATTGGTTTTCCAGCTCTGAATTCATCTCCCAATTCTCTAGAAGCGTTTGATGGAAGGGAATCTAAACCTCTTGGTGTTCTCGCTTGTTTACCGATTACTCTAGAAGGGAAAGAATTCAACGTCGAGGTTGAAGTAGTTGATACCAAGCTCAATTAAAATATTCTCCTCGGTCGCAGTTGGACCCATGCCATGATGTGTGTTCCATCCACTCTCTTTCATGTTTTGCGATTTCCACACGAAGGAAATATTATTCTTGATCCTTATTTATGCAAGAATGAGAAAGCAAGAATAAACATATAACCATAAATACAGAGATGCGGTGGAAATAACACTTCATTTCATTAATATCAAAGAACTGAAATTTGCTTATAGGCAGAATGGAAATAAAACTAGCTAGGGCGCTGGTAGCTATCTCTGAGAAGAGATGTGGCAGCTACAGGCCTCTGAACTGAGTTACAATGAGGCTCGAGGGCCTATTTATCATTTAGAAACAATGGGAAATCCTAAACAACCAAAACCCTAACCCTAGGAGATGAAGCGCCAAAACTATGGGCCCCGTTTGGGTAAATTGGTGTTTCAACTTCCCAGGGGCGTAACTTTGGCATACGATCTCCGTTTGACCCGTACCATACCTCGTTAGAAAGATCTATCCGAGGACTACAAATTTGGAACGGGCAACATCGGTCCATGGACCCATGTTGCCCTCCGTTTTCCCAAAAAACATCGTTTAGGGCCTCAAAACGGCTCCGGAAGTTTAGGACCCGAAAAACTGCTAAAAATAGTAAACTGTGCCGAAACTGAAAAACTGAAATAGACAATGGTGGAGCCCCAAGTGGAATAGGCGGGTGACCACCAATATCCACCTGGATCATTCCTCCCCCCTTAGGAAGCAATGGTCCCCATTGCGTTAAGTTCATCCATGAGATGAGGAAATTTCTGCTGAACTTGGTCCCTGGTGAACCACTTTCCTTGGTGCAGGAGTTGGCCAGCTTTGACAACCCGATACAGTTGGATCTTCTGTTGGCGAGTTTTCTTGATTTTAATTTCCATGATACAATATGTGGTGGCCTGTTCCATGCAGTATGGGTTTAACTCTGTTGGTGTGAGTTGTTCTGCAATGTCCGAGGTGTCCAGTAGAGGTGGGAAGTAAGGACGAAGGCGATCCACATTGAAGACTGGGTGCAAACCAAGGAATGGTGGAATACTGAGCTCGAAGGAATTATTCCCTACATCCTTGGTGACGGTGTATGGCCCGTATCGGAGCGGGCGAAGCTTGCGATGGGGTCCAGTGAGGTGCTCCTTCTGCAAATGTAGCCATACTTTTTCGCCCACCTGGAAGTTGTGTGGCACTCGGTGTTGATCATGGCGTTGCTTGTACTTCACATTGGCTCTGTCCAATATATCATGAACCTGTTGGCGGATGTGTTGAATGCGCTCAATGAAGCTACTTGCTTTGTCAACATCAGACTCGCCATGAGCTGAATCGGCTTGAGCAGCTGCAAATGGCATGGCTGCGTCAATGGGACATAGTGGCTGGAATCCCAAGCCCACCTGAAAGGGGATATGGCCAATTGAACTGTGGAGAGCCCGGTTATAAATATGTTGTACATAGGGGAGGCTCTCATCCCATGTGTGGGGATGCTTTGAATTGTACATGCGCAGAATGTGTACAATCATTCTGTTGACGACCTCTGTTTGGCCATTTGTTTGGGGATGGAAAGCTATGGACTTGGTGAGATTTGTGTCCAACATTGACCAGAGGCTGGACCAAAATGTGCTGAGGAACCTGCTATCTCGATCTGATATTATAGACTGTTGGATCCCAAAGTGCACCCACACTCGTTCAAAGAAGAGTTTAGCAGTGGCTTCTACTGTGATATTCTTCTTACAGGCCGCCATAATGGCCATCTTCGAGAATCTATCAACGACCATGAAAGCACAGTCATTTCCATTCTTAGTAGAAGGCAGGCCCAACATGTAATCCATGGAGATGGATTCCCAAGGTCAACTAGGGGTAGGTAGTGGAGAATATAGGCCTTGCTTCTTGATGGTCAATTTGGAAATGGCACAAGCAGTGCAGGATCTGATGTGCTTCTCGACATCCTTTCGAAGGTTCGGCCAATAGAAATACTTCTACAATATTTCTACTGTTTTCTCGACCCCAAAATTCCCAGCGACTCGATTGTAGTGTGCTTCCCATATCATCTTGGCACGCTCGCTTGAAGGAACACAAAGGTGTCCCAGGTGACATAAAAGTGCATCTTAGAGGTGAAAATTTGTAACTTGCGTACCCCCCAAGAGTGCCTTGTAAGTGTGGCCGAATTCTGGGTCACTCTCATAGAGAAGTGGCCAACCAGAAGTCTCGTGCCCATAAGAGTTGAGCACGGTGATGAGCACCACGATTGGTGGTCGGCTGAGGCAGTCTGCAACATTATTGGTGCTACCCTTCTTGTACTTGATGTTCAAATGAAACTGTTCCAGATATGTGTGTTAGGGTCCCATGATTTGGCTGATTGGCAAGCCAAATGACAGTGTAACATCAAACCAAGATTTGGAGCCCAAGGACCTAGCTTTCCTGGACTCAGAGAGGGCTCTCTCTATATGTGTAAGGGATATCTGTGTGTTTTCTTATTTGTGTTATGATTTTAGGCTAGTTATGAAGTAAGTTTTTGATTTTTGGTTTTTTAAGTTGTGAGGGATGAAACTGATCAAAGATATAAAATAGATAACAAGATGTTAGATTAACTGGGCTATGGGGTCAAAAGGTCAAGAAAGCTATTAGATGACGATACAAGGCTGTTGAAGGGTCGATTTGATTCAAGTTAGAAAGGATCTTTGGGAAAAATGGAGTAAATGGACATCAAGTTTGTGAACAACAAATAGTTTCAAGCATCACTGGTTCAATAGATAACATAAAAAGGGTAGGGAAAACCATTAATCATGCAAAATGTAACTATAAACTAATCAATACATAGAAAACAAACATTCAAGCCATGCATAGAAGTATAAGACCCTCTAACTTTGGGAAACGCCTATCAGACTTTGGGGAAAACACATAAAATGGACTAACAACTCAAAACACTATGCCGGAACACCTAAAGATAGTATTTCAAGTTATTGGGCACTTTGAACAACAAGATTTTCATAGTTTTAGGCAAAGGGCTAGATCGAGACTAGGCCTCCTTGGTTCAAACAAAAATGATAATCTTAATCAGTCAAAGAGATAGTTTCATGGATGGGAATATGGACAGTCATAGGTAAGCAGGGCACACCATACATCCTACTTAACATGCATAGAACTATGAATGAAACTAGCAACAATATCCTCAAGTTGTTAAAGAGCAGTTAAGAATTCTTTAATGCAACTAAGGAAGAAGAAAACATGAAGGCTATGAAGATTCAGGAATTTTGAGGTGCCTCCATGGGCATATCTCAAATTTAATCTCTACTAATCTATAGCAAGCAAGAAACATGTATCATGAATGAAAACTAGAAGACAACAACAAAGCAAGAGACACTATACCATTCTACCATGTCATGGAATCCATCAACAATCCTTCATCATCCATCCAAGAACATTCAAGAGGTAATCCAAAAGCATAACACAAGTATTTTCTCGAAAGCTCATATGACCATATATTGCTTCTCTTCTCAAGTTCAGCCTTGTTTACAATGAGAGCCTTTGGAATATATAGGCTCAAGTGAGGAAAACCTCATGGTTCAACTTGCATCCTCATTGGCCTAATCAAAATATCTAAACTTGTCCTTGAGGCTTTGCAAAGCCCAAGGCACAAAATATCTCATAAAATATCTAAAAAAATGCTAAAAATGGGAATTATATTGACTTTACATCATTTTTCATGTGCAAAAATAGCTAAACGCACATTTGGAAAAGGCAGATTTTAGAGGTTCAAAAATTACAAAAATACTTCAAATTTTCATCAGCAAAAGGTCCCCTGACTTTCCGGAAACATTTGGCAGCCTTCCTCATGTTGAAACGAGACTCATGATAGCTCGTTGGAAAGCTCTGAGTGTCTACTTTCTGGCGCAACTGAAATTTCTCCAATCTGATGTCTGGAAGTCCTCCAAATCTGCACTTGTGTGTAAAAAAACAGAAAATTACAGTCTGCTGATAGACCGGGCAAAGTGTGCAAAAAGAGAGCCTTTTTCGCCGTTTTGAGGGGGAAAATGATCTCCAAATACTCTGAAAATCGCTGAGGGCATGATCATGAAATTATGGCATTCAATGATACCATTCTCCTCCCTTGACGAATCTTCAAAATGAAATGGAGAATTTATGAGTTTTTTACCAAAAACCCAAAAATGCCAAAAAACCAAAAATTGTCAAAATGGGCTCAAAATTGGGGTGCATGACCCTCAAGGGTCCTTAGCAATGTGTTCCAAAGCTGAAGCCAAAATTTTGATTCTTGATGTGCCTCTCTTCTCTTTCCATGCCGGGCACTTCCCCTTTGCTTCCTTCAGTTTCTCTCGGGTGGCCTTTAGCTTGCGCCAGGCAAACTGATTTAGCTTTTGATAGTGTTGTGTCATCTTCCTTTGCAGCTCCAGGTCTCTGTTTGCCTTCTCAAGCTTCATCTCCTAATGTTTATTGGCTCTTTCTAGCCATGCCTCCTTATTACTTTCAATTTCTTGCTCAAGTAGTGCAGTGAGGGGAAAGGATTGAAGATGGGCTTGTTCTTCTTCCTTTTGCTTTTCCAGGGCTCTTTTAAGCCCTATGGTTCTAGGCCTCTTCCGCCTAGGCTGGTCTTCTTCTTCATCTTCATCAAACTCACCGATGAGCTCCTCTATCCTTACTTGTGCTTTAGCAGCCTCATTCTTGTATTTTATTGCTCCTGCCTCATGGACAACCATATGGACACTCATTTGTTTATTTTGGATCTCCAAGAAATGATTGAAGGTCTTTTCCCGATGAAGGTCATTCTCCAATGCTTCAATTTGACCCTCTCGATGGATTAGAAGGTTTTCAAGAATGCGGGCTTCATTATCGCTGTCATCACTTTGGATTTGACTTTCTCCTATCTTGCCTTTCCCTTTGCCCTTGAAAGCTAACCTTGCACTCTTCCTTCTTGGCATGCTAGTGGGAGACCTCTTTGGCGTTTTTCTTTTGCTAGGGAAAACTCTTGTCACCTTTGGAGTGGCAGCCTTAGGCCCTTTCTTTCTTGCTGTGCTGGGCTTTGTCTTTTTAGGAGAAGGAGGCACAATTGCTTTGCCCTTGTCATCTTCTTGAAACTTCTACTCTCCTTGAGGTTGTTGTGTGTCTTCTTTAGGTTGCTTCTGCTCTTCAATGTCATGATGTTGATCTGTCTCAAATTCTTGTTGCCCTTGATCATCAACATCGTGCTGCTGCTGTGCTTGGATTTCTTGTTCATTTTGTGGCTCAAGCTGCTGCTCAAATTTCTGCCCAAACTGCTGTTCATGACCTTCAATATCAAGCTGCTGCTCTTCCTCTTGTCCCTGCTGTTCATTTTCACTGAGATGCTGCTATTCATCACTCTTTTCTTCTTGCTCCTGCTGCTGACCTTCACCACTATCCTGCTGCTGTTCTTCATCTTCAGTTTTCTACTCTTCATCCCTTTCTTCTTGCTCATGCCCTTTCTCTTCTTGCTATCCTGACTGTTCTGTGGTAATCTCGAGCCTTCTAGGAGTAGGCCTACTGGACAAAGGTACAGGGCGATGAATAGGCTGGGTGGGAGATATATGGACAGGAGGAATAATGGAGAAATCTGGGTGACTGATAAAAACATCCCAAGAAACCTCTTTCTTCTCCAACTGATGTAGAATGATAATTTTGATCAGAGAATGATGGAAAAGGGAAGCTATTTGCAGAGATGGAGTCTTCTTCTGGACTAAGGATGCCATCTTCTCGATGCTTTTGCATAAAAAGTAAGGGAGATTGAGCTACCTAGTTCTAGTGAAATGCATCAATAGTCGGACATGATAGGCATAAACTCGAGTAAATCTCCCTTCACAAGGAAAATACTTCATTATGACCTTCATTAGGGGAGCGTAGCTGGCAAGAAGATAAGAGAAAAGAAAAATAGCAGTGCAAGTATCTTTGTGCTCGGGCTTGATGAAAGGCTTGTAGTCATCCAAGTCTAGATGGGTCTGTTTGAACCATTTCTCGCCATGATATGGAATTTTGGTGGCTTTAGACACTAACCTCGGGGAAAAATTGAAATCAAGGTCTGCTACCTGGAAATTTTTGCTTTGGAACCTCAGGGCGCATAGGTGTGTCAAGGGCGAGAAAATTTTGACCTCCTGTACCTTCTGGCAGAAATCTAAACAACCTACCTCATGAAAATTGAAGAGGATGGATGGATGTGCATTGACCTCCTCTGTAGATATTGGCTCATATCTTTTATGTAAACCACTTCGGCTGTCTTGCCTGGGCGGCATTTTGGGTTAAATATGCTATTGAAGAAACAAACAACCTCACTGCCTTTAAACTGCCCTCTTTAAGCTAAACTCTGTCAATTCACTATTTTGATAGTAAATAATGTCTTTGGATGACTGCACATTGTTCCCTCATAATAAAAAACCCTTTCTCTTTTAAAAAAAATGGCCTTCCCACTTTTAATGTATCTCAGCCAACAGACTTTTTAATAAGAAACAATACAGTGAAATGAAGACATGCTGTTAAGTGAAATTGTTGGGTATAATGTAGAAATCACCTTGCTTTGTGAAGTTTGGAGGTCAACAACCTATTTTTATCTTTTACCAAAGTAAACTTCCTAACTCCACAATCCTGCCCTTGTCTAGTGTGTCAATCAATCAACAAAGCTCACACCATATACAATCAACCCTTAGTGCAAACATCTAATCAATTTCATTGTTTATAGAACCAATGTGACAGGTCTTAAAAAATGCTTCAAAAAGTTCAACAAAGCCTGTAAGAGTTTTATATTTTCAAATAATCAAGGCACCTTATCAATGTAAAACCCTTGTCTTTGTAGAAAATTCCTTTGCTCCATCTGAATATCAACTTATCAAATAAGCTCAAAGAACAAAAGACAGTCAAGTAGAATACATAGTGAAAATTTGTCTTTTTCTGTGGTTTATATGGGTAACCTGCCCTTTGATGCCTTGAAGATATAAGATATCTTGTTCTTTGATTAGGAAAGGTGAAAACACACAGCTCTTAGTTCAACACATTCTCTTTTCCCTGTAGGCACTTTTATTAGTATGCCCACCACTCCAGCACAGCTTTGAACAATGGATATTTTCATAGCAAAAACATAGTTTACAGATATGGTGACAAAGTTTCAAATAAAGGTTGTAGGAGTTTATCCTTTCACACAATCAAAGCTCCTTTTTAGTATGGAAAACCTGTCCCTTTAGAAAATGTTTTTGTATCCTCTGAAAATCAACCTGACAGTGAGCTTGAAAAAACAAAAGGCATTTAAAAGTATACACAGTGCAACTATCTTTCTCTATGGGTGGTAGGAGTAACCTTGCCCTTTTGTGTTTTGAGGAATAAACACACCTTTGTTCTTGATTTATGAAAGGTGAACACACAACGTTTTTAGCTTAACACAATTTCTTTTCCTGTAGGCACTTTTAATAGTACATCCACCACTCCAGCACAGTTTTTAAACAAGGGTATTCATAGCAAAAACTGTTTGTTATATATGGTGATGTAGCAGTTCTTATGTGGAGCAGGTCCTTTTGATCGAAACCTCAAACCTTCACATGCATCTCACCAACATTCTTAACAACAATTTCAAAACTGACATCTTTGGCCTCCAAGCATTATTCAACAAACATGAAATCGAGGGTAAGTTGTGCAAAATACCTCAAAATGTGATGCAAAACCCTTTTCGTAAGTTGAAAACGCCTTGGAGGAAATTTGAAAAGAGTTTTGGAGGCTGGAGGCATGCGCGGCACCTTTATGGAGAAGAATGTCGTGCAAGGTTTGGCTGTCGGGTTAGTGTCGGGCGCCCGTGACCCGCCGCTACAGGGGCGCCGCGCACAGCTACAGGAGTGCCGCGTGCGAGTGTTGCGTAGTTTAAAAAACCTGCCTAGGAGTGCCGCGCAGTGTTAAAATGGTTCAAAACTTGTTCAAACTTCTCCAGATTGATCCAAAAATTTCTTTCAATGCTTGGAAATTGAGGAGAGGCTTGATTCTGCTTGGAGAACTCGAAAATGAGTTTACACTTTGATTCATTCCTTTGAAAAGGTCAAAAACCTAACGGTTACTTTGTGAATTGAAAAGGAGAGGGTGTTTTTGAAAGCTTTGGGAGATGTGTTTGTTTTCAAATCAAAACTTTAAACATTGCCTTTCGGACTTCCCTTTTTCCTTTATACCTTTGTGTTGAGGAGACAAACATATGAGGTGTAGAATGACTGCTGGAATAATTCATAGGTACCAAGGCTTTTATTAGTCATTTTCTTTCCAATGGAGCTCTAAAATCACCAACCCTACTGCATCTGAAGGATACATTTGTCTTTGTGGTGGAGTGTAGATCACAACACCTGAACTTGCACTGGCGCTTTGAATGATATCAAGATGTCTCATGTCTGGGACTGTGTACTACTTGCCTGCCTTTTCTCTATGTTTATCTAGAAACCATCAACTTTATCCCACATCCCAACAGAAACATAAGAGCACACAGAGGTTCTTTTTACTGAAGTGTCCTCTTGCTCAACATTGATTTGAGCCATTCATATTAACACCCCTGCAGAGATATTTTGTTATGATAGCTTTGATCAATGGAGTCTCTTTTTGTTGCGCCATGATGATGATGCTGGCAATTTCAATTTATCTTCTTTCTTAGGGCACAAGAGAAAAAAACTCTGCTTTCTCTTGATTTGAACATTTCAGATCTTAGCCATGTTTTGATCATCATTTTCCCTCAGAAACCTTGAGTCACTATTTCACTATCTAGTAAAAAAAAAACCTGTGCTTATAGTAAGTTTTGCAATTCTTCAAGTCAATATTGGCCATCGCCCTCTACTTGTAGATGAAGGAGGCGCCTTAACCCTCTGCTTATAGATGAAGGAGTTTTTGGGCCATGACAAATAACAAGTTTGTTTGACAGTGTTGTCTTTCTTTTACTGTGCTATCCAACTGAATGAAGTTGTAAGAGTTTTATGAGTAACTCCTTACCCTGAAGATGTATCTCAGCCTCATGTTTACATTGAGAAGCAGCTGTTCTTCTAAATGTGGATTCAAGAATTTTCTCCTAAGATGATGACATGTTTCCTGTCTTTGTAAAATCCATAAAACACTGTAAAACACCTAAAATCAGCTTGATACTGTGGTCTATGCATTGTTGAGACTTAGGGGTGTGTAAGTGGCGTGACTTAGGGATGTGATCAATTTCATTTGCAGAGTGGGAGATCTGTCATGATTGGTCTGTAGCAGATGAAGGTTTTTGGCCTTTTGATGGTTGCCAAGGGTAAAATGCCTTAAAGCGCCACTTCCTAACTTAGGGGAGGTTTTGAAGCAGACTTGGATTGTCCTTTTAGAGCTGACAGGCAGACTTTGTCTGGCTAGGGGTTAGGTAGAATTGGAAAATGGGGTTTCAACTTGTTATGGACGAACTAAAAAGTAAAGAAAGCGAAAAAAATTTATGGGTGTTTTCCCGGCTGGCAAATTTGACAAATTTTTAAGATCAGCTGCTGGAAAACTAGGCTGTTGAACTAGTCATCACTAACAGGTAAAAAATACTGATGACTAACAGTGGCTCCATTTGGGGAGGGTAGCTCCTTTTCAGGAGGTGTCCAGAATTTCAGATCTGTGGCTTATGAAGACCAGTGCTTTATCCATTGGCGCAAATTTTCACTTTTCTTAGATGCTACTTCTGAAAGAGACAGCATGATTAGCATTGATGATATTTCTACTTACCCAACTATCTTTCCTAACATTTTTTCTTCCTTTTTTGGCGCATTTGAACTAGCAGCCTTTTGACAATGCATATTTTTCTTTTTGCAAAATGAACCTATCTAACTCTACACTTATATCTGCTGGGAGTTCAGATTAAACTGATGAACTCCTTCATTACTCTATCTAAACTAGATCAACTGTCAAGATTAAACTGTTTGACAGGATTTTGTTCTCTAATCTAAAACATGAAATTTAAAATGATCAAATCAGGATTAGACAGTTTGATTTGTCATGCATTTGCGGCATATAAGGAAAATCTGTACACAAATATTATTTTGCAAAAAAAGGAAAACTAGAGAAGCGGGGCTAAGATGTACAATGTATTTTTTGTCCCTCGCTTCTCTCTTTGGTTATGTTTTAGGCATGTGGAACCAGAATCTCTCCCTAATCTATACTCTGTGATAAGTCAATCTTGCACAATGTTGACTATTTTTTTCACTCACTAACTTATCAGCAAATAAATTTAAACATGCTCAGCTATGATTAGGCTAGATAGCTGAACAAGTAATTGAAGTACTAGTAGCGGCATTTAGACTTGCTCGCTTTCCGAAAGACTATTTTTTGGAACATGGGGCTTTTGTTTTATCTTCACTCTCCCTCTTTTCTATCTTTTACTGTTTTTGTATTTTCTATTTTTCTATGTTTCAAACAGTGGTATATACAATGAATGAAAGTGTTGTAAACTCAGAAATGGAGCTCCTGACAAAAATAATGCTTTACTGTCCTGCCATTCACAGGACCTCCAAAAATTTCAGTCCCATCAGGTTCTTGCAAGAAGAAAGCATTGTTTCCACTGACTGAGCTGATGATGTAAGGCCCTTTCCATAAATTTTCAAACTTTCCATGTTTACCTTTGTCTTCTCTTCTAGAATCCCATTTTAAAACTTCATCTCCAATCTGAAAATCATTTTCCTTTGGTCTGTTTTGAGGCTGCTCCCTCCTAAAGTTTTGGTTCCGGTTTCTGTTTGGAGGGTTTGGCTGGTTGTCCCTAACAGGGGCCTTTTCATTTATCTTTTCCCACATTTTGGCCATGGTTTTGACTAAGTAATCTATTCTAGGATCTAGGGAAGGCGATGAAGTGGAGACCTCGTCTTTATATGTGACCTTTATTTCTGATCTAGTCCTAGCCCTTTTTTCTGCTAAGTTGGCATCTGCTTTTATGGATATTTGTTGCATTTCTTCTAAGGTAGGGGGATCTTTGTCTCTCAGATGATATTTCATGTCCGGATCAAAACCCTCGGGGAATTTTTCCAAGGCTAAACCAAGTGGGGGTTTGAAATGCGGTGGGAGGGAGTTATACACACTATTGAACCTAGTGCAGTAAGCCTGGACACTTTCCCCATTTTCCCGTTTTAGGTTGTTATATTCTGACAGGATTTGAATAGGGTTCCTTCGGACTTCCCACCTATTTCTGAAGACTTGACATAGTTCTGGCATGTTGTGGATGCTGTTTGGAGTTAAGCTTTTGAACCATGTTTTGGGTTCTCCACCCAGGCTTTGGGCAAATATTCTCATTCTGACGGCCTCATCTTGTACCTCCAGGTATTCAAAAGCATCACTAATCCTGCTTATATGATGTTGAGGTGTGGTGGTGTCTTCTCCTGTAAAGTGTGGGATTTTGTCTTGATATTTATTTGGGAGAGGAGCCAAAGGTAGTGGCAACACTAAAGGTGCGTACCGGGCTGCCATGACGGGAGCTAATGGATGATGTACAAGATGAGGACTAGTGGGATGAGTTGAGGTGATTTGAACAGTGGTGGTTTGGACAGGTGTGACGGATGAACTTGGACTAGTGATCTGGTTTTGAGCAGATCGGGGATGGTAGGAGCCAAAATGATGGAGAAGCTGAAATTCGGGGGGTGTGGAAGGTGAGGCTTCTCTACTAGGACTCTGTGGTGGATCTAGGGGTTCAAGATCGTCAAAGTTTATCTTACTATGTGACTTGCTTCTGAAAATAGTTTTTGATGACTCTAATTCAGAAGGTGAATCTGGTAGGATAGTGAGATGTTTAGGTACTGATCTTGTTTTACGTATGGATCTACCAGTAGCTAGATGGTGAGTTTCGGAAGCTTGCCACAGAATCTTCTCTGGGTCATCTACTATGATAGGGGGATTTGGGTCTGGATGGGATCTGGTGTTGATTCTTTGTGAAGCCAGATTTTGGATCTAGAGTTTAGAGAGGATGGTATTGACAAATGTTTTGGATGGGTGGTCTCTCTAAAATTATTCTAAGGTGAAGGATGGTCAAAAAAAAAAAAAAAAGGGATGGACTAGTGGAGTCGCCAGGTGGAACTTGGTTGTTTTGTGAAGATAGCTATGGTCCACCACCAGTAACTAATCTGGAAATGTTTTGGATTTTCTGAGTTTTGTGAGCAGTCTATGGTTTAAAGTATTTTAAACTTGTTTCAACACTTTGCTAGGGTGGTGATAACTAAAAAATTTTACTCTAAATGAGTCAAAAGATTTTACTCTAAATGAGTCTGTGGACTGCTGGTCTGTTTAGATATCTAAAGGACTTAAAGAGTCTATAAGAGTTTGCTAGACTGTCATGTACTTAGTGTCCCACCATCTCCCGCTATGTTAGTGAGCGATGGGATAGGTTGATCGGATAGTAACCTAGAGTTCGGTAAAATAGTAAGGCCTACTGGAGGCTAGTGGAGTCGCCAGGTGGATATTCAGTTGTTTTGAGGTATATGTGTATCGTTCACCACCAGTACTGACAAAAACCAATCTAAGGGAGTTTTTTTGGGGTTTTTTGAGTTTTATGTAGTCCTGAGGTTTGGAAGAGTTTCCTATAACTGACTCGTCATTTTGCTAGGATGGTGAGACAACCAAATTCTACTCTTCTAAGTTTGACTGAGATTTTGAGAGTTCCTAAGGGATACCTAGGATGTTTTGACTCAAAGTCCCACCGTGATCGCCATTATGTTAGGTTGGCGATGAGGTGGCTCACTGGTAGGTATTCTTGAAAATAAGGGACTTATAGAGTTCTAAGGTGTCCTTAGATTATCACTAACTCAAAGTCCCACCGTGATCGCCATTATGTTAGTGAGCGGTGGGATAAGTCAGCCAGACAGTATTCTCAAAAGTCTCTAAAGATTAGGGAAACTAATTTTTTTATCACTCAGAGTCCCACCGTGATCACCATTATGTTAGAGTGGTGATGAGGTGGCTCAATAGGCAGGTATTCTAGAGTTTGGTAAAATAGGAAGGCCTACTGGAGGCTAGTGGAGTCGCCAGGTGGATTTTTAGTTGTTTTGAGGTATATGTGTATGGTCCACCACCAATACTTGACAAAAACCAATCTAGGGAGGTTATTTTGTGGTTTTTTGAGTTTTTATGTAATCCTAAGGTTTGGAAGAGTGTCCTATAGCTGAGTCATCATTTTGCTAGGATGGTGAGACAACCAGATTCTACTCTTCTAAGTTTGACTGAGATTTTGAGAATTCCTAAGGGATACCTAGGATGTTTTGACTCAAAGTCCCACCGTGGTCGCCATTATGTTAGGGTCCCGTGATTTGGCTGATTGGCAAGCCAAATGACAGTGTAACAACAAACCAAGCTTTGGAGCCCAAGGACCTAGCCTTCCTGGACTCAGAGAGGGCTCTCTCTATATGTGTAAGGGATATTTGTGTGTTTGTTTATTTGTGTTCTGATTTTAGGCTAGTTATGAAGTAAGTTTTTGATTTTTGGTTTTTTAAGTTGTGAGGGATGAAACTGATCAAAGATATAAAATAGATAAGAAGATGTTAGATTAACTGGGCTATGGAGTCAAAAGGTCAAGAAAGCTATTAGATGACGATACAAGGCTGTTGAAGGGCCGATTTGATTCAAGGTAGAAAGGATATTTGGGAAAAATGGAGTAAATGGACATCAAGTTTGTGAACAACAAAGAGTTTCAAGCATCACTGGTTCAATAGATAACATAAACATGGTAGGGAAAACCATTAATCATGCAAAATGTAACTATAAACTAATCAATACATAGAAAACAAACATTCAAGCCATGCATAGAAGTATAAGACCCTCTAACTTTGGGAAATGGCTATCAGACTTTGGGGAAAACATATAAGACGGACTAACAACTCAAAACACTATGCCGGAACGCCTAAACACAATATTTCAAGTTATTGGGCACTTTGAACAGCAAGATTTGCATAGTTTTAGGCAAAGGGCTAGATCGGGACTAGGCCTCCTTGGTTCAAACAAAAATGATAATCTTAATCAGTCAAAGAGATAGTTTCATGGATGGGACTATGGATAGTCATAGGTAAGCAGGGCACACCATACATCCTACTTAACATGCATAGAACTATGAATGAAACTAGCAACAATATCCTCAAGTTGTTAAAGAGCAGTTAAGAATTCTTTAATGCAACTAAGGAAGAAGAAAACATAAAAGCTATGAAGATTCAGGAATTTTGAGGTGCCTCCATGGGCATATCTCAAATTTGTTCTCTATTGATCTATAGCAAGCAACAAACATGTATCATGAATGAAAACTAGAAGACAACAACAAAGCAAGAGACACTATACCATTCTACCATGTCATGGAATCCATCAACAATCCTTCATCATCCATCCAAGAACATTCAAGAGGCAATCCAAAAGCATAACACGAGTATTTTCTCCAAAGCTCATATGATCATATATTGCTTCTCTTCTCAAGTTCAGCCTTGTTTACAATGAGAGCCTTTGGAATATATAGGCTCAAGTGAGGAAAACCTTATGGTTCAACTTGCATCTTCATTGGCCTAATCAAAATATCTAAACTTGTCCTTGAGGCTTTGCAAAGCCCAAGGCACAAAATATCTCATAAAATATCTAAAAAAATGCTAAAAATGGGAATTATTTTGACTTTACATCATTTTTCATGTGCAAAAATAGCTAAACGCACATTTGGAAAAAGCAGATTTTAGAGGTTCAAAAATTACAAAAATACTTCAAATTTTCATCAGCAAAAGGTCCCCTGACTTGTCGGAAACATTTGGCAGCCTTCCTGATGTCAAAACGAGGCTCATGATAGCTCGTTGGAAATCTCTGAGTGTCTACTTTCTGGAGCAACTAAAATTTCTCCAATCTGATGTCTGGAAGTCCTCCAAATATGCACCTGTGTGTAAAAAACCAGAAAATTACAGTCTGCTGATAGACCGGGCAGAGTGTGCAAAAAGAGAGCCTTTTTCGCCGTTTTGAGGGGGAAAATGATCTCCAAATACTCTGAAAATCGCTGAGGGCATGCTCATGAAATTATGGCATTCAATGATACCATTCTCCTCCCTTGAAGAATCTTCAAAATTAAATGGCGAATTTATGAGTTTTTTACCAAAAACCCAAAAATGCCAAAAAACCAAAAATTGTCAAAATGGGCTCAAAATTGGGTTGCATGACCCTCAAGGGTCCTTAGCAATGTGTTCCGAAGCTGAAGCCAAAATATCGAGTGCTGATGTGCCTTTCTTCTCTTTCCATGCCGGGCACTTCCCCTTTGCTTCCTTCAGTTTCTCTTGGGTGGCCTTTAGCTTGCGCTGGGCAAACTGATTTAGCTTTTTATAGTGTTGTGTCATCTTCCTTTGCAGCTCCAGGTCTCTGTTTGCCTTATCAAGCTTCATCTCCAAATGTTTATTGGCTCTTTCTAGCCATGCCTCCTTATTACTTTCAATTTCTTGCTCAAGTAGTGCAGTGAGGGGAAAGGATTGAAGATGGGCTTGTTCTTCTTCCTTTTGCTTTTCCAGGGCTCTTTTAAGCCCTATGGTTCTAGGCCTCTTCCGCCTAGGCTGGTCTTCTTCTTCATCTTCATCAAACTCACCGATGTGCTCTTATATCCTTACTTGCGCTTTAGCAGCCTCATTCTTGTATTTGATTGCTCGTGCCTCATGGACAGCCATATGGACACTCATTTGTTTATTTTGGATCTCCAAGAAATGATTGAAGCTCTTTCCCCGATGAAGGTCATTCTCCAAGGCTTCAATTTGACCCTCTCGATGGATTAGAAGGTTTTCAAGAATGCGGGCTTCATTATCGCTGTCATCACTTTGGATTGGGATGATAGCCAATGCACCTCCATGTTCTTGACTTTCTCCTATCTTGCCTTTCCCTTTGCCCTTGAAAGCTAACCTTGCACTCTTCCTTCTTGGCATGCTAGTGGGAGACTTCTTTGGCGATTTTCTTTTGCTAGGGACAACTCTTGTCACTTTTGGAGTGGCAGCCTTAGGCCCTTTCTTTCTTGTTGTGTTGGGCTTTGTATTTTTAGGAGAAGGAGGCACAATTGCTTTTCCCTTGTCATCTTCTTGAAACTGCTGCTCTCCTTGAGGCTATTGTGTGTCTTCTTTAGGTTGCTTCTGCTCTTCAATGTCATGATGCTGATCTGTCTCAAATTCTTGTTGCCCTTGATCATCAACATCATGTTGCTGCTGTTCATCTTCTTCATGCTGTTCAAACTACTATTTCTGTTCACCAATATCAAGCTGCTATCCTATCTCAACCCCTGTTTCAGTTTGTGGTTCAAGCTACTACCCCTGAACATCAAAATCAAGTTGCTGCTCTTCCTCTAGTTCCTGCTATTCATCATCACTGAGATGCTGCTGTTCAGCACTCTTTTCTTCTTGCTCCTGCTGCTGACCATCACCACTGTCCTGCTGCTGTTCCTCATCTTCAGTTTGCTGCTCTTCATCCCTTTCTTCTTGCTCATGCCTTTTCTCTTCTTGCTGTCCTGACTGTCCTGTGGTAATCTCGAGCCTTCTAGGAGTAGGCCTGCTGGACAAAGGTACAAGGTGATGAATAGGCTGGGTGGGAGATATATGGACAGGAGGAACAATGGAGAAATCCGGGTGACTGATAAAAACATCCCAAGAAACCCCTTTCTTCTCAAACTGATGTAGAATGATAATTTTGATCAGAGAATGATGGAAAAGGGAAGCTATTTGCAGAGATGGAGTCTTCTTCTGGACTAAGGATGCCATCTTCTTGATGCTTTTGCATAAAAAGTAAGGGAGATTGAGCTACCTAGTTCTAGTGAAATGCATCAATAGTCGGACATGATAGGCATAAACTCGAGTAAATATTCCTTCACAAGTAAAATACTTCATTATGACCTTCATTAGGGGAGTGTAGCTGGAAAGAAGATAAGAGAAAGGAAAAATAGCAGTGCAAGTATCTCTGTGCTCGGGCTTGATGAAAGGCTTGTAGTCATCCAAGTCTAGATGGGTCTGTTTGAACCATTTCTCGCCATGATATGGAATTTTGGTGGCTTTAGACACTGACCTCGGGGAAAACTTGAAATCAAGGTCTGCTACCTAGAAATGTTTTCTTTGGAACCTCAGGGCACATAGATGTGTCAAGGGCGAGAAACTTTTGACCTCCTGTACCTTCTGGCAGAAATCTAAACAACCTACCTCATGAAAATTGAAGAGGATGGATGGATGTTCATTGACCTCCTCTGTAGAGATTGGCTCATATCTTTTATGTAAACCACTTCTGCTGTCTTGCCTAGGCGGCATTTTGGGCTAAATATGCTATTGAAGAGACAAACAGCCTCACTGCCTTTAAACTGCCCTCTTTAAGCTAAACTCTGTCAATTCACTGTTTTGATAGTAAATAATGTCTTTGGATGACTGCACACTGTTCCCTCATAATAAAAAACCCTCTCTCTTTTAAAAAAAATGGCCTTCCCACCTTTAATGTATCTCAGCCAGCAGACTTTTTAATAAGAAACAATACAGTGAAATGAAGACAGGCTGTTAAGTGAAATTGCTGGGTATAATGTAAAAATCACCTTGCTTTGTGAAGTTTGGAGGTCAACAACCTATTTTTATCTTTGACTAAAGTAAACTTCCTAACTCCACAATCCTGCCCTTGTCTAGTGTGTCAATCAATCAACAAAGCTCACACCATATACAGTCAACCCTTAGTGCAGACATCTAATCAATTTCACTGTTTATAGAACCAATGTGACAGGTCTTTAAAAATGCTTCAAAAAGTTCAACAAAGCCTGTAAGAGTTTTATCTTTTCAAATAATCAAGGCATCTTATCAATGTAAAACCCTTGTCTTTGTAGAAAATTCCTTTGCTCCATCTGAATATCAACTTATCAAATAAGCTCGAAGAACAAAAGACAGTCAAGTAGAATACACAGTGAAAAACTGTCTTTTTCTGTGGTTTATATGGGTAACCTACCCTTTGATGCCTTGAAGATATAAGATATCTTGTTCTTTGATTAGGAAAGGTGAAAACACACAGCTCTTAGTTCAACACATTCTCTTTTCCCTGTAGGCACTTTTATTAGTATGCCCACCACTCCAGCACAGCTTTGAACAATAGATATTTTCACAGCAAAAACACAGTTTACAGATATGGTGACAAAGTTTCAAATAAAGGTTGTAGGAGTTTATCCTTTCACACAATCAAAGCTCCTTTTTAGTATGGAAAACCTGTCCCTTTAGAAAATGTTTTTGTATCCTCTGAAAATCAACTTGACAGTGAGCTTGAAAAAACAAAAGGCATTTAAAAGTATACACAGTGCAACTGTCTTTCTCTGTGGGTGGTATGAGTAACCTTGCCCTTTGGTGTTTTGAGGAAGAAACACACCTTTTTTCTTGATTTATGAAAGGTGAACACACAACATTTTTAGCTTAACACAATTTCTTTTCCTGTAGGCACTTTTAATAGTACATCCACCACTCTAGCACAGTTTTTAAACAAGGGTATTCACAACAAAAACTATTTGTTATATATGGTGATGTAGCAGTTCTTATGTGGAGCAGATCCTTTTGATCGAAACCTCAAACCTTCACATGCATCTCACCAACATTCTTAACAACAATTTCAAAACTGACCTCTTTGGCCTCCAAGCATTATTCAACAAACGTGAAATCGAGGGTAAGTTGTGCAAAATACCTCAAAATGTGATGCAAAACCCTTTTCGTGAGTTGAAAATGCCTTGGAGGAAATTTGAAAAGCGTTTTGGAGGCTGGAGGCATGCGCACCACCTTTATGGAGAAGAACGTCACGCAAGGTTTGGCTGTCGGGTCGGTGTCGGGCGCCCGTGACCTGCCGCTATAGGGGCGCCATGCACGACTACAGGAGTGCCACACGCGAGTGTTTCGTAGTTTAAAAAACCTGCCCAGGAGTGCCGCGCACTCTGCCAGGAGTGCCACGCAGTGTTAAAATTGTTCAAAACTTGTTCAAACTTCTGCAGACTGATCCGAAAATTTCTTTCAATGCTTGGAAATTGAGGAGAGGCTTGATTCTGCTTGGAGAACTCGAAAATGAGTTTACACTTTGATTCATTCCTTTGAAAAGGTCAAAAACCTAACGGTTACTTTGTGAATTGAAAAGGAGAGGGTGTTTTTGAAAGATTTGGGAGATGTGTTTGTTTTCAAATCAAAACTTTAAACATTGCCTTTCGGACTTCCCTTTTTCCTTTATACCTTTGTGTTGAGGAGACAAACATATGAGGTGTAGAATGACTGCTGGAATAATTCATAGGTACCAAGGCTTTTATTAGTCATTTTATTTCCAATGGAGCTCTGAAATCACCAACCCTACTACATCTGAAGGATACATTTATCTTTGTGGTGGAGTGTAGATCGCAACACCTGAACTTGCACTGGTGCTTTGAATGATATCAAGATGTCTCATGTCTGGGACTGTGTACTACTTGCCTGCCTTTTCTCTATGTTTATCTGGAAACCATAAACTTTATCCCACAGCCCAACAGAAACATAAGAGCACACAGAGGTTCTTTTTACTGAAGTGTCCTCTTGCTCAACATTGATTTGAGCCATTCATATTAACACCCCTGCAGAGATATTTTCTTATGATAGGTTTGATCAATGGAGTCTCTTTTTGTTACGCCATGATGATGATGCTGGAAATTTCAATTTATCTTCTTTCTTAGGGCACAAGAGCAAAAAACTCTGCTTTCTCTTGATTTGAACATTTCAGATCTTAGCCCTGTTTTGATCATCATTTTCCCTCAGAAACCTTGAGTCACTGTTTCATTGTCTAGTAAAAAACAAACCTGTGCTTATAGTAAGTTTTTCAATTCTTCAAGTCAATATTGGCCATCGCCCTCTGCTTGTAGATGAAGGAGGCGCGCTAACCCTCTGCTTATAGATGAAGGAGGTTTTTGGCCATGACAAATAACAAGTTTGTTTGACAGTGTTGTCTTTCTTTTACTGTGCTATCAGGCTGAATGAAGCTGTAAGAGTTTGATGAGTAACTCCTTACCCTGCAGATGTATCTCATGCTCATGTTTACATTGAGAATCAACTGTTCTTCTAAATGTGGATTCAAGAATTTTCTCCTGAGATGATGACATGTTTCCTGTCTTTGTAAAATCCATAAAACACTGTAAAACACCTAAAATCAGCTTGAGACTGTGGTCTATGCATTGGTAAGACTTAGGGGTGTGTAAGTGGCGTGACTTAGGGCTGTGATCAATTTCATTTGCAGAGTGGGAGGTCTGTCATGATTGGTCTGTAGCAAATGGAGGTTTTTGGCGTTTTGATGGTTGCCAAGGGTAAAATGCCTTAAAGCGCCACTTCCTAACTTAGGGGAGGTTTTGAAGCAGACTTGGATTGTCCTTTTAGAGCTGACAGGCAGACTTTGTATGGCTAGGGGTTAGGTAGGATTGGAAAATGGGGTTTCAATTTGTCATGGAAGAACTGAAAAGTAAGGAAAGCGAAAAAATTTTATGGGTGTTTTCCCGGCTGGCAAATTTGACAAGTTTTTAAGATCAGCTGCTCGAAAACTAGGCTGTTGAACTAGTCATCACTAACAGGTAAAAAATATTGATGACTAACAATGTGAACCACTTATTATGGTGATCATTCTGCAACTTCCCTTGTGTCTGTATGACCTATACGGGCCGGTGGTCTATGTGGATGATTGTTTCCTTCCCCAAAATGTAATGCTTCCATTGTCGAAAATCTTGCACAATGGAATACATTTCTTTGTCATAGGTGGGATACTTTCGAACTGTGTCAGACAATGTCTCACTGTGATATGCCACTGGATGTCCCTGTTGAGTAATAACTACCCCAATAGTGTAGTCAGAGGCATTTGTCTCGATCTCAAATGGCTGTTGCAAGTCTGGTAATGTGAGCACTGGGGTAGAACAGAGGCGATTTTTCAATTCTGTGAACACCTTGTGTTGAGGTTTCGACCAAAATAATTTTGCTCTCGCTCCTCCCTTGGTGACTTGACTCAAGAGCCAAGTGATATGAGAGAATCCCAACATGAATCTACGGTATAAATTAGCAAGACCCAGAAAGCTGCGAAGCTCTATTATAGTGGTTGGGGCTGGCCAATCCCGAATGACTTGGATCTTGGCTGGATCGACATGCACCCCCCTTTCATCAATAATGTATCCCAGATATTGAACCTGGGTCATGCCAAATGTGCACTTCTCCAAATTGGCACACAACTTGTGTTGCCGCAGTGTTTGGAGGACTTGTCGGATGTGGTGAAGGTGCTCTTCCCAAGTCTGGCTGAAGATCAAAATATCATCCAAGTACACCACTACAAATGAGTTGGTGAATGGCCGCAAGATGTCATCCATCATTCTCATGAAGGTGGCGGGAGCATTCGTCAACCCGAAAGGCATGACCAGCCATTCGAAAAGGCCTTCCTTGGCTTTGAAGGCAGTCTTCCACACATCGGAGGGTTCAATCGGTACCTGGTGATACCCAGACTTTAGGTCGATCTTGCTAAAATATTTTGCACCTTTGAGTTGGTCCAGAAGGTCATCAATCCGTGGGATTGGGTACCTATTCCGGACAGTGATCTTGTTCAGTGCCCGATAGTCAATACAGAGTCTCCACGTCCCATCCTTCTTCTGTACCAACACGATCGGGCTCCCACGGGGTGATGAACTTGGTCTGATGTGACCTTTCTGCAACAGCTCCTGAATCTGCCTCTTGATTTCATCATTTTCCAGAACAGAGCGTCGATAGATCGGTCCATTGGGTAGCGGCGCACTTGGGGTCAGATCAATCGGGTGCTTGACCTGGCAGTGCAGAGGAACCCCTGTGGGTGAGGTGAAGATGTCCCCGTACTCCTCCACGACCTTATCCATTTGTTGTTGTCGTGCAGAGGGGCCCTGTCTGGAGGTCGTGGCCACAGTCTTCTTCTTGCCCTGGGGGCGGATCATCAAGAAAATGAATTTCCTGGTTTGGGAAATGAGCTTACTACATTGTTTTGCAGTAACCAAAGAGATAGCGGCAGGAGGTGGTACCTCTGGTATCCTGTACAACTTATTTCCCAAAGTAATAATAACGGCACGAGGCCGAGACTCATACACAGCATGACGCTTCCACAAGTATGGTTGTCCTAATAATACATCAGAAACATCAATAGGAGCAACGTCACATAATACCTCATTCGTGAAGGGCTTGATGCTATAGGGAAGGCGACACTGCCGGCTGACGCGGAGATCTCGTCCTTGGTGAAGCCACCCGATGGTGTATGGATGTGGGTGAGCTGTGGTCGGCAAGCCCAACCGCTTCACAGCGTCTGCTGAAATGAGGTTCTTTTGGCTCCCATTGTCGATAATGAACTGTACCGGGGAGCCCTTTACCCACATCTAGGAGTGGAAGAGACGTTCCTCCTCCTCTGGATCTTCCGGTTCCTCCTTTTGGATCTTTGTAGTGGCAACAATGGCGTTGGGCTCTGCATCAATAATCTGTTTCCCTTTTTCATTCCCCTTTTCAGGTTCTGATTCGGAGTCGGAGCATGCATCTGACTCAGAAGCCCTCATCTCGACCACTAGCGACTGCTTGGCCCGACACTCACTTGTGTTGTGAGTGGAGCTCTTATGGAACTCACACCACTTTCCCGTGTCCTTCTTTGGCTTTGCGGTGATGTTCTTTTCTTGTGGCTTCGATGAGTTGTCTTTAGCCGCCATGCCTTGGCTCTATCCTTTGTTCTGCGGTTTGGAAGCACCTTTCCCTTTCTTTTGATTCGTAGATCCAAAGTCTCGCTTCTTCTGCTTGAATTTCTGCTCAATCTTGGCAGCATACCGGTATGCCGTACCAAGCAAGGAGATGTCGAGGAACTCCATTTCCTCTTGAATGTATCTGTGCAGACAGCTGCGATACTTTAGCACCAGATGTTTCTCTAAATCTTTGATACCCAACTTTGTGCGCAGGGTATGGAACAGATTCGTCAGCTCATGCACATCTTGATCCCTTTGTTGTCGCAGCGTGGTCCATTGTATGTACTTGTCCTCATAGTTCCCCACGGGATAGTACTGTTCCTTGACGGCGTCTCGGAAAGAATTCCAAGTTGGTACGGCCGAGAACAGAGAGGGTTCTGTCTGGTCCTTGTTCTCACGGTAGGTTTCCCACCAGTCCTTAACATGCGGGGTAGCTTTGAGGAGTGCAAAAATAATCTTTTCCCGGTCTGAAAAGTCATGAACCGAGAAATATCCTTCTAACAGATTCAACCATCTATCTACGGCATCTGCGTCTATTTGACCCTCAAATATGGGAATGTCAAAATTTACTTGTACCTTAAAAGGAGTTGCGCCTCCAGAGTGGCTGCTGGATGCAGATGCGCCGCCGGTGGGTAGCCGTTGAAGGATCTGAGCAAAGTTATCCATCATCACGTTCCTTTGTCTTTCGAGGGCCTCCTCGAGCAATATTTTGATATGATCTCCTGCTCCCTCATCTTTCTTTTCGTCCCCCATGGGCGTCCGTCGAGGTTTGCGAGGCTGATCTTGCAAAGGTTCCACCAGATCAAGCCCTAGCTCCTTATACCCCGACCTCGTTGGGGACATGCAAATAAGGATCGAGAAAAAGCAGACCGCTCTGATACCACTGATCCGGATTTATGCAGGAACGCAACAGAATAAACATATAACCATAAATACAGAGATGCAGCGGAAATAACACTTCATTTCATTAATATCAAAGAACTGAAATTTGCTTACAGACAGAATGGAAATAAAACTAGCTAGGGCGCTGGTAGCTATCTCCGAGAAGAGATGTGGCGGCTACAGGTCTCTGAACTGAGTTACAATGAGGCTCGAGGGCCTATTTATCATTTAGAAACAATGGGAAATCCTAAACAGCCAAAACCCTAACCCTAGGAGATGAAGCGCCAAAACTATGGGCCCCGTTTGGGTAAATTGGTGTTTCAAATTCCCAGGGGCGTAACTTTGGCATACGATCTCCGTTTGACGTGTACCATACCTCGTTAGAAATATCTATATGAGGAATACAAATTTTGAATGAGCGACATCAATCAATGGACCCATGTTGCTCTCCGTTTTCCCAAAAAATGTTGTTTAGGGCCTCAAAATGGCTCCGAAAGTTTAGGACCCGAAAAACTGCTAAAAATAGTAAGTTGTGCCGAAACTGAAAAAATGAAAGAGACAATGGTGGGGTCCAAAGTGGAATAGGAGGGTGACCACCAATATCCACCTGGATCAGTTACTATCAATCAGTTTTCTTTCTTCACTTCTTCATCTTCCAAGAGCAACGTTCCATACGTCAATCAAATTCCTTCACCTTCCGAGAGCGTAGGGCCGGTTCTCTTTAAATATCCTACCCTCATGGGTATTTTTCCTCTTCCTCCACCCAAAAATTTTCAATTTAATATGATCTCCACATCCTCGATCCATGGATCATCCCTTCACTCGAGAAGAATTATTCATTTGGAGATTCAATGTTGTTAAGTCTGATCGAGATTGATTATTGTGAGCTTATTTCGGCTTCGGATCCTCCACCTTCTGATCATACTCCTTTGGGCACATCCCTTAACACTTATTCTCAATCCCCTTGGCTCGGTGATTTGGATTTGCCCGATCCCTTGAGAGATATTTTTCCCTCCGATGAGACCATCATGGAAACCATGTCTCTTGAGGATCCTCCTTGGGATGATAGTCGTCATCATTCCTCATTCATGGCTAGCCTTGGGGCCATGTCTACGTGTCTCGAGAGGTTCACTTCTCAAGTTCCTTCTCCTCCACTTCAAAAACATATAATGACACATGAAGTCTTTGTGAAAGGTAACTTGGGCAACATTACACAGACGATGCCTATTGACATCTCCGTTAAACCGGGGGTTGTCGAGAACATCGATATTGGGGTGACCTATTATCCCGATGAGATCCAGGTGTAGGTTTTAACCCCGAAAAGAAATTATCTGCAAAAAAATCTTAAAAATAGAAAATAAACAATAGCGAGATCATAAAACATAAAACAGATAAACATAAAGATTTTCCCCTGGATCCCAAATTGGGACAACCAGCTTGATTTTTCATTATATTCCTTTTAGTGTTACAACACATATATATACATGCCGAAGCATACATAAACCCCAATCCATTAACCCTGGATTAGAAAATAACCATAGTTCCCTTGAACAGATCTACAAAATACCAGGGGTCGAAAACCATCATGCCCCAAAACCATGTGCAAACCCATGCACAAAACCATGGGCAGGTCCGCCCACCATAAAATAAGGACCAAAAGAAAAAATTTCCCGGGCGCTACCCCAGACCCTGATAGGGGGGGGCTACTGGCCTGCTTATGACCCCCCCCGACGTTGTGCCCAGTGTAACTTATGGGGGGGCTATCACCCCCCCTATTACCCCCCTACGCGTGATTAGTCATGGAAAGAATATAACACAAACCCAACACCATGTATATACTAGTCTCTTCCACGAGTTTCATGACATTTTTGCATGGTCTTATGAAGAGATGTCCGACATCATTCCAAGTATAGTGGTGCACGAAATTCCTGCCTATCATGGTGCAAATCCTGTTCATCAGAGCCTTCATCCTGTGCACCCTAGAAAGGCTGCCTTTATTACGGGAGAAGTTGAAAAACTTCTTAAAGCTGGTTTTATCTATCTGATTCCCCTGACATAATGGGTTTGTAATATTGTTCCTATATATAAGAAATAGGGTACCATTCGTGTCTGTGTTGATTATCGTGACATTAACCGTGCTTTCCTTAAGGATAATTATCCCACTCCTTTTATTGATCAAATCATTGATGACTATGCTGGGAGTGATATTATTTCCCTTACGGACGGGTTTTCTAGGCATAACCAGATTAATCTTCTTATGGTTGATCAACATAAGACCGCCTTTATCTATCTTTGGGGTACTTTCGCTTATAATAAGCTCCCTTTCAGTCTGAAAAATTTTGGGGCTACATTTCAGCAAGCAATGTCATATGCTTTCCATGATATCAAGCGCATTGTTCAGCCGTATCTGGATGACCTTCCGGCTCATTCGGCTAAGTGTAAAGACCATCCTGATCATCTTGGTCAGATTTTTCTTCACTATCGACGCATCCAGCTCAATCCGCATAAGTGCGTCTTCTGCGTTGACTCCGGTAGACTCTTAGGGTTTATCGTTTCAAAATACGAAATTCGTCTCGATCCACTCAAAGTCAAAGCTATCTTTAATCTCCCCTCTCCTCCCTCCTTACATCAATTGTAGAGTCTGCAGGGGAAAGCCAACTTCTTACACCATTCTATACCTAACTATGCCAAAGTAGCCAAAATATTTACGCAATTTTTGAAGCAAGGCATCCTGTTCCTTTGGGATGAGATCGCCCAAAATTCCTTCGATGCACTAAAGACGTTGCTCATCAATGCTCCTCTATTGTGTCCTCCAAATTATCATCGCGATTACTTCCTCGATTTGGCCACTGCATTTAGCATGATTGCCATGGTTTTGGTACAAGATTATGATGATGGTGATGAACATGTCATTTACTATCTATCCTGTAACCTACTCGATACTGAGACGTGATATGCACATGTCAAAAAGTTGGCATTGGCTGCTGTTCAAGTTGTTCAATGTTTTCGTCACTATATGTTGTTGCGCACAGTGACTGTGAATTCTGATTGCAACCCTATGAATTATATATTGACTCGTCAATTGCTGGGGGGAAGGTACTTGAAGTGGATTTTCATCCTCCAAGAGTTCGATTTTGAGTTCACTACTGCCAATTCGAAGAAGTCCTTAGTGTTCACCAATTTTATCTGCTTTCTCCCTTCTGATTCCGCTCCGTCTGGTTATGAGGAACGCATTCCGGATGACACACTTTTTCTGATTAGCACCCTTGATCCTTGGTACAGTAATATCATTGTATATATTCATACTTCCACCTTCTGATCTAAGTTGATGAAGCATGCTCATCGATGCATCCATCATCAATTTCAACCCTATCGCATAGTCGGAGATACTCCCTACCACATCAGAGTTGATTCCATTCTCCACCATTGTTTGACTCTCGAGGAGGCTGAAAATTCCCTGAATGGTTGTCATAGTGGCGCCCGTGATAGTCACATGTCTCAATATGCTACTACAAAGAATATTCTTCATGTTGAGTATTTCTGGCCCACCATCTTTAAAGACTGCATCGTTGTTGTCTGTAAGTGCCATGATTTCCAGATCTACCATCGCAAGATGTGTGGGTCCCCTTCCCCTCTTCACCCTGTCATTGTCGTTGGTCCCTTTGCAAATAAGGGCATCAATTTTATGCGTGCAACCCTCACGCAGCCAGGGGGCATGCTTCTATCATCGTAGCCGTGGTCTACTTCACTAAATGGGCCGAAGCAATGCCAACACTTACGGCTGATGATAAGACAACAACACGGTTTTTATTCAATCATGTCATTTGTAGGTTTGGTGTCCCTCAAGCCATTGCTACCGATCATGGTTCCCATTTTGGGCATTACGTGATGGCAGAGTTGACTTCCAAGTTGGGTCTACATCACGACAGCTCAACACCATACTACCCTCAGGCCAATGGCTAGGTTGAAGGCATGAACAATGTTCTCGTCACTATAGTTCAATGTATGATTAGGATGCACAAATAAAACTGGAACCTTATGTTGTTTTTTACTCTCTGGGCTTACCGAACCTTACTGAAGGATGCGACCAAATTCACTCCATTCTATATTTTTTATGGTATGGAAGCTACCATTCCAATTGAATGTGAAATTTCTTCTCTCAAATTACCTGCTAAATTGCTACCAAATACTTCGCCAGAAGAAGAGAATTTAGAGAGGGTTGATGAAACTCATCGCTTTGTTTCTCTGGTCATAGAAGCACAGAAAAAGTGGGTCAAAGCTCATTTTGACCAATTGGTTTTCCCTCATTCCTTCATAGAAGGAGACCTCATCCTCCTGTTCGACCAAGCTCACGATAAGCTGTGGGCCGGAAAATTTCAACCCATCTGGCATGGACCCTACATTCTTAAGCACATTTTTCAAAATGGGGCTTATAAGCTTATTGATTATGAAGGTCATCCTCTGGATCAGCCTAGAAATTGGTTGTATCTTAAAATACACTATGCATGAGTCATTTGTGCATGTTTTTTGTACATAGGTGTTCTTTTCATTGTTGTACATTTTTGGCTTGGTGTGCTTTGCGAGCATTTTCCTACTTATTTGATCATTGCTTATAGTGCATATTTCCATTATCCCTTATGTCAGTTTCACGAATGGTGCTTCCCGCAGTACCCACAACGTTTCTTCAGCAGTGTGGGTGATTTATGATCCTGCTGGTGAGTTGATAGACCTTCAAGGTATCTATCTAGCATGAACCACAAACAATGTCGTTGAATATAGTGTTGTTATTGAAATATTAACCGAGGCCATTTCTCCTGACATTCGTGCATTGATTGTTAATCTAGACTTACAGCTTTTTGTTCTTCAACTTAATGGGCATTATTCTGTTAGGAACCCTCACATCTTAAGATGGTATTTGCATGTTCATTTACTGGAAATAAATTTTGATTACATTACATATCAACATATTCCTAGATGAATGAATGTGTTAACTGATACAGTAGCTAATATTGTATTAGATAGACATTTCGTAATTTGTGAAGAAAATTCATCATCACATGAAAAGATCCATACAGGAAACTAGATGTGTGTGTGTATATATATATATATATATATATATATATATATATATATATATATATATATATATATATATATATATATATATATATATATATATATATATATATATATATATATATATATATATATATATATCGAGTGTTTGCATCCATGTGCATCATAAGTTCAGAAAATATGTATACTTCGATTACATCCTGAGATATCATGTCTCTCAAAAAATATGTGGAAATGAAACCTAGGTGTCTAGTCAGTGTGACGCTCATGATAGCACGTCACTGCCCATACAAGCCGCCTCAACAAATAGTGAACATGGTTTGACTCCCCTGCAGTGTGTCTCTGGTACGCACGAGGAACATGATCGAATCGCACATAGTCCGAATCCCATGGGATATTCCCTCTAAGTTTCCTATGATTTCCTCCTCCTCACCTCCCTCACCATGAGGAACAACATAAAAGTCGTGAGGAATCCTACGCGCTATCAGGGACATACCTGCAGGTCTCTCTAGGCCAACATTTGCAATTATATGGATTAATGTCAAAACATACATAACAAAAAAATCTTAACACTCATAAAAATAAAAAATGAGTCTTACCCAGTACTTCATCCCAACCCTCTCCTTTTGGGAGTGGGAGATCTGCATCACCGGTGAAATCCGTGACAGAGTAGGGCCATTTCTCCACAAAAATCAGCTGTCGACGAAGCCACTCAAAGAAATCCAATCTCCAGTACATTTTTTGACTGCCCCCTTACCCTGGAATCAAAGCTGCCCAATCAAAAATCCGTGGCTCCTGGGCTGGTGGTGTCAAAACTATTACCTCTTGACGATGGAATATTGGTAACCGTTCCAAGATGAAAAGTACCAATATGGACCTATAGTTGAACTGCTTCAGCTTAGCATTCTTGCATTTTTTCAAATGGTGTTTGATGTTGATTATTACTTCCTCTACCCAGTTGTAGAGTATCGGTGCGATACAGTCCACTACAAGAAGTAATTGTGTTTTTGTGGCCTCATGTGGGGCCTGAACTCCTGCAGCTCACGTAATGGTGTGTAGCACTACTTTGAGTGCCATATCGGGAATGGTTTGGATATCCAACTTTACGCTTTTGGATCCCTTCTGTGCTCCTCGGCACACTTGGTCAATAACCATACTCATATTTTCCATTGTGGGCCAAGTAACGGTCAGGATTGGTACTGCCCCCTCCACGACAATCCGGTTATGAAGTAGATATCTGAGACCTCAATCTCAAGTTCTTGATCGGGAATAATAACTTTTTCCTGATCAATTTCCCAGAAACTAATCAATTACTGTAATAGCTTTGGTTGAGCTCGGAGACATGGTGCCATAAATAATTTCTTGAGCCCGCAATCCCTGAGAACTTCCATACCTCTTTCGTTCTCCATGGCGAGTTCATCTTCTTTGCTATGTTCTCGTTCTTTCATTTCAATCACCATTTTTTCTTTTGGAACCTGAAAAAACATCCATATGGTTGTCATTAGCTCAATCCAATGCTTTTGAATGGTTAAATTGGGCTTTTTTTTTTGAATTTAAGTGCTAAAAATGGTTGCGGCATTTGGCACGTCGTCATTCAATTTTTAGGCCGATTGGCACAAGTTCGTGCTTGATACCCACGCTGACCGTCGTGCCCTAGATTTTATAAAATCCCCCCATATATCTACAAAAATGGGGTTGCAGGTAAACAAAATGCTATCAAAATGCATGGAAGAATGTGAGTTCTTAGCTGGAACAGACGGATTCACGATTGGCCTCCAAGATTTCCCGTTGTCAGCACTGCAAAATTACAGTGAAAAAGGGTAACAAATTTCTCACAAGAGGTAAAAGTGACAAGTAATTTATTTTTTACCATTTTTGGCATTTTATAACTTTTTAGAACCCTAATTAGGTTTTAAAGCATATTTTTCGATTATTGCGCTACGTATTTCAAAAAATGGGTTTTACGTGCATCTCTTGTGTAGCAACAGGTCCTCAAGGTGACAACGATGAAGTGACGAGTTTTATTTTATACTTTTTTGGACTTGGTAAAAACACAAAAAATTCATTGTTGGAGTCATATTTTAGTTGTTTTCTGACTCTCGAAAATTGAAAATATTTCCATGACTCCTGTCATTTTGAACTTGTTAAATGGTTGCGAAATGATATCTACCCAGTATACGTTTTCCCCTTTTTCGAGTTAGGCTAGATTATTCACGAAAAATGAAGACCTTAGTCCATCATGACTAAGAGGTTCCTTCAAACACTATTTTCTACCTTTTCGGATATCGAGTTCCTCCTTTGTCAGACTCATTTAACTCTACATGACATCAGAAATCGTCACCATGATGTAACCGAGTTCCTCCTTCCTAGGGATCGTAAAATGTACTAGGATGGATTTGTCTGAAGGACAAACTTACATGACAAGCATATGCTTTCCCCTTTAATATTGTTTCCAAAAATAATTCGGGTACGTGCCAGCAATGGTGGGGAAAAATGGAACTAGTTCTTAGTTAGGTCGGTAGTATGTCGCTCTTGAACATGACACTCATCTGCATTCATGTCGGGTTGGGGACATCTCATTTTGTCATTTTTTCCTCCATGGGTTTGGGTAATTTTTTTTGACCTATCTTCTGCTCTTTGCCATGTCATCATGACCTCAAACCCCTTGATGTCAAATACTGCCAAATCCAGAGTCGTTTTGCTGATACGTTGAAGAGAAGTTTCCGTTTTCAGTTTTCAACCTCCTTATGATCCTCTTTTGGTCTCGATTCACTATCATCATATTCATTTGTCTCATGTCGACGATGTGGGAAAAATTATGGCCCTCCTTCGACCAGGTCACTTCCTGTCCACTTAAACTCATTATCCAGAAAGTTGATTTAAAGACTCCCTTCTAGTACCTTGGAGCTTGCATGTCTCAATGGAAAGTTATTCGCATTCGACGACAAGTCCACATCATTGGCCTTTGATCGAGTGATTATGTGGGTGTTTGATGACATATCACTGTTCACATTCTGTGGATTGTACTAGTTGTACCTTGAGAGCCATTGTCATTATTGGTGGTCTCTCTCATGCATGTTAATAGCTTACATCATTGGCTGGTAATCAGGTAACTTTCTTGCATGTTCAACTTCAACTCACCTATTTGCATGCTTGAATTTGTACTTTTTCAGGTTGAGATGGAGCGCAAGACCCTGGGTTGTGTCTGATGAAATCCAGGCTGTGGGGTATTTTGGTTTATCATGATTATATGCATGACCCTTTTGATTGGATGGTTGTAACCATACCTGAGTATATTTTTTGATCCTTACTACTGAATGGTTGCGTCCATACGTCGGATATTGTTTTTCTATGTACTCTATTATGGATGGATGCACCCATGCCACATGTTCACATATCAGAGGTATCAGTTGTATTTGTATTTGCAGGTCTTCCGACAAAGGTGTTTGGTTTGAACGCGTTCTCGTAAATCATTTCACTCCTCCCTCCCTCTCGAACCTCATGCTTTAGGGGGCATATGTTACATAGCATTTTGTCACCTTCCCTGCGATCCCCATCTTGCACATTGGACGACAATTTCTGTGACTTATATGTAGTGTCATGCCTTGAAAAAAATTTCATTGCATCCCTTTCCATGAGGAGAACATTTCCTCTGTTGATTATTCCTGGAACAGACCATAAAAAACACATTTTTTTGGGTCAGCGTTGGTAGGCAGTTATGGCCTCGCGCCAATAAAGGAAATCAGCACTAGGCCCCGCGCCTATTGGCGCTCTGTCTCAGTGATTGCTCGCGCTGAGCTATTTTTGGAATTTTTTTTAAATATAGAGGCGAAGTTTCCATTTCCAACCACCTCGTGAGAAGAGTTAGCATGATTTGTTCAACTGAATAATGTCGAACATCTTCCTTTGGCATATTGTTTCCTACTTTTGCGAAACCTCCCAAAGGATAAGGCATCACTTCCACCATTTGAGGGATCCCAACCTCCTCCTCCTCTCCTATATATACATCTCTCTCACATAGATGCTACTAGCTAAACATTTTTGGAGAATATTTGAAACAGTTTGAATAAGCTATTGTGAGATAAAGTAGAGAGAGACCCCTTGTCAAGAGAGAGTCGAGGCTTATTTCCTCTCCAAGTCCAATTCCCTGACGAATGCTCGAGACGCGCTTCAACTGAAATGGCTGACGGAGGCTGCAAGGTCAAGGCTCATTTGGTTGTAATCTCTTTATTTCTCTTAATTAATACATGAATGATGTTTTGGTTCCCGTCTTGTGTTGATGTGATTAATATTGCACAATAAATTTAATTATCCTTGAACAATTAGATAGTTATGAATGCAAATATTGTTTTGTATGCTACTATCATTCTTTTATCCTTGTGTAAACACTTCAGTGCCACCACTGAAGGACCACAATGGGCTGGGACGAAGATCAGAAGACTGCTACCATAGCTATGACAAATACATTGGAACCAAGGTAGGACATCTATCCTGACTCAGTTTCATTCATTAACTACGTATCGATGAATTAGAATGTCCTCTTGCTGCTAGACCCACCCTAGGGCTATAGGGATTGCCTTTGTCCGTAGAGGGGATTTACCTACACAACAGTGAGTGCAACAACTCTCCTCCTCCTTCCTTGGAAACACCTCCATGTGATAAGCTCCCCTCATATACCAAGTGTCTCTGAATCAATCCCACCATGACATGCTTCTCCCAAGTTCTCATGAGATGCAAATGACTCATCCGACAAGGAAGCAAGAGATGTAATGAAACAATCATGGTTTTCCCAATTTTCTCCGTGAAACATGTAGCATAATGAACATGGATAATCTATCTCCCAAAGGGCACATCCAATTTTTACATCCTCCCTCCAATCATTCCCATAAAAATAATAAGAACGTCATCAATGTATGGGATCAAAACCAAGTACATATAAACAGCTATATGAAAAAATTGAGGTGGATCATAGTCCCACATATGGAGCCAGTGCAACATATCTCCTGACTGCATCAGATAATGATATGGTAAATGGTTTCCCCACCACATAATGATGTCATAGTCTTCTCATATGCTTTGAGAAGGTGAAAAATGTTTGGTGCCTTTGGAGTACACCCTGAATGATACATCATCTCCCTATATCCTCCTAGGGAGTAGCCACACTCAACATAGTTTATGGCCCAAACTTGACCATGAAGTTTATAAGGAAGAATGCTCCCACTTTGAGCGATGGCCTACACATGTATGCTTAAAGAATGCACATATTAATTATATAAATAAATATGGATACAAGCATGATTCTTACCATATGCTTTCTTCACACAAATGGAGTGGTCCAGATAGATCCCCTCTCATTCCCATAGAGGAAAGAGGTGGCTATGATAAATCCATCAAAGAGTTATGTATCTCCTCCATCTCCACATGATCCATGCATCTCCCCAAATTTTGATATATCTCCTCTTCAAAGCCTTCCCAAGTAAACCCCTCCATGATAGTATGCTATGATATCATGGAATAAGTGTGGCTAAAGAGAAAATCATCATGTGCTACTTGTAGTAACTTCTCCTTGAGCTTGGATGCTCTAGATAATAAGATCCTACCATGATACTAGATTACCTCATCCCTGAATAAATACCCCTCCTCTAATAGTTGATCTTCAAGTATCATGCATGTAGAAATATCTTTGGAATAATCTGCTAACATCTAGGATTTCCAATAAGGATCTATCCTCCAAAGTGATAGTGATGATGATCTATCATATAAAGCATCTGTCATGTGGTTTCCCTCCTCTTTGACATCTCCCATGCCAAAGTTACATGCTGGGATGTTGCTATCTCCTCTCTGCTACTCCTCTTGTAGCTGGTCATGCTCAAGTAAAGGTTGAAGGTTTTGGAGGTTAGTCTTCCATGGTAAGCTATCACCTATCCAAAACTTCCTGAGCCTGGCCAAGGTATGCATGAGTGGCCACCATACTCTACCATGTGTGGAATATTTCTCCCCAAGTGAGAATATCTTCTAAGCCTCCAAAGTCAAGGAATAGTCTCCTTGCACCATGATGGTGCCATCCTATAACCCTGTAGCATCCTCTCTCAATGCAAGATGTGGTGTGAGAGAGGGTAATGATGATAGTGGGAGAATGTTTCCCTCCTCCTTGAGTCTACCCAAGACTCTTTGCACTACACCATTAATTCCTGATGTTCCCACTCCTCCTGGATCTATGAGTGGTGCAACATGTTGTGAGACATTTCTCACCAACTCTTGATCAGGTGGCCTCACAGGTGATTTTCCACAAAAAAATAATGTCTCATGGGCCAAATTCATGTGCATAATAGATGGGACTATTAGGTCCTTGCTTCCACTGCACAAATCCATCTCTGTTTTCTGTGTGGAATTTGTTTGTGAGGGATATGTGTGCATGCCCATAATCATCTAATTTTTTCCACTTTTTATATCCACCCATTCCATATGCAAAGTCTCCCAATCTGTGGTGACCTTCCTCAAATTAATCAGCCACTGGACACCCAAAATCACATTGGTGTCAGGTATGTCAACTACAAAGAAGATATCATTCAATGTATATGTCCCCATGGTAACAGATAAAGATGAAACATAATGCATGCACTGCATAGTTATAGTTCCTAGGACCAAAAGAAAAAATCCCTCAAAATCATCGTTGGATATTGCCCTCCTCTGCACTAGTTGGGCATCAATAAAGTTGTGGGTAGCCCACTGTCAATCAAAACTGAAACCCTATGATCAAAAACGGAACATGGAACCATGAAGGTCAAGAACTTGGGTACTCCTCTCAATGATGTAGGAGCTCCTCCAATTGGATCAAATGCTCCATTCCCACTTCTTGGTGGTGGTGGATCCTCTCCTTTTATGCCAGAGTTGTGACCTCCTTCTGGTTATTCTTCTTATTCCTCCTCATCATCTGAAAATACCCCTATATAGTGTGCCTTTCCTGCTGCACATGTATGTTTGGGTGCCCATGATTCTTGGCATGTGAAGTAAAGCTTCCTTCTCCTCAAATATATTTGGACATCATCACTAAGAGGAAATTTTATTTGGATCTATTTTGAGAAAGGAGCCTTCTCATATTTTCCCTTTGATGGAAAAGTGGGCTTTTGCTGAAGTGTTGTCTTTTCTTTTGGTAAGGCATATTGTAGATCTATAGCCCTTTCAATGGCATCTTGAAGGGTAGTGGGTTTGGTAGATTTAACCAACCCATGTAGAGGTTCTACTAACCCATCAATAAACGTATAGACCCTCCTTGCTGTAAATAAATTAGGAACCATAACAGAAAGTTTTAGAAATTCAAAAATATAATTTTTTGAATTACCTAATTGTTTCAGCTTAGCTAGCCCCATGAAAGGTGCCTCTAGTCTCCCTAATCAAGCCTCTCCACCAACCTCCTTGTGAACTCTAAATATGCAGTCACATTGGCATGAACCAATGTAGACAGCCCATGAAACCACCAATCATGTGCTTCACCCTCAAGGTGCAACACTTCTATTTTGATGGCCTCCATCTCCGGTACTTGGTTCAGCTAGAAGTAGATGTCTAGCTTCTCTACCCATGATTTGGAAGTGCATTTTGATGACCCATAAAAGTTGGGTAAGAAAAAATTTCCCATAGTCTAGTGTAGATCATGATTCTGTATGAATCGTCCAATTCTGTTGTGATGCTTGGGTCTCTTATTGTCCTTGATCTGACATAATTATTGAAAACTAAAATGATCCTTGAATATTTGAGATTGAGACTCATACTCCAGAAAAATTCTTCAAGATTTTCTTGTTCTTTAAACCCTCTATTTCCCACTACTAAGAATGTAGGAATTGTATAACGTTGGGAAACCTACTGCTTCATTCGTTGATCACTCCAGTGATGAGAAATGTCGGAGCCTTCTCCATGTAGAAACCCTTTAGGGAATTATTTGTGTCTATCCATCCTCATCTCCTTTATTTCTCTTGCAATGTCTTGCATAGTTTGAAGAAGAAGCTTAGGAAGCTCTTTGTTATCCTCTTCTCCTAATAAAGGCATTTTACCCTTGTCTTCTTTATCATTTTTATAGTCATACTTCTGGTTTTGTTAGGTCCCTATATTACTAGTATAGTCCCTTATTATGTTAGTGTAGCCCCCCTTATTGTTATTATTGTACCCCTATAACCCCCATATTGTTATTATTGTGCCCTTACATTATTATTGTTAGGTCAGCTAGGATTGCATTGTGGCCCCACTAGGATTATATTGTGGCCCCATGGACTCCTATATATAGAAGGAGGTTTTTTTCATTTGTATCATCCAAGAATTGTTCATTTATGTAATGTATTGGAGGTTTCCCCCTCGAAGTGGCTCATTTATAAGGCGTTGATATCTCTTTTCTTCTCTTTTTGGAGCTGGTTACACAACATTTGGTATCAGAGCTTTGGATTCTAGGGTTTCGCTGCTCCAAATAGGTCATCGTGGCATTTTCGCTATAACTTTGTTTCTACGAATTTTAAAAAGCTGAAATTTTTAGGGTGTGAAGCCAAAATCCAGAGGAAGATTTTCTAAAAATTTCAGAGCTTGGTTCACAATAGTTTTGGAGATATCATCTGTGCAAGTTAGGTCTTATTTCAAGCCCCTAAACAGGTTATCGTGGAATTTTCGCTATAATTTGTTTTCTACAAAGGTTCAGATTCTGAAATTCGTATGGTGTAAAGATGAAAGCCTGAGGAAAGTCGTCAAAAAATTACAGAGCTTGTTTCACAACATTTTTGGAGATCTGTGGAAGGTAGTGCTGTTTCAGGCTCCTGAATTTCATCTCAAAGAGGTGAGCGTGGGAAAAGTTCAATAAATCTCTCTCTGGGCATTGGATTGGAGTACCGTCAAAATTGGTCGCAAGTAAACAGACTTTAGTTGCTTGGCTATCAATTTCAGAGACAAAGGACGAAACAGTGACACGTGGCAAGTCCTACAAGTTCGCTCTACTGAACTAGTCCAGAATTAGGTCATTGTGGGAGATTGGACACAACTTTGTCTTGGAGAATCCAAATCAGGTCATACCTATGGCATTCAAAGGAGAATTTAGAGGGCTACTACAGGGCTGAATTTCAGATATTGAAGATCCCCAACTACAGAGATAATTCAATTTCAATATCGAGCTCCTCAAAATCAAGTAAAAGGTGTGTATTTTTTTTCCAAATTGCATAAGTCTTGTTTGAATAATCAAGTTGAATTGATTCCAAGGGCATATTGTAGAATAGATATTAGTATTGGATTCTAAAATGGCCCCTAAAAAGAATTCAATTCCCACTAAGCCTTTAGAAGGCTCTACTATGACTCATGAAGACGAAGAATAGCAACATGACATATCAAAAGTACAAGAGCAAGTGCAACAAATTTCGCTCTCGCAAAGAACAACAAAAAATGAAATGGAAGTTTTGAAGAAAGGCATGGAAACTAAGATGGATGGTTTGAAGAAAGGCGTGGAAGCTAAGATGAATGGCTTGGAAGCTAAGATGGATGGCATGGAAGTGGGCGTGGAAGGTAAGATGGATGACATGAAAGACAACATGGAAAACATGAAGAATGATCTAAAAGCATACATGGAAGGCTTGATGACAAGATTAAAACAAGAA